>CM046343.1:13358211-13958211 GCA_025403435.1 Artocarpus heterophyllus | reverse complement strand
TTCCACCGTGAGCCGTAAAGCACTGGATCCTAAACTAAGAAATGCATTCTCAGGAGCGTGGATCAGCGTGGAAGAAGGAAGAAAATTTTTAATGCACGAATCATAATGGGGGGGGGGGGGGGGGGTGGGGGCCTGCTCCTGCCGAAGATAAGAAGAGAAAAAGAAATAAATATAATAATCAGAATAATGAATAGTAAAATTCTTTTACTATAAAAGGGGGCTCTCCCCTCCTCATTCAGACACCCCTTTGGGCCATTCGGCCCGTTCTCTCTCTTTCCCCTTCTCCCATTTTTTCCTTTTTATTTTTTTTATCTCTTAGGTAAAAAATATATATATATAATAAAATAATGCTTAAATTACAGTAGAAAGTCTGGTGAGGCAGAGAGATGATCTTGTATGCGTAGTACTCTGGTATGAGTTTTAACTCTATATTTGTATGGTAATGCTTATATTTTTGTGGAATAAATTATATCTTTAAGTTTTCAATAATTATTGTTACTGTTGTTATGCTGTCATTTTTTACATAAATTCAGTCATGTTTTTTTTATGTAATTTAATTGTGTTGCATAATTAATATTAATAATACTAAAGTCATGCTCGTTTATTAAGTTGAGTTTCTGCTGCATTATAGACATAGATTGGCACAGTAAATGCTTGATAATTCTTGATTTATTATAGACAGAGGATGGCATAGTGTATTTTTAGACCATTTAATAAGTCGAGGTGCTGCCAAAATTAACGCAATAATTTATTCCATAAATATATATATTAGTTTTGATTTGTTATTACCTTTTCTACCTTAAAATTATGTTAATTATAATTGAGTGACAGCGGTTATAATTTTCATAATTAATGCACTAAATCATTAGTGACAGATGATTATTTTGCTAGTTTTTATAGGAAAACCCTTACTGCATTATGGCTTGCTATATTGTCGATTTAGGTTGACCTATATAATTAGTAAAAAGTGCTTGCAATTAATAAGAAAAGATATAATAAATCAAATGCTTTAGATAATTATTAATTAGAGTTAAAATTTCATATCAGTTGCGAAACACACAAGGGATTCTCAAAGCTTCACCGTTTTAATTTTATGCTTTAAATTTTGAATTAAATAAAAGAAAAATCACAAAAATATTTCTTTGCTTTCAAAAATTGCTTGCCTCTTTGACCGTTTATTTTTAACAATCTCTTGAGTTACAAATTTTCACCTCCCTGTGGATACGACAATCTTTTTTATACTACAAACGTCCGCCGTTTATTAACAAGATAAACATTTTGGGGCGTTACACTACCAGAATGTCTCAAACTAGATATTGATCAACTTCGTGTGTATCTAGGATCGTTCGTGGTTTCGTGGAGTTAACGTATAGCGGACCGGGATTACGGTGTGGGCCATCGACACGAGTATCGAGGTAGGACTTTTACTATTTCTTTGGTAACCCAGTTTCAACATGATTTGGCTTTGAAAAGGGTTTTTATGAAAATGTTTTCAATGGTTGATTGAAAATGAATTTATCGATTATATTTTAATAAATCGTGAACTGAAATGAACTTCATACTGAATGTAAATGATAAAACTCGGTAAATGTGTTTTGATTAATGATGAAAATAAATATAAGGGCATGATGCCATATCAGTGATCGGGTCGTGTAGCGATCGACCTTGGGGGCAGGTCCTGAAACCCAGTTGGGCCACTACGGTGGTGATATTCATGTGGTTTGCCTAGGAATAGAAAATAATGTTTCTGGTCGATCGTATTAAACTGTTTGGGTAAGAATGGTTTTATTTAAATTTCTTTATTCAAGGTTTCTTTAAATAATTACCTGAATAATGCGACTTTTCTTTAAATTAAATTATTTATTAAAATACAGTCCTACTGAGCCTTTCGCTCATATTTTATTTGTTTTCAAATTCCCCCCCTTTAGGAGGATTTCCATTTATGTTCATAGAGGACTCAACGGATAGGAATCAGGAGCAGTAGAAGGATTGTAGGTTATTTGTACTATTTGAACAAGGCATGTAATATTTCAAACTTTCTTTGTGCTTGGACTGTAGTTGTATTATTATATTGTCAGTACAATATGTGTACACAAGTTGTGGGTCAGTGGGACCCATACTCACTACATTTGTTATTTATTTTTCTACAATGGTTTTCTTGGAATTTTCACATTTTCATATTTAATTTAACCCCTAAACTGTCAATTTTAATTAAATTCTCTTTTTAATTAATTTAAATAATCCACCACGTCACCTCCCGTACTCCGGGGCGTGGCAACTACCACCAAACATTTTGCACTCTCCAATCATGTGTATCCCTTGAGATAACACTGATAGGTTCAATATGACTAGAACTAATCAATCTTTGCATGTAATGAAGCTGCGCATCGAGATTCCACTGCGTCCACTTCCAATTGCCACCACATAGCAGCACCCATCATCATTGTCAAAGACGTACGCGCTCCTAAGATCATGAATATTCAGCCGTGATCATGATCTCTGTTGCAAGTTTGTCCTGCAATCATGCCTGTGCTCAGTGAAGACACCGTGGAGGTGGTGGTATCAAGCGACATACAATCCGAATCTTTGCTGTCAAGGCTGAGAGAGAGAGAGGAGAGAGATTCATGATCTTGGACCTAATTCAACTTTGATCAACAGTTGGATGTGCAAGCTCCTCATCGACGCCATCAAAATCGTGGCCTGTAGCCGCTCTCGACATCAAAAGAAAAGGAAGCTAGTCCTCAGAGAGAGAGAGAGAGAGGGCGAGAGGAGAGAGAGTGTTTTTTTGATTTGAGGCTAGGGTTTGGGTTTTTTTTTTTTAATTAGGATTAATGAATATGGGGTAAAATTGAAAAATTATATGTCTAAAGCTTTTACATATTTTATAAAATTTCTATTAATGCACATGTTAATTAATTATGTTATTTACTTCTAATAGTTTTGGAAATTTGTTGTTTAATACGATTTCTCTTAGAGAAATGATATAGATTTTTAATATTGTTTAGATGTTAACGTATATAAACCATGGTGTAGTTATAATGATTACATTTCTAGTGGGAACTGTTATTATTCTTTGTTTGATATAAATACGATAGTTGTAACAAAGTGGATAATTAATCAAAAAATATTTTGACAATTAATAAGCATCTAATTTAAGAATATTCTTAAATATAATTTAAGTAGTCAACTTATTTACAACTAGCTGATAGTCTTTTTAAAAACTTTTTTATTTAAATTCTTTATGATTTGTTCCTTAATTTATTTGCATTAATTATGTTGGTTATGATCCTAAGCTACCAAACCTCTTTTAATTTTTTCCTAAATTTGTTCACATTAATAGTGCTAGTTGTTGGAATAGATATCCTTAAAAGCATGTGTGTTTTTGTAAAGGATATATTTATGAATAAATAAATGAATTATTCATTATATTTGTGTGCATATATTTTGAAAACTTAATGAATATCATTAAAATTCTGTAATTATCTATGCAACTTTAAATATTGTATATAAGTGATATATAAAGGAGAATAGTATTTAAGGATAATAATTATAATAGTCAGTAATATAGAATGAATACTAAATTAAAGCATAAAATTTTTAATTGAGCATTACTAGTGCAGGTTGTTTCTATTGAGAATGAAATGGTCTTATCTGAACCGTTAATATAGCGAGTCATTAAATGAGTATTGTACATAATGAGATTATGTAGGACTGAGACATTATGTGATATGAATGACTAAATAATTTCTGTTGGAATATAGCAAGTTCTAATCGCTCATATATAACATGATCTTAATCAAAGTTACTACAAGACTCATATTTTATAGAATTGCATCTTTTGATTTTCTTGGTAAATTTTCAAGAATATAATCCTGTCCCTTGTATTTTGGAGGCATAATGAAATAGATAGCCGAGAATGTTAATATTACAAGATGGAACCTATTCCTTTTTTAACGAGAAGCATATAAATAATTCTCTTGAGTATTGATTTGGATCTGGAATAACATAAGTGTTCAAATTTGTGATTAAGTTTATGAACTTATTATTCATTAGAGATCGAATAATATTCAAGGATAAATATGTAATCAGAGAGATTGACGAATTTTACCTTGCTTTGATTATGAATTATTTATGGAGGATCAATGGATTAGAGCCACGTATATAGAGAGATTCTGTGTGTGTGTCACCACAAGCATATAAGGAAAGCAAGAGATTTTTTTATATTTTAATTAAATATGTGTTTTTTAATTTAAATTAAAAGGAAACTTTTGGAATTAATTAGGTATCTTATTCTCTATAAATACAGGGCTCCTTTATTTATTCTATACAGGATTAAGAGTCCTAGTGAGACTAAAAGAACACTACCACGTAACCTAGAGCAGGTGTGTAGAGAGAGAGAGAAAGAAGAGAAAAGAAGTTCTTCCAATTCTAGCCTTGCTTTACTCATGTATTGAGATTAGTAGGAGAAAAGTGAGCGAGTGATCATTTAGTAAACCTTAATTGTTCTATGCCTACACATTCCTCCGTTTGGTTCCAAGGACTAAGCAAGAAAGACGGTAGTTTTGTATAAAGAACATTTCCAGTAGAAGAATTCCAACCTAATCGCTTCAACCAGATAAGCATAAATTATATATATATATATTTATCTTTATTAAGTATTAAATTAATATAATGTATAGCAATATTTTATACAAGTTTCACCTTCACCATGTTGTCGCATATATTCTCTAAAATTGTTTTACAAAACCAAGAATTTGTATCAAAGCTGACAATATAATATATTATTTTAAGCATTGATTATATGGTAATTGTTTTTAAATATATATATGTGTGTGTGTGTGTGTTCTCTATCTTGTATGTGTTTGATGGGTAGGCATTTTGAATTAATTATATATGTTTATATTTTACTCATGTGAAAATGTTTGGATGATAAGTGTCATTAATTATATGGTTCCTATGATCTCTTTAATTATGGTTAATTTTATTTTCATTAGAATAATTATACACCCATAATTTTGGGTATATGAATTTTGTAATTTATTTATTGAAAATTAGAAGCCTAAGAAGGACTCGAAGAATTGAAACTGCAACCATGCAATGCGATGGTTGAAGGATTATAGGTTGTGGAAACTGTTGGAAAAACAAAGAGAACAGATGGGATAGCATTAGTGCCGCTAGCTGTACAATGAGTTGGTGTCACGGCCCTAGAAGCTGATCTATGCCCAAAACCCTAGTGTTGGGTTTCGCACATGTTTTTTCATCATTTTCTCTGTTTGCTCCAATTTTTTCAAAGAAGGTGTATGAGGACCATTCGAAGAGGATTGCATGAAGATTTATAGAGATTTTAAGGGATAAATAAATAAAGAATTTATTTAATTTTTATTATTTTTGATTGGGTTATTGTAGATTGTGGATCTACAATCAAATGTAAAAATTCTGGATTGGGTTGTTAAAGTTTTATTCAAGGAACTTGGGCCCTTAAATCACCGTTAAATGGACCTATTAGCTTGAGTTAATGTGCAAGATCGGAATGCAATAAACAAAATAAATAATGCTATAACAAGAATAATAGGCGAGATTTATAGTGGTTCACTTTGTTAATGAAGAGCTAAGTCACTGTAATGTACTATAATATTCTGAGTACAAATTACAAAAGAGCAAGAATAGATGAAAAGCAAACAGGCAAAATTTCTATATCTATTTCTGTATATCGTATAATGAAACAACCATCCCCTTATATAGAAATAAGGAGGAATCATGGCTCCCAATCGTCTAGCGAAGTGGGACAATGCATTGTAAGTAACTGTAATAGTAGGACACATGTTGATTGGTGATAGGCTACAAGAATCACGCCTCCCCCATGTTTCAGTCCATGACTAGATGTGTTGTAATTGTCAGTTCATGCTAATAACCCTCGACTAGTGGCAATCAATCCAGTCGAACGAAGACTTGAAAACGAGTACAAATTATCTTGAGTGGGCAAGAAAACCGAATGCCTACGCAAGATAATCGAACCAATCAAACCATACGAAATTGTCAATTTGATTAGACTTCAGTCAGTTGATTCTATTCGATCTTTCATCATTGGACTGCCCGGGTTTGTCGACAATTTAGGCCTAACTAAATTGCACCCCAACAGTTAGCCCCCCATTCCTTAGTCGATGTAATTGACTACAGGAGTGATTAAAAGGTCAGGCTCTAGTCCGATGACACGTCACCTTGATTGATATCTTGCATCTATGCTTGAATCATTACCTTTCCTCAAAAAATTGCGACACTTAATTACTTGCAGCATGTGTCATCACGTGATTGGTAGGCTCCAAAATATCTCTACAGCGTTGACATATGCGTCTGATTCGAAAAGACACTGCCTCGGTTTGAGTGGGAACTTGAAAAGATGCGAAATCCTAGCCCTTGGATCAAATGGTTCTGAATTGATCTTAACCGTCAATCCGACAACTCTGGGTAGTATATAATTCACATTTTGCCTCACCTCTTCATGTAGCTTCTCTCTCTTCGAACTCATGGCGATTTTCTCTTTGTTTCTCAAAGTTCCTCAATGATTTCCAAGCAAGATTTCTTTATTTTCTTCTAATTTTCTTGTGATTTTCTTTCCACAATCTTATTTCTCTTCCAATTCTAAGCATTTTGATACAAAATACACCTTTTTTTTTCTGAGAAAATTAGAGATTGCTAAACCTGTTTGGTTGTCACGAGTTTAGAACACTCACGAACTGTTGAAACCTTCCTAGATTTTAGGATTCTTTGGCTTTTTGATCTTTGAAACCCTAGATTTCCATTGGTAAACCTGTTTTGGTAAGAATGTCAAAGGCGGTTATCATCGATTCAAGCTCTAGCAACGGTGAGGACCCTTGGTTGAGTAGTGACGAAAGGAAAATCGATGAAATGATTTGCCAATAGTCCATGATTGAATCGGGTGCCAGAATTGGTGGTGCTGGGACCAGCGGGGAGGCAACGAACCAAGGGAAAGAGCGAAACCGGCTAGTGGGTACCTTGACAAGGGTTGATCAAATTGAACCGCTCAAAAAAAGGAAGTATATTTCTCCAACCAAAGGAGTGCCCTTTTTTACGAAGAACCCATAATCCATCTTGACAGAGGGAGTTTTGAAAATGATAAGATCGAAGTATGGGGTCCCATCTTCGGTAGAAATTTGACTGCCTTACCTTGACGAACGAGCTGACACACAAAATGATAATTGGTTTTATGTGTACACGAAATGGTTTGAGCTTAGTCTTCGACTACCGATCCCCGAGTTCATGATGGAAATTGTTAGTCACTGCTACATCTCCATGATGTAGCTAATGCCAAATAGAATTCAACTACTGCTAGCCCTGATGGTTCTAATCAAAGAGGTTGAGATTGACTTCAATATTTATAATCTCATTTGGTGCTACTACTTAAAGCCAAACAAGAAAAACTCGGGTCACTTCTACTTCGTGTACCGACAGTCGAAGCAACTCATAACAGAATTTGATAATGCGGATAGACATTGGGAATAAAGATACTTCTTTATGTCAATCAACCGCGATTCTTTCTAGCTGACTACTAGATTTCCTTTTCCATTTGCTTTTGGTAACATTGGTAAGCCTTAAATACTTGCATTTATTTCAAGCAGTAATTCCAACTGATCTTAAGTGTTGTTTTTATTTGCAAATTATGAGCTGAATCACCCAACTCCAATCGACGAGAGGTTCCAAGCGAGGTTGAATGCACTGCTTGCTTTAAAGGGTAGGACTTGGGCTAAAATCTCACAACTCGATCGACTTAAGAAGTCATCGATTTGGAAGTACTTCAAAGAAATCCAACAGGTATTCCTATTTGAGTTCCAAAATGAGTCGATTGGGTCTTTGTATGCCACAATGCACTTTAGCACCTGTACGGTCTGTCCAAATATATTACCCCTTATCTGAAGAGGACGTTCATCTCGTAGAAGCTGCACTATCAGCCATCAAGATAACACTACCCTCAGTTAGAGATATGCGAAAGAAAAAAGCTGTGAACAAAGCAGCGAAGAAGAGGAGCGATGCTGGTGAACCATTGGTACCAAAAGAGGTAACTTTTCCAACCGCTTCGTCCGATCTCCCTCCACTTCCACCCTTCGATATATAGCCCCCACTGTCGAAGAAAAGGAAGGGTGGAGAGCCTTCTACCTTGACCAGGGATGTCAAACAAAGGGTTCTTGAGAAGACCCTCGACGTCTTAGAAGACGTCAGCATTATTCAAGATAGAGAGGTGGCGACGAGAGTGCCATAAATTTTTACTTCAACAAAGATGAGGAACTTCTTGGAAGGAAGCCTTTCACTTGGTTCTATGACGAATCGATTGCGGCAATGGGATAGGTAAATCGCCAAAGCATGTTCAATCTGATTGGCTTCAATCGCATAAATCATACTAAAATTTTGTCGTGTAGGCTCTTTTGCTTCACAATCTCTTTGCAAACAAGGCTGCTCGCAAATATTAGCAAGAGCTTTTGAAAAATAGAGAGCTTGGAGTAGAGCTAAGGAAGATAAAAACCAAGAGAGACGACAAGAAAAAGGAGCTCAATGATGTGGCCGTCTCATTAAACAGGTCGAATAAAAAGGTGCTGAGCTTGTCTAGTAGCCTTTGACTTTCCAAGGAAGAAGTTGACGACCTGAAGAAGACAGTGGCTAAGAAAGACAAAGATATCAAAGAAATCAAGAAGTAGCTGCTCGAGGTCTAAGGCACTTCCTCTTTCAAGGCACGACTTAAGGCCTTATTAGAATTTAAGTTAGGCCAACTCAGCACCGAAGCGATCGACGAAGATATAAAAGAATTGCAAGAACTATTGTTGATGAATGACTCAAACGTGCAAGTCATTGAAAAAGGCCAATCAACCCATTAAGATGTTTCCATTGATCTTCCTACCCCTAAGCCAAATACTGTTTCGACACCAAGTGGTGAATTTGTAGATCCCCCAATTGTCGAGCCAACCAAGGGCAGAAGTGTTCAACCTACAGAGAGAAGAGATTCTTGAAAATAATTAGTTATATTTGAATCAATGTGTATCCCTTTTTGTTTAATCTATAGCGAACAGCTTCATTTTGTCCAATGAAATTTAGTGTTAAACTTCATTAATTCAGTTTTAAATTTCTCATGCTTTTATATAATGTGTATAACAATTAAACAGTTGGCCAATTTTGAAAAAGAAATTAAGAGGTCGCACTATTAGAATGCTAAATTTGACTATCGTGCCAAAAAAATGCCATGATGATGGTGAAAATTTGATTAAGTGGATTCTGATGGATCAATATTGATTGACCAAGCCATTATCATGGCGTATATCGAACTCTAAAAGAGTTGGTCAAACCCTGTATTGGCACGGACAATGAAATAATGATGCGAGATCGTGCTTTAAGAGACTTGGTCGAATCCATTTTGGTGTTAAAGCCATGGCACCCACATTAGTTTATTCCACGAGTACGGGTTCATATCAAATTGATCGAGTCCAAACTTGAGAGGCATGAAAGTTTCACGAGGAAATTTGGATCAACTTTATCGAGTCCAAAGGAGCCATGAAGATGGTGATGCAAGAATGTTCAGATCAAACTGGTTGAGTCCAAAAGTAAGCCATGAAAATGGTAATGCGAGAGTGTTCAGATTGCACTGGTCGAGTCTAAAAGTAAGCCATGAAGATGGCAAAGCGAGAGCATTTGGATCAAACTGGTTGGATTTGAAAGTAATCCATGAAGATGGCAAAGCGAGAGCGTTCGGATTGAACTGGTCGAGTCTAAAGTTGAGCCATGAAGATGGCGATACGAAAGCATTCTGATCTAATTGGTTGAGTCTGAAGTTAAGCCATAAAGATGGCGATGTGAAACCATACGGATCGAACTGGTCGAGTACAAAATTAAGCAATGAAGAACCTGGGAAAATAAAAGTTGGATTAATAAAGTGGTTGCACTCGTTTATAGTCCATGAGCTGCCTACATACCCATGTGTAGGGATTAAGCCAAATGTAGTTCGATTACATGAGTCAACATAAAAAATGAAATCTGAATGTTACATGTAATACTTCCTTAGATGATTTGCGTTCTAGCTCTTGCTAATGATCAATCCATCTAACCTATCCAACTTGTATACTCTATCATGAACGATAGACCGAATTCGATAAGGACCCTCTGAGTTGGCCGCCAATTTTCCAACGTAAGCTTCTTTTGTATTCTGAAAGACTTTTTTGAGTACAAGTTCTCCTTCCTAGAATTTCCTGACTTTAACTTTTAGATTGTAACACCTAGCGGTGGCTTGTTGATAACAACCAAGACGATAGAAGGCTTTGTCCCTTTTCTCGTCATCAGGTCCAATGCATCCTGCATCATTTCATCATTCTTTGTTTCATTTAGGAGTGAGTAATCAACTCGAAGATCTCGAGCGACTACCTCTGTAGGAATAACAGCTTTTGTTCCATACCTGAGCAAAAAAGGGGATTCGCTAGTTGCCCTTTTGGAGTCATCTGATAGGCCTAAAGAACCATCGGGAGCTCCTCAACCCAACGTCCTTTCCTAGCCTCAAATTTCTTCTTTAGGTTCTTCACGATCATCTTTTTCATAGCTTCTGCTTGCCCATTTCCCTATGGGTACCTTGGTGTTGAGAAGCTCAGAATAATGTCACAATTGCGACAAAATTTCTTGAAGGAAGAGGAAATGAATTAGGAGCCATTGTCAGTGACGATCTCTCTTGGAACTCTGAACCGACAGATAATATTTCTCCAAATGAATCTTTCAATATCTCATTCTTTAACGTTCGTAAATGCTTCAACTTCGACCCATTTGGAGAAATAATCCGTAAGGACAAGCAAATACTTGACTTGCCTGAGAGCCGGAGGAAACGGTCCAACCACATTCATTGAATACTTCATAAAAGGGTAAGGTGAACTGACCGAAGAGAGCTCTTCAGCTGGTTGGTGAATGGTGGGAGCGTGCCTTTGGCAACTGTTGTATTTGCAAGTGAAGTTCTCGCAATCATTTTGCATCGTTGGCCAGTAGAACCCTTGCCTCTTGACCTTGTTGTACAATAATCTACCTCTTGAATGGTTGCCGCATGATCCCTCATTAATGTCCCGAATGACTTTCTCGACTTGGTTTCCCCAAGACAATGATGATAAGGTCCTATGAAAGAACGTCTATAAAGTTTCTCATCAATTAGGCAGTACCTTGCAGCTTGGACTTTGATTTTTCTTGCCATTTGCTTATCTTCGGATAACCAACCGTTGCGTATATACATTTCAATGGGCGTCCTCCAATCGTCCCTCAAATCGACATAATTTGTCTCCTCGAACAATTTAATACTCTGACCGTCAATTCATTTCATGGGGATTATTCTCCTCTCATTGACTTCAATTAAAGATCCCAAATTGGCGAGTGCATTGGCTAGCATCTTCCTTTCTCGCAGGACATGTTTCACTTCCAAATGATCAAAATGGGTTTTGAGCTTGGTGACCAACCTTAGGTATGAAAGCATCTTTTCATCCCGGGCCTCGAATTCCCCATTTACCTGGTTAACGACCAAAGTGGAGTCATTTTCTAGAACAAGTTTGGTAGCCCCTAGTGCGGCAGCAAGCCTTATACCAATAATAATGGCCTCGTATTCAACTTCGTTGTTGGTAGCCCTGAATCCAAGTCAAAAACTTTGTTCTATCACTTCATCAGTTACAAACTTCAATACCATTCCTACTCTTGACCCTTTCTCATTACTTGATCCATCGACTTGCACAATCCATGTCTCCGATTTGTGTCCTTCGGGCTTGTACATCAATTCGGCAACAAAATCTATGAGCACTTGAGCCTTTAGCGTTGTCCAAGGTCTGTACTCGATGTCGAACTCTGTCAACTCAATGGCCCATTTCGTCATTCTTCCAGAGACGTATGAATTGTACAAAATAGCTTGCATCGGGTAAGATGACAATACCACTATAGTGTGGTCTTAGAAGTATGGACAAAGCTTCCGGTCGACATGACGAGTGCTAGGGTGAGCTTTTCAACAATAGAGTACCTTGTTTCAGCATCCAACATGGTGTGGCTTATGAAGAAAACTGGTTTTTAGATGGCGTCTTCCTTGTAGACTAAGGCTAAACTCACTGTAGTTTCTAAGATCACCAAGTATAAATAAAAAGGTTCTCAATCTTTAGGTTTCGACAGGATCGGTGGAGTAGTCAAGTATCTCTTCTAGTTTTGGAACGCTTCCTCACATTGTTCATTCCATTCAAATTTATTGTTCTTTTTGAGCAATTTGAAGAAAGAAAGACATCGATCAGCAGACCAAGCTATGAATCAACTGAGGGCGGTGACTCGACCAGTAAGCTTTTGAATCTCGCACTTTGTTCTCAGCCACAACATCAGTTGGATGGCTTTCATTTGGTTTGAATTTGCTTCGATTCCTTGCTTCATGACGAGGTAACGCAATAACGTGCCGCTTGCCACTCCGAAAGTGCACTTCTTTGGATTCAGTTTCATGCCATATTTCTAGAGAACATTGAAGCATTCTTGCAAATGTTGGACATGGAGATGAGCTTGTAAAGACTTGACCAACATGTCATCAATATATACCTCTATATTCTTACCAATTTGCTGTTCGAACATCATGTTGACCAGCCTCTAGTAGGTGCTTCCAGCATTCTTCAAGCCGAATGGCATGACCTTGAAACAAAAGATCCTTTGTTTAGTAATGAAAGCAATCTTCGCCTAGTCATTCGGGTGCAAAAGGATCTGGTTGTAGCCAGAGAATGCATCGAGAAAGCTTAAGACTTCGTGACCGGCCGTTGCGTCAATGAGGTGATCGATGTGCGATAATAGGTAACTATCATTTAGGCAGGCTTTATCTAGGTCTATAAAATCAATGCACATTCACCACTTCCCATTCTTTTTCTTCACAATCACCACGTTGGCCAGCCAATTTGGGTACTGTACAGGATGAATAAATCCAGCTTTGAGTAGTCTTTTCACCTCATGCTTTACGACGATGTTGCGCTCTATTCCAAGCTTTCTTCTTTTTTGATGGACCAGTTTGTGATCTGGATCGACATTAAGTCAATGCGAGATTATGCTCGGGTCGATTCCAAGCATATCTACATGAGACCATGCGAAACAATCATTGTTAGCTTTAAGGAAATCAATAATTTTGGACTTTACTTCCAGGTCAAGTTGTGACCCAATCTTTACTGTATGTCTTTCATCTCTTAGATCGATTGGTACGTCGTCTAGCTACTCCAAAACTGACTTAATGTAGTCTTGACTGTTCGATCTGTGCTGCTGATTTTTCTGTAATTGTTATAAAGTCTTCTTTTGCTTTATAGCCATTACATAACAGCTCCACGTTACCTCCTAGCTTCCTTGTATCTCTCTAATGCCTCGCTTCATAAGAAACCGTACTGTCTAGTGGTATGATGAAGGGACTGTCTTCATTGCATGTATCAAAGGTCACCTGAGAATGATGTTGTAGCCTGAGGGGTAGTCCATAATAAGAAAACTTGTCATCTTATTTTCCCCCACTACCTAAACTGGAAGTCTGATTCTCCCCATGGTTGTCGTCGCTTAGCCATTGAAACCTACCAACGACGTGGGTGATTTTTTGACCTTTTTTGCCAATTTCCATCTCTTTCAACATTGAGAGGAACAAGATGTTGGCAAAACTTCCATTGTCAACTAGTATTCTATTGATCTTATAGTTGCAATGTTTAGTTTAATAACCAAAGCATCATCATGTGGAGTATCAAGCCCGAATGCCTCGTCACTGTGAAACGAAATAAAGTGCTCGCAATGTTCATCAGCCAATGAATTAAAAGTCACTTGGTTCGCTCTTCTCTAGTGCGCCTTTATTTGGTTGACAAAATCATCGCTAAAAATAGAGCCTCCATAAATGGCTCCAATTATCTTCCTGCCTGTTGGTGGTGATGGTGTCTTCTCATGGGCTTGATGGTCTCTTCATCCTCCTTACTCTTTGTTGAGCCCATATATTTTCCTTCCCCGTTCAGAGAGGTACTCCTTTAAATGCCCTTTCTTGAGCAGTTCCATGATCTCGGATTGCTAGGCTTTGCAATCAACCGTCAAGTGTCCCTTATCTCGATGAAACCGCAATACTTTGATGGGTCGTGTGAATGACTTGGGGCCATTCTATTTGGTCACCTGGCATAATCTTTGCCTTCTAGCTGAGCGACCAATTTGGATGGTGATATGTTGAAGGCATACTTTGATGGTGATAGTGGTCTAGACATAGATCATAACTTGTCTTTCTTCCTCCTCCACTCCCTTTTTGGTGGTGTCCTTGTTCATCCTCATTGATCAAGCTATTGCCGTTGCTTTTGACTCCACCTGTTTTGGTCTTTCGTTCTCGCGAACTTTTGCTCGCATCTTTTGTTTTCTTCTTCCAAATTGATCCACCCTTTAGCTCTATTCAAGGCTTCCTAAATTGTCTGTGGGTAGTCGAAACATATACTATTCTTAAAGGGGACTTGTGCAGGAGTCCTTTCTTTAGTGCCTCTCTAGCTGTTCCATCCTCCAAGTCAGAAATCTTCAAGAGTGCTTTGATAAATCTTTTGATATAAGCTCGCAGTGACTCACTTATGCTCTGAATGACTAACCACAAATCTTTGGTCGTCTTTCCTATCTTGATATGCACTGAATATGCTTTGACAAATGAATCTGCCAAATCTTTGAAGCTATCAATCGATCCAGTTGATAGGTTACTAAACCATTGAAGCACTCGACCCTTGAGTGACTGTGTAAATAGCTTGCACATCATCTCATCAAGAATCAAGTTCAAGATGTTTGTAGCATTGACCACGTTCTTGTGTTGCAACAAGTGGTCTTTTAGATCAGAAGTTCATCAAATAGGGTGAACACAAGGTTTCCATACTTCGATGGTATGATCGCAGTGATCCAATTTGAGAGCAGGGTATCTTGAATGGTTTTTGAGATGTCATCTAATGCTGAGGTCTTGCTTGTCGCTTTTGAAACCTTCTGATTGATTTTCTCTTTTACGAGCTTAAAGTTCTGCTCGAGCATCTCTTTCATCATCAGTTGGATCGACTCCGGGGTTAACAGAGTGACAGTAGGTGTTTTTTTTGATCGAGCAATAGGTTCTGTCCTTTCATTTCTTTCAGTCGCATCGTCGCTTTGATTGAATTCCACACGAGCGTTCGCCATCATTATCGTCGTTGTCACTGCAAGAGTTGTTGTGGCTGTAAAAGCTGTTGATGTTGTTGCTGGTGTTGGAGTCGAGGGAGGATATAGTTGCTACATCCTCCCAATTGGGCTGTAGGACTGCTGTCTTCCTGGCTGTGGCGTTTGAAATTGCCATTGTGCCATTGACGATATTGGGAGTGTCGAATACCCATAGTACAGATAATAGTAAGATTGTGAAGCCATCTGAGAGTTCTGATTGATTTGGCTCCTCAAAGCCAAATTTTCACTAGTGAGTTGCTCCAATCTTCTATCGCGCTCTTGAGAACGAGCTGTCTGCTCCTGGACCATTTTTTTCAAGGCCTCTACCTCTGCTGTAAGGGCTTCCATTTGTTGGTTGGCCTGGGAAATTGTTTCGGTCTCTTCAATTGCCGTTTCAGGTGTGTGCTGGTTGTTCTTCATTTGCAGTTTAGCTAAAGATCCTAGAGTTGATGATCTAAAGGCCCCACAGTGGGTGCCAAACTACAAACGGTGGAGCTACAATCAAATGTAAAATTTTGGATTGGGTTGTTAAAGTTCTGTTCCAGGAACTTGGGCCCTCAAATCACTATTAAATGGACCTATTAGCTTGAGTTAATGTGCAAGATCTGAATGCAATAAACAAAATAAATAATGTTGTAACAAGAATAACACGTGAGATTTATAGTGGTTCACTCTGTTAATGAAGAGCTACGTCCACTGTAATGTACTATAATATTCTGGGTACAAATTACAAAAAAAAAGCAAATGGGTAGAGTTTTTGTATCTATTTCTGTATATCGTACAATGAAACAACCATCCCCTTATATAGAAATAAGGAGGAATCATGGCTACCAACCGTCTGCTGGAGTGGGATAATGCACTATAAGTAATTGCAATAGTGGGACACGTGTTGATTGGTGATAGGCTACAAGAATCACGCCTCCCCCACGTTTCGGTCCATGACTAGACATGTTGTAACTGTCAGTTTGTGCTAATAACGTCGACTAGTGGTGATCGATCCGATTGAATGAAGACATAGAAATGAATACGAATTATCTTGAGCGGGCGAGAAAACCGAATGCCTATGCAAGATAATTGAACCAATCAAACCATACGAATTGTCAATTTGATTGGACTTTAGTGAGTTGATTCTATTTGATCCATTCGATTAGTTTTATTATTGGGCCACCCGGGCCTATTGGCAATTTGGGCTTGACTAAATTGCATCCCAACAGTTATAATTTAAATATCTATGAGACCCGCTTAAAATCCACCTCAATTATTGAATTAAATGCTTTATTTTATGTTGATATTTAATACATATCCATGCATATAACATGGCATATAAGTTCTAATATGCCTACTTATATGTTTTATAACATGCCACGCATACACACACATTTATTTATTGTATTAAATTGTTTTAATTATAAATATAAAATATGCGTTGTTTACTGATTTAATAAGATTAAATTCATTAATAGTAATGAATTTAAATTTGGAAAAAAGTATTATATGAAATTGAATTTAAGATTTAAATTTTAGAATTTCACATATCTAGAGATATAAAGTATTATATTACTAGAAATTAAAAATCATGAGATGTTTTTACAAGTAAAATACATATTTTTAAAATATTGAATGGGAGAGAGTTGTATGAAAAATGACATATTGGCCTTTGCTGTTAGAATAATATCTTAAGATTCAAATAACGCCTTGAGATGACACTAATTTTGTCGTTCCTATAGAGGGTGTTTATTTGGGTCAATGCAAGGTTGTGCTTCCTAGTGATAGGATTTTAGGATGTATCTCTAACTTGACATACCCTATAGCAACACTTTGGACTTAAGTATTTAGGATTTGAAATGGTGGATTGCACTCATAAAGATATAATTAATTGTTAATTGCATCTTGACCAAAATAACAGTAGTTAATTAATGTTGAAAATATGAGATATTTTTGAATAGTATTTATTAACTTAGAATATCTTGGTTCGATTTGCAAATGGTGTGACCTACCTAGGATGGCACATTGCTTGTGGTAAATTGAATTATTGTTAGCTAAATTAGTAAACATGTTTGTATGTATTTATTGTGTGCATTCATGCATTATATTTACTATGCCTAAAACCAATATATATTTGCTTATGATATTCATGTACGCAATTAAATGTTTATTCATTTTCCCATCAATATATTTTATCCAATTGTCAACCTACTTTTGCTCGAACAACTTACTGGTGAAAATTATCCTAAGTGGAAAAGTGATATGATCCTAATGCTCATCAAAGATGACTATAAGTTCCTCCTCTTGGAGGAATGTCCTTCAATCCTGGTAGCCAATGTGAGAGGAGCCATCAAATAACATTATTTCTCCAAATGCTACTTGCTAGCTGGGATGTTTGAAGTGCTCTCCAAGAAGTATGAGAATGCGAAGATTGCTTATGAGATAATGTAGTCACTAAATAGGATTTTTGGGCAACTAAATGAAAAGGCACATCTTAATGCCATGAAACTGTTCATGAACAACAAGATGAAGCTCGGTACATCTGTGCTCACACATGCACTCACTATGATGGACCACCTTTGTGAGGATGAACAACAAGATGAAAGCCTAGTACATCTGTTCTCACACATGCACTCACTATGATAGACCACGTTCGTGAGGTTGAGCTTAGAAGTCTATTATTGATGAGGGCACCTAGGTGTGAGTGACCTTAGAAAATCTAAGTCTCACATTCCAGCAGTTCAAGACAAACTGTGTCATGAACAACATGCATATGAATCTCACTCAATTGTTGAATAAGCTTTAATACTCCTTAGCAACGGCGTCAAAATTTGATAAGTTTTGAAGGGAATACCAAATTAAACATTGCTAAAAATATGGTCATTATTAAGTAAAGTGGTAAGCAAGGGTCGTTTCCATAGAGGATTGGTTTTAATTAATTAGTTATTGACTCTAAAGCCTAAGACATACTAAACTAGACGCAAATTGGAGTTTTTATTATATACTAAATTACTAAGGTAAAGAAAACACAAATAAATAATTGCAAAACAATAATAATAAAACCAGTTAAAGGAACATTCTCTACTACCAAACAATAACTATAAAATTAGTCACATAAATTACTTCTAATCCTCTATTAAAACTATCAACTATAGATAACAATAAGCTCTACTATTCCAATATTTCCTTGCTGTGTCATCTAATAAAAGCATTAAGTTGAAAAAGATAGGTTCATCTAAGCAATGAACACATAAGCTCGGTTTATTCAACTTAGGTTAAGTTCGATATTGCAATCACACAAAAACCTTTCACAGTCATGCCCCACAATTTACTACTAATGATTAGAAAGTCAAAACAATTATAGATCAAGAATTCAAATAAGAAAACAAGAAATAATTACAAAATAACATAAACAATTTCAATTAGAAATTGGAAAATAATTATGAAATCAATCAAATAGCTATGTCTAGGGTTTTGAAATCACCTCAAAACAAAAATAAAACTAAACTGACAATATAGAAAAAGAAAATAAAATAAAACTAAGCTACAACACCTAGGACTCAGGTTTTTGCACTGTTTTATTTTGTTTTGTTTGACAAGTCACGATGCTAGTTCTTTGTGCTGTTGTGTCCAATGAGATACAAAATATGTACACGTGATACTTTGAGCATGTTTTTCTCCCTCTTTTTATTCCATTACCTCATACACCTACAACAAAAAAAAATAATAAAATAAAAAACACAAGAAAAACCCAAAAACTAATAAAGAAAATATAAGCAAAAACGATAGAAAAATATATGAAATTAAGCACTTATCAAACTCCTAAACACAAAAATAAGATAAGAAACACTCACCTCTAACCTTCCAACATTTAGTCTTAGAGAACAACAAAGAAATTATGGCCTTGGAACAAGTATTGAATTAAATCCATGGTTATTTTAAGGCTAATATATCCTACAACAATCAAACTTAGTATGTATGAAATAGCCAATGCCAATGATTACTATACTGTGCATGTTTTGAACAAGTAAATGCTAATAATACTCACAAAAGTAATCACCTAATTTCTAATAAGGGTATTAAACATCATAAGCTCTTTTACTATGAGTCACTGCTACACTGAAGTCACCACCTAAAATCAAAAGGTCTTTAACAAAGTGTCACGCCCCGGAATACGGGAGGTGATGTGGCGGGTTATTTAAATTAATTAAAAGAGAATTTAATTAAAGATCAAGAGTTTAAGGGTTTGAGTTAAATATAAAATGTGAGAATTTAATGAAAACCATTGAATGAATATTTAATATAAAAGAATAAACATAGCGAGTATGGGTTTCACAAACCCACAACTTGTGCACACACATGGTATTGACAATATCATAAATACAATCACAGTCCAAGTACATATAAAGTTAAGATCTTACATGCCTTGATTTAAATGATACAAATAAATTCACTAGTCCCTCTACTGCTCCTGAATCCTGTTCGTTGAATCCTCTCCAAACATAAATAGAAAACCACCTAGAGGGGGGAAATTTTAAAACAAATAAAACGTGAGCGAAAGGCTCAGTAGGACTATGTTTTATAAAGTAATTTAATTTAAAGAAACATTTCATTATTCAGGAGTTATTTAAAAGAAACTTTGAATAAATAAATAAGTAAACAAGTTTAAGTAAAATCGTCCTTACCCAGAACAGTTTACTTGGATAACCAGAAATGTCATTTTTCCTTTCCTAGGCAAACCATAATAGTATCACCACCGTAGTGGCCCAGTTAGGTTTTGGGACCTGCCCCCAAGGTCGATCGCTACACGACCCGATCTCTGATATGGCATCATGCCTATATGTTTATTATCATCATCATTCAAAACCCAATTACCGAGTGTTGTCATTTACATTCATTATGAAGTTCATTTCAGTTCACGGTATATTAAAATATAACTGATAAATTCATTTTCAAACAACCGTTGAAAACATTTTAATAGAAATCCTTTTCAAAGCCAAATCATTTTGAAACTAGGCTACCAGGGAAATGGGGTAGAAGTCTTACCTCAATACTCGTGCCGGTGCCCCACACCGTAATCCTGATCCGCTATATGTTAGCTCTGCGGGACCACGAACGATCCTAGATACAAACTAAGTCGATCAATATCTAGTTCGAGACATTCTATGTTGCTAAACCATTTCAGGATGTCCTAGTGTGCCATTTGTATCTTTAAAATCATTCCATAAGGTTGGAATTTAAATCGGGGTTCAAAACAGTGAAAACGGGTGAAAATCACAAATTTTCCATGCTTCGGCCGGCCTGTCGAACTCCCTGCTTCGGCCAGCCGAATAGCACAGTTCAGCCTACCGAAAGCAAAGTTCGGTCGACCGAACATCCCCAGGTTCGTCCTGCTGGATGGAAGAACACCGGCCTACCGATCCCTATTTCGGCCTGCCGAACTGGGAAAACCCAGAAATCCAGCCACGGGTTTTCGGTTCCCCCAAAATCCAAATCTTGATTTTAACCTATTTTTCTCAAATCCCAGGCATGGAAAACAATTATAGTTGATAGAAAAATATACTAAAACACATTTGAACTCATTTAAACAAGATTTAAACTCAAAAATCCAAAAATGAGAAAATGAGGAGAAAAATGAAAAATCTTGAATCCAATCCATTTTTCTTCAGTCTAAGCTTAGATTCTAGTTGTTCTAAGTTCATTTAACTCAAATCCAAGGTTTTCTAAGCTCAAGCAAGCCTAGATTTCAAAAATGCACAAAATTGAAAATTTTGTAAAAAGTTTAGAAATTTCAAAACTAACCTCAAATCGAAGCTTCAATCCGCGTTCTCGGTTACCAAATCACGTTCCCGAGCTTTTTCCTTGCTAACCCGAAGCTTGGATTCAAATTTGATTTAAAATTTTGAGAGAGAATTTGAGAGAGAAGAGAGTAGCCGAGAGAGATCAAGAGAGAGAGAGAGAGTGAGCAGAGAGTGTGAGAGGAAGAGGGTGAGAAAGGAGAATAAATAGAGAAAATTGGTGGACAGTTTTATTGTGCGAAAATCATGTGCCGCCCACGATTTTGTAAAACGGAATATTTCAACATTTTACAAATTGTTGTGCTTTAAAACTCAAAATATCATTTTTAAAACAACAAGAAATCATTTGAATTCATCAAATTAACGAAACAACCAAAATTCAAAATCCAATCAAGTAATCAAATTAATGTTGAAACATTAATTATGGCACACTAATTCATCATTTATATTACAATAACATTAAATAAATTCTGGGGCATTACACAAAGATTGTAATGGGGCCAAGGGATAGTAGCTAAAAGAAAAAAAGGGTAACGATATTACAAAAGTTCCAAAAACTTCATGAAGTCAGAGACATTGTAAGATTCTTAAAGGAACACTTCGCAAAACCCAAAGAATTATAAAAGTAGGTAGGGTATCATTGTGTTGGGCCTTTACTTCACTCCAACTATCCTTGGACATCCAAAACTATGATAGAAAAGCTTAAGAGATGCTTTATTGTATATTACTTTTTTCTCTTTTTTTTTTCAATTTTCTTTTGATCCCTTTATTTTTTTTCTTTTTTTTTTCCTTGAGCTCTCTTTTTCAACAATTTCCCTTCCATTCTCTTGTTTTCACTCTCCCTCGCACTAATCTTCTGTCCATAACCCAATTCCTTGCCAACCTCCCTTGTGTATGAAAGAAGTCCCTAAAGTTCTAATTTATCTTTAAAACAACAAGTTAGGTAAGAAGATGTGGTTAGCCAAAGAATAAGGTTTGCATGAAGGCTCAAATTGACTTACTTGGGGGATGTCCTCTTAGGAATATCAATCGAGGGTCTAGTTGATTTAGCCTTGATGTTAAGGACCCTAATGACTTAATCATTTTCCAACTGATGATTGCTTAGCTCTTTGCCTTAAAAGACCTCCGGAAGAGTTCTAATATTTGACCCTTATATGTCAAAACCAAAATGATACTTAAAGTGAGGGTATAAGAATTGTCACATCCTTGTATGCTAGTCTCTATACTAAATAACATGACTATTGCACAAAAATATGTGAGTATAATAATCATAAAAACATATTAACTAACAAATGATATTGAGATCCAAAACAATACTTAATAATCTAGTCTCATACTTGAAAATTGAATATTTTGAACTTAATATTTTGTGAGTTTTTAGGTCTTTTAATCATTTTTTTACTTGTTTTTATTTTAGTTTAATTGAAGTTTATTTTTATTTTCTCCTGATATGTGTTGGTAAAATAAGTAAATTGGGAAAAATGACAATTTGAATTAATAGGGTGTTTGGTAAAATTGGTTAGAACCAACTTTTTGGTTAAGCAATAGTGTAAAGCTATAAAAGATAAAAAGCTATAATAGTATAAAGTTCTCATGTGCTACATTATTTTGAGCCAAAAGGTTAGTTATAATTGTACTTGCCAAACATCCTATAAGTTGGCGCTAAAAAGAGTCAAAATAACTCTAAAATTTGAATTAAAAAGCAGCCCCAAACAAGCACCACATGCGGATGAGGAAAACTTTCATCACATCTGTCTGATTGTTCCTATCAAGTGCCTAGAAAGCGAGTGAAATTCATTCTCTTTCCTCAACGCATGAGGGATGTGGGCCCAATGATCAGTGCCTCTAAGCCAGACGCAAATCTTATGTGACGTGCTTCATTGTTGTTTGTGTGCACTTGCTTGCTTAGCCATTGCTGTATTGCAACGTCACCTTGATATCAATCCCAGCTTTCTTTTGCAAATTGAAGGACACCACGGGGCTTGTGGCTTTTGTGTTTTAAAAAGACGATTCTTTTCTTTGTCATGTTGCACGGAGAAAAAGAGAGATTTAGGGGCCGTTTGGTATTCCTTTCAAAATAGATGAAAATGTTTTTATTTTGGAAAAGGAGAATTTTTTGAGAATTATACTGAGAATGTTTTTTAAATTGTTGCCTCAAAAAGTGTGCAAAAATATTTTCAAAAATTTTGAGAACAAAAACAAACGAAGCTTTAAATGCCCAGCCACCTTGTTTACATCAGATTTAAGAAAAGGCTCATTAGACCTCATTGGAAAGAATAGATGGACCTATGACCTTGGCATCAAGGTGCACAAATCTGCCATTGGGCATTGAAACGTAATTTTTGAAAAATTTCTCACTCCAAATCTTTACGCAATTAACCCTAATTACTCAAAGCCTATAAATAGAACTTTTAAACAAAAAAAATATTTAGAAGAGGCTTAGTCCCCATAATTGAGAGCCAAGGAGAAATATCTAGGCAATTTTTGTTAAGATTTTATTTTTATATTTTTTAGGTTGAGGAATTTTCAAGAGAGAAGATATTTTGAAGATCAAGAAAAGGAAATTAAAGATTAAAGTCAAGCTTCGAGACACCTCCACATGGTTTTTTCTTCCTAATTTTATTATCTTTATATTTTTGTTATTTGAGATGTTAGAACTCTTGATTTGTTATGTAGCCAATTCTATTTTAATTTAATTTTATTTATTTTTCCTCTCAAAGATTTATTCTCTAATAATTTATTGCTTTATGTTAAGTTTTTATTACTGTTTTTAATGCTTTTAATTGCTTGATCACTAATTAATCGATTAAGAGACCTATAATGAGACTGGGAGGTGATTTGTAGGAATAACTTCTTATAGTAAACATCATAGGTTCTATAGGGCATAGGAATATAACAACTTAACTTGCATAGGCCTTTAGAGAACCATAGATCTTAATAAACTCTAATATATTTAAATTCAAATAGGGAAATAGTGGGTTAATATATTAGGGTATATTTGGTGTAACTCAAAAAAGAGTATTAAATAGGTTAAGGTTACTCGTCCTTCAAATAGTGCAATAGCCGATATTAGTAAGAATAATAAATTGAATTAGATTAGTTTTGATAAAATCAGATGCTTTAGTATTTTATTTATCTGAGGAGTCTTTTATTTATTTGTATGATCATCTGTACTTATATTATATTATATTATATTTTATTTTATCTATTTTCGACAATTCAAATAATATTAGAGTTGATCAATTTCAACACTTAATTAGATTAACGTAATCTTCGTGGGAACGATACTTTATGTTTATCAATTTATTACATGTCTACGATTTCGTACACTTGTGAATTTTTTACAACAATACTCATGATCAATCAAAGTCATAATATTAAAGCTTAGTTCTCATCAAGGTAGTTGGAAGGCTTCCTAAGACTCAAAAACCAAAACTAAAATTAAAATTTTTCAAGATTTTTAGAATTTTTTATGACTTTTTATACAAGCAAACAAAAAAAAAAAAAAAAAAAAACCAAAAACTCTAACTCTAAAATTCCTAAAACCTTCCCCTTGCACTTAATCCTTACAATGTCTTCCATGTAAGACTAAACATAGATGAAAAGAGAAAAAAAAAAAAAAAAAAACAACAAAAATAATAAAAAGATAAAATAGAGGAGAATAAGAAAAATAAGATCTCTTTTGGCATGCCCTCCATCCATTGGGTTGCCTCCCAATAAGCGCTTGATTTAATGTTCTCAGCTTGACTCGGACAAGCATTCATTAAAGAGCAACTTTCATCGATAGAATGTGTCATAAAACACCACATATGGGTCTTCGTTATTAATATCCCTAAAACTTGTCAAGATATGGAAGATATATGCATGTTGGAGTAACATGACTTGGCTTCATTGAATGTGCTTGGGAGAAGAACTTTAGTTCCTCGCTTCTGTTCATAGAGGGTGTAATATGGTGAAGGTAGTATTGGAAAATGAGTATGCAATGAAATTTTAATTTCTTTTTTCAATAAAATTGTTTTATAGAATTGAGTTAGATAGGTTATACATCATAAATTACTCTTAGATCTTCCTACCTTTAGGAGACTAGTAATTGTGATTATGACTTAATTAATTTTTCAAAATTGCTACACGAGAAATGCATCCGAAAGAGCTGCAAGCAACTGGTCTTATTTGCTATTTTTTTTCTACAATCAAAATGTGAGTGGGCACACTTTGTTTAGTCTTTTTCTTTGCAACAAACTTCCTTCCAACCATAAGAAAAAACCAAGAATAATTGTTCTTGATGTTGAACAATAATTTTATGGGAGTTTCAAAGTTTCTCTCTATAAAAAACTCTCTTTAAATTTCTTTAGTGATTTACCAAGTAATAAGAGTAGGACATAATAGCTAGTAGGGCATCAATTCTACTCATAAAGAATTTCCAAAATCGTTTAAGGGCCAAAAGTTTGTGTCAAAATGCTTAAATCTTTGTGGCTGATCAATCAACCAATCTTGCTCAACTATTCTATTGGACAGGGTCAGAGAGTAGCCCTACATGGCTTAATTGCGCCAGTCGACCTGTTCTTTCCTAATGGAACACCTTCTTATTTTATTTTACCTAGAAAGCTTTCATAAAGCTTTAGTTTTAATTCAAATAACCAAAAATACCTGATTAAAATAGTCATATACTGATAATCCTATATCAAATAAAATAAATACAAAAAAATTTGTAAGTTTATCTTGAATTAATTCATGAAACTAATTCAACCAATAAACTAACATGAACTATTATAATCCAATCAGCCGAATTTGAACCAATCATAGAATTAACATAAGTTGCTAATTGAGAGGAAAAACATGCCATATTGTTAATGGAAAATATATGTGTTTGTAAAGGGGAACTGATGGACATACATAGATCAAACTTCGATAATTATAAAGTGACATACTACAGACACATTCATTTACAATTATCAACTTTAAAGCTACTCACTAAAAGCTCAGAGCTACACTTTTGAACTATATACTAAATTATGAAATTCTGATAAGTTTTTCATTAATAACATTTCATGATGTGCAACACCTCCATAAGATATCCATAATTGGCTAGAGGATAAGTTCCGTTTTACCTTCTTGACTATATTTATCTTATGTTCTATAATCTCAACAATGAAATACTTGCTATTTATAATAAATACAAATAGTAAACCATTATCACACAAATGTATCCAAATGACTGAGCGCTCCAGTTTTCAATTTCAAGATAATGCCTTTAATAGGATATCATTGTCTCTACCAAAGTGCTATAGATTCTATATCTATTGATAACTAGCCTATATCATTTAAGGGTCATGTCTCTAATATACTGGTATACATACTGATAAAATGTAAAAGTGTACCATATATAAGGCTAAAATTATTTATTTACGCTTATATTTCTTATTAAATCCTCTAATTTATAAAATTTTTTATGTTAAGTAGTGTTTTGGTGTCTTAGTGTGGAAAAGTGTTTAAATATGCAATTTTAGTGTGTTTATATATCTAAGTATATTTTCAATAATTTTTAGAAGTGTTTTTGTATGTAAAATATTTGTTTGTTGTGAAATAAATTAAAATCATAAAAATAATATGCTATGTTTTTTTATTTTTGTCTTAATATGTTTTAAAGTATGTTTTTAGTGTTCAAATGTGTTGTAATATATTTTTAGTAATTACTAAAAATGTTTTTTGAGTGTTAAAAATTATATTTATGTGAAACAATATAAGTCCATTAATTTTAGAAGTTTATTTTTATTTTTAGTATTTTTTGTGTGTTTTAATGTAAAATTCATATTTTTATAATTATTAAAATATTATCTTTGTAAAATAATTAATTTTATTTTAATTACTTGTTTGTAGATTTGAAATTTGGTGTAAAATGCCACATGTTAGAAGCCCCTTCGGCCAACTCAGGCATGTGTACATGTGTGCATAGGAGAGTCCAGTAGACAGCCACTGATGCGGTGGCCCCCTATGTCAGCAACTTCTCCGTTTTGGTCTAGATTCCATGCTTAATGCCTAGATCAGCTTCTTGCATACTTTGATCTAGCCGTCCATCTTCAGATGCAACGACTTAGAAGGAGCATCCAAGGCGAAGTTAGACTTCTTTTATTTGACACAATTTGAGTCATTTTTTCAGCTCCAGTCCACGTGAAAGAAGGACGAGATGCTCTCATTTCTGTATGTATTCTTCCTACGTCACACCAAATATTTGAAGAAATAAATAATTAAAATCTGATTGTTGTTCAAATATTTACCCGTGAATTTTAATTCCTTTGTTTTCTTCCTTCAACCTCTGCCTATAAAAGCTCAACTTTCTACATTGCTGAACATAGGACATTCATAGAATAATAAAATTATTCTTGCATTCAATTTCTATATTTTCTCTATAGAACTTGTGGAAATGCTGAGTAAGCTAGGCTAAAGTAGTGTGGTAAGGCTAAAGATGATTTCATATGTATAATTATTTCGTGTGGATTTTGATTCTACAACGCTGTTATAATGTTTATATTTTAGTAGAATAATACTTTCTTGTATTCTAAATTGATACTGTTATGCTACTGATTTTATAAAAATTCAATCATACTTTATTTATATATTAATTGTTTAGCACAATAATATTGATATTATTATTTTTTTTATAAATAGTTCTATACTACATTAATGTCGGAGGTAGGTTTATTATCATTTTAGAATTATTTGTAATAATTAATTCTGCTAAATTTTATGAAATATCTTTTACTGTAGTTATGCCAGAGGTAGGTATATTGTCCCTTTTAGATATTTCATATGATAAGGTTCTGTTGGACTTAACATAAATATTATTCTACTAAAATATATTAAATTTTGATTAATTTTATCTTTTCTATTTTATAATTGCAATAATTATTTCCATAGTGACATTAAATTTATTTATTACAGTTGGTGCACATTGCTTGCAATATTTTTGACTTTAGATATCTTGAAAAAATAATTGTGCTTGCTTTAACTGAAAAGATTTAATTAATCGAATGCTTTAGAAATTTAATTAGAATCAAAATCCATACTAGTAATAAACATATAAAGGATTCTCGACTCCTCTCTGATTTAATTGTATGTTTTAAACCTTGAAATTTAAAATCACCAAAGAAAAGAAAAATATATTTTCCTTCTTTTAAGTTTAATTTCGTTAAGTTTATTTACCTCTTAAAACGTTAAAATTTTTCAATCTTACTATTTGTAAATTTCACCTTCCCATAAATACAACTGCTCTTATTGCACTACAAATGACCACGTTTGGAGAAACACTTTGGGCAAAATATCAAAGATTTTGGTGCTGTTACTGGAGAGGTGTTGCATTTGCATCAAATTACCAAATTAAAAGCAACAACAAGTAAGTAATATGTCTTTGTTGTGTAAATATTGTAATTATAATCATTGCAATTTGTAGGTTAATTATTTAGTTAAATAAGTTACTATTCATGTAGGTTACTATTTGGGTTATTATTCATACACCATTCACTATTCAAATATATGTATATATATACATATATATGATAAAAAGAAATTTAATTTTAGTTTTTGTAAATATTTTGTGCTTTATTTTAAAACTATTTGTAGGTTGTGTAATTTAGTTATTTGTTAGTTTTAGGTTTAGATTTAGGTCTTTAAACTTAGAAATAAAATTTCATAAAACTTTAGATCTATGTTCTTTATAAAACTTAAGACAAAATTGTGGTTTTGTAGAAGAAAATGCTTTAAGGAAATTCTGTTTGGGGGCTGGTCACTAGTTTAGAAAATTTTCCTATAATGAATTAGTTTTAGAGATTCTCCCAACACTCATCATTCTAGGAACATTGTTCTGACTAGGAGGTTGGTTTATAAGGAGGCCTCGCCTTACCAATATTTCCTAAGAACATTCTTAGTGGATATAATTCTTGATTCCTATATGATAAATAAGACAAATGCTTTTTCATTTATTACTTTATTGATCACGAATAAAGAAAAGCTATAAATTTTGTCTTTTTGTCTTTTGTTTTGGTAATTAAAAACATTAAATTAAAAAAAAGAAAGAACACTTAGGGTTAATGCATCGACAAAGAGATGAACTAGGGCGATGTGCTAAAGGTCCAGACTTAAGGAACAATCATCAAACTCTCCTCCACGTTCACCAGCTTTGCTACCAACAACCTCAATTTCAAATCTGTTAGTAATGGTGCAACGGAAGGAGAATCCCCAAAGGGTGTTGATGTTAGACATAGTACCCTAAGGAATAAAATGTTGTAATATATTTTTGGAGACATTTTATCAATAAAGAGTTTATTTATTATTCATATACCAAATGTTGTCCTATTTATGTTCATTTCTATTGAATGTATGACAAGCAAACTAAAGTCTGAGACTATCGGTTTAAACCTTTAAGAATCGTGCATATAATGGACAGATTATACGGAAGACATGAATCTTAAAGGTGATGGTCTAAATTATAAGATCCGCAATCGAGGGAATAAAGTTGCGCACTTTATTCATGTTAAGATTGTTAGGTTGTCTATATCCCTAATGCGAGATGGCTTGACTTGGTCATCAGAGGTGGGACTTTATAGTAGAGACATTGGTGCATTGTCATAGAAGACGATGTATTAGATCTAAACAAAAAAGTTTAATTGATTTGGTTAATAATTATGTTTGTTCAAATCAATTCACTTTAGACAATCATATGTATTGTGTCTTAATCTTGAAATGACGAATAAGCCTGTATTCTTAACTTATGTCTTTTGAGGTATCAAAGGGTGACTCTTGATTTAATGATGGCACACATACCAGTAAATTGGAGACATGATTCTTGATTCATGAAGACTTGTTATTTACAGATATGAAATCTATAGCTCTTTCGTAGAGTTAATAATATTCTCTTATATGTATTATCCTGTATTTAGAAGACTAGAGCACTTAACCATTTGGATACATAGGTGTAACCAAATAGTAAACTATCTATGGATAAAAAGTATTCCAATGTTGTAATAATGGAATGTAAGATAAAAATAATAAAAAAGGTAAAACAAAATTTATCCTTAAGCCAATTATGAATATCCTATGGGTGTTATGGATGGTTAACTTGTTGGAGCTTTATAATTTTATATAGTTCAAGAGTGCAGCTTTAAGCTTTTAGTAGAGTAGCATTAGAGTTGATAATTATAAAATATGTATATGGTATATTGTATTTTATAATTATAGGAGCTTGAACTATATATGTCTGTCGGGTCCCTTTTGCTAGCTCATAATAATCTTGTAATGATACGGCATGCTTTTCCTACATATTGGTGACTTAATAATAAAGTGTTGATTCGTAAAAAACAAATCTTTTTATCTGTAATAGATAGATACAAAACAACCTATATTTTATCAAACCTAAGATGGACTCACTACTGAAGAATGAGGTTAATAAGAACTCTAAAAGACTTAAAACTTCTCACTTTAATAAGACTTATCTTTGGTATTTGCGATTAGGTCATATTAGCCTGAATAGGATTCAAAGGTTGGTAAAGGATGGACCTTTAAGTCACTTAGAGGTGGACTCTATACCACAATAAGAATCTTGTTTGGAGGGCAAAATGACGAAAAGACCCTTCGGGTCTAAGTTCAATAGGGCCGAGGGATTCTAGAACTTTTGCATAGTAATGTTTGTGGTCCCACGAACATCAAGGCACATGGAGGGTATGTGTACTTTGTCACTTTTATTGATGATTGCTCAAGATATAGGTATGTTACATAATGCACCATAAAAGTGAAACTTTTGACAAGTTCAAGGAGTTTCGGGCTAAAGTAGAGAAACAATTAGGTAAACTCATAAGTGCCCTTCGATCCAATTGAGATGGAGAATACCTTGCTAATTACTTCTTGGGACACTTATTAGAGAATGGGAACGTATTCCATTTGATTATGCTGGACACTTCGCAGCAGAATGGTGTAGTTGAGAGAAGAAGTAGGACTTTGTTGGACATAATCAGGTCCATGATAAGTTATTCGACATTGCGTTTGTCCTTTTGGGGATATGCACTACAAACTGTATGTTAGTTTTTGAATAGTGTGCCTTCAAAGTCTGTTTGTAAAACTCCCCACGAGTTGTGGATGGGTAGGAAAACATCCTTAAACCATATTCATATATAGGGATGTTCAGCTCATGTCTTATACAAGGAAGTAAACAAGTTGGAAGCACATTTGAAATTTTGCGTATTTGTAGGATGTCCACAAAGGACAAAAGGGGATTATTTCTATAACCCAAAAGAAAATAAAGTCGTGGTTTCAACGAATACAACATTCCTTGATGAAAGTTACATGAACAAGTTTAAGCCTCAAAGTAAAGTGGCACTCGAGGAGTTAGCGGGTGATTCGTTCACTCTAGGGATTCTAGTTGAAACCAATCCAATCAATGTAGAAAAATCAATCAAACAACTACCTAAGGGGCTTTGGCACATTAGGAGGATCGGGCGTCAACCTGAGAGGTATATGTTCAATGGTATAGCTTATTTGGCTGAACTAGTTGAACATGATAAGGATCTTTACACTTACATAGAGGCTATGGAGGATATTGATTCAAAGTTCTAGATAGAAGCTATAAACACTGAGATGAAGTTTATGGAGACTAATTAATTCTGTGAACTTGTGGATCTTCTTGAAGGAGTAAAACCCATAGGGTGTAAGTGGATTTACAAGATAAAGAAAGGAGCAGATGAGAAATTCAAAACCTATAAGTCTAGATTGGTAACAAAGGGATACACACAATAGAAAGGAATCGATTACAAGATCTTTTTGCCTGTAGCCATGCTTAAGTCCATCTGTGTTCTCTTATCCACAGCTGCCGCTCTCAAATACGAGATTTGGCAAATGGATGTCAAGATGGCTTTTTTGAATAGCTATCCTAATGAGTCCATATATATGGTGCAACTGGACAGGTTCAAAGCTAAGGTCAAGAGTGGAAGGTATGTAAACTGCTAAAGTCAATTTATGGACTTAAGTAGGCTTCTCATTCTTAAAACATAAGATTTGATTAGGTGATTAAGAGTTATGGGTTCTAACAAAATGTAAACGAACCATGCGTTTACAAACATATTAAGGATAGGAAGGTGGTTTTTCTACTACTCTATGTGGATGACATTTTGCTTATTGGCAATGACGTTAGGGAATTATCATCGGTCGAATCATGGTTGACAAGTAGTTTGATATAAAAGACTTGGGTGAAGCTAATTATATTTTGGGTATCCAAATCTTTCGGGATAAAAAGAACAAAATGATAGCTTTGTCATAAGTGGGATACATAGATAAAATTCTCAAAAAGTATACAGTGTAGAACTCTAAGAAAGGTGGGCAACCATCTATTCTGGAATTACTTTTTCTGGGAAAGACTTTTCAAAGTCTGATGAAGAAAGAGATTACATAAAGAAGGTGCTTTATGCTTTGGCAATAGGTAGTCTCATGTATGCGATGCTTTGCACATGACCATACATTTGTTATGCGGTCAAGACAGTAAGTTGATTTTAGTCAGATCCAGGACCGAACCACTGGGTTGCAATCAAGTATATTTTCAAGTACCTGAGAAGGACTAGAGGTTATATGCTAGTGTATTTGGGTGAGGATCTAACACCTCTTGGATATACTAATTCGGATGTTAAATCTTGTCTCGATTCGAGAAGAATGACTTCTAGTTTTGTGTTTATTTTGGTAGAGGTTCCATTGTTTGGAGAAGTGTCAAGCAAAATTGCACTTTGGATTCAACGATGGAGGCCTATTATGTGGTAGTTAGTGATACTCTGAAAGAAGAAGTGTGGCTCCGCAAGTTCCTTGGGGATCTTGAGGTAGTTCCTAACACAAGTAAGATAGTATCGCTATATTGTGATAACATAGTAACAATAGCTAATGCTAAGGAACCAAAATTTCACAAGAAGAGTAAGCATGGTCAACGAAAGTATCATGTGATAAAGGGCTCCATCAAGGCTAGGCATGTTGTAGTGTACAAGATTGCATCTGACGACAATTTAGCTAATCATTTCATGAAGACACTAACTATGAGAGTTTTCAAGAAGCATGTAGAGGCTATGGGGATGTCAGATATGTTTGCAAGTAAGAGATTGTTAGACATAGTGCTCTAGGGAGTAAAATATTGTAATATATTTTTGGATACATTTTATCAATAAAGATTTTATTTATTATTCATATACCAAATGTTGTTCTCTTTATGTTCATTTTTGTTGAATGTTTGATAAGCAAACAAAAATTTGAGATTGTTGGTCTAAACCTCTAAGAATCGTGCATATAATGGACAAATTTTGCGAAAGACATGATTCTTAAAGGTGATGGTCTAAATCATAAGATTCGCAATCAAGGGAATAAAGTTAGATGCTTTATTCATGTTAAGATTGTTATATTGTCTACATCTTTAATGGGAGATGGCTTGTCTTAGTCATTAGAGTAGGAATCCACAAGTAGAGACATTGGTGCATTGTCATAGGTGACGATGCATTGGATCGAAATAAAAAGCTGAATTGATATGGTTAATAATTTTGATTGTTCAAATCAATTCACTTTAGACAATCATATGTGTTGTGTCTTAATCTTGAAATGACTAATGGGCCCATAGTCTTGACTTCTGTCTTTTGATACACCAAAGGATGACATCCTGATTTAGTGATGGTATGTATATCGGTATGTTGTAGACATGACCCTTGATTCATATAGACTCGTTATTCATAGATATAGAATCTATAGCTCTTTTGTAGAGTTAATGATATTCTTTTATATACATTATCTTGTATTTAGAAGGCTGGAGCGCTTAACCATTCAGATACATAGGTGTAACGGAATAATATATATCTATGAATAGTAAGTATTCTATTGGTGTGATAATGGAACGTTAGATAAAAATAATCAGGGAGGCAAAATAAAATTTATCCTTAAGTCGATTATGAATATCCTATGTGGATGTAACATATATGATATGTCATGGACGGTTAGCTTGTTGGAGCTTTGTAATTTTATATTGTTCGAGAGTGCACCTCTAGGCTTTTAGTGGAGTAGCGTTAAAGTTAATAATTATAAAAAATGTATATGGTATATTGTATTTTATAATTATAGGAGCTCAAACTATATATGTCTATCGGGTCCCCTTTGCTAGCTCATAATAATCTTGTAACGATACGGTGTGTTTTCCTTACATAATAATCTTGGGTTAATAGGGAATGTTGTAACAGGAGCCTACACAGGAGGTAGCAAAGTTTTAGGTATTATCCCTAATGTCTTTCCTTAAGGTAATCTTTATGGTCAAACTACATGAACAGAAAGACGAGTCTTGACTATCATTGAACACATCACTGCTATGATTCAACACTCAAATGCCTTCATTGCCTTACTTGGTGGTCTACGAACTTTAGAGGAGTTATTTATAGTAGCAAATAGGAACCTCTTAGGATTCACTCAAAACCCTTGGGTCTATTGAATATTAATGGTTTCTTTGATGGTTTGTTAAAATTTCTTGATTATGCTATGGAACAGAATTCTTTCCCGTTAGGGAGAAAGATCTTTATCTTTACTTCAACCGCTAAAGAACTAATTGATCAGATCCTGGCTGTTCATCTTGAGACAGACAATTCGACATCAAAGTTAGATTAGAAGATGGACATCAAGAAGTTTGGATCTGCAACTATGACTTGTTTAATCTTTTGGTTTTGCCCATAGCATATTCATTTATTATTATTAATTTCTTAACTAACTACTCTCATATAGCTAATACTGTTCTTTGCTCTATCTTTTTAAACATCGGGGATGATGTTTAATTTAGGTAAGGGAGAGAAGGTTGTGTATCAAATTTTTTTCAATTTTGTGTATGTTTCTTGACTATTATCGATTTTATGTCTGTCTATTTGACCAAGCGAAAAAAATGGTATGCAGTTTGTAAAACTTTAAGATTCTTATTCTTTAGAGTAGAGATGGCTGAGTTAAGGAGTTTTCTCTTAAAACGTATCTCGTTTAGGTCTGATAATGTAATCCTGGCTGTTTGTTTGTTTTAGTTGTATTTTCTTTTTGTTTTGCATGCTTGCATAAAGATGGTGGAGTTAAAGAGTTTGTAATACTCTTGAGACACATCCTTCTCTTGTTTAAAATAGCTGAGTAAAGAGTGATTAGCATTGTTGAGACGTATTTCAACTTGTTGGTACTATTTGTGTGTCTACATTGCATCTGACTAACTGACTTAACAGAAGAGAAATTTTTTAAAAAATATATAGATATATGAATGTTTTGTAAATGCATATATGTATAGTTTCTTAGTAATTAATGTGTTATTATTTTGTTTTGATTTTAGAAATTCATATCAATGTAATATCCATTTTTTGTTCTTTGAATTGTCTAACTTTATGAACTTTCAAAACATCGGTTTTATTTAACATTTTATGTGTTTATTTTTTAAAGTGTTTGTAAGTCACTCTTTTTACACACACATATGCACTATAATGCTTAATTGTTGTAGTAAGTCAAAGCTTTGAATATCTAAGTTCTACTATTTTATGTAGATGAACAACCAAGGGCAGAGACACTTTTGATTAACTAATTAATCAAATGAATAATGAAAAAAAAGAAGAGAAAAATGTACAAAGTATGTAAATTAATGAATAAAATGTGGATAAGTTTGGTTTGTAGCCTCTGTAACTCGAGTAAGTAGGTTCCATAAGGTGCTTCAACACCTAGTATCATAGGCCAGCTGGTCTGGGAGTTACTGACCCAGAACTCGCTAAATGAGTTATGAAGAAGGCTTAAAAGAGCCAAACATTGCACTATCCACTTTGTGTTGTTTAATTTCTATTTATACTTCTGTTCTTTAGTTGTTCTAGCAAATAATTTTGAAGTGTTGTTGCCTGCAGAAGGAATTTGAAGCAAAATATTAGAATGATTTTATTCTTAGTTTTTGATGAAACTCCATAATTATGCTTTACCTTTTTTGCACTAAGTTTAGCTTGCTTACACTCTATTAAAAAGCATGTAAAATCTTTAAATAAAAGATTTGTTTTCTTAGTTTGTTTAGTTAGGTGAGTCAAATTAAAGTTAATGGTATGCATTGTGTGTAAATTCAGTAAATCATTTCAAAATTGTAGCACTTTAATTACTAGGGACTAGCAATAAGTTGGTTGGAGGTGCGATGAGACTGTAAAAGTGTAAATTTTATAAGGCTAAAATTATTTATTTAGGCTTTTATTTCTTGTTAAATCCTCTAATTAATAGCATATTTCATGTTAAGTAGTGTTTTTATGTATTAGTGTGAAAATATGTTTAAATACGTGCTTTTTCGTGTGTTTTTATGTCTAAGTATATTTTCGGTAATTTTTAAAAGTGCTTTTGTGTGTAAAATATTTGTTTGTTGTGAACTAAATTAAAATCATAAAAATAATGCTTTGTGATTTTTATTTTTTAGTCTTAATATTTTTTAAAGTGTGTTTTAGTGTTCAAATATGTGGTAATATATTTTTAGTAAATTTTAAAAATATTTATGAGTGTTAAAAAATATATCTGTCTGAAACCATATAGGTCCGTTAATTTTAGAAGTTTATTTTTATTTAAGTGTGTTTTAATGTAAAATACATATTATTATAATTATTATAAATATTATGTTTGTAAAATAATTAATTTTGTTTTAATTACTTGTTTGTAGATTTGAAATCTGGTGCAAAAATGAAGCAAAAATGGTGTCAAAATAAGCAAAATTGGACAACAAAATCAAAAGAAAGAAAAGAAAATCAACTTTTATCTCTACAAAATGGCACATGTTAGAAGCCTATTTAGCAAGCTCAAGCGCGTGTATCATACGTGTGCCCAAGAGAGTCCAGCAAACAACTGCTGATGTGGTGAGTCCCACATGTCGGCACTTCTCCATTTTGCTTTGGATTCCACGCGTTGATGCCCAGATCATATCCAATGGCCTAGACAGAGCATCTAAGGCAAAGTTAAACTTCTTTTGTTTGTCTCAATCTGAGCCAATCTTTCAGCTCTAATTTGTGTGAAAGAAGGACGAGATGCGCTCATTTCGTCCGTATTCTTCCTATGTCACACCAAATAATTAAAGAAATGAATAATTGAAAGTTGATTCCTATTCAACTATTTACCCGTGAATTTTAATTCCTCTGGTTTCTTCCTCCAGCATCTGCCTATAAAGCTGGAGTTCTCCGCATTGCTGACCACACAATATTCATATAATAATAAAATTATGCTTACATTTTATTTCTATATTTTCTTTATAGAACTTGTGGAAATATTGAGTAATCTAGGCTAAAATAGTGTCGTGAGATTAGAGATGATTTCATATGCATAATTATTTGGTATGGATTTTGATTCTATAATGCTGTTATAATACTTATATTTTAGTAGAAATAATACTTTATTATATTCTAAATTAATACTCTTGTGCTCTTGATTTTTATATAAATTCAATTATGCTTTATTATGTATTAATTGTTTAGCACAATAATATTGATATTATTATTTTTATAAACAATTCTCTACTGCATTAATGCCACAAGTAGGTTTATTGACGCTTTAGAATTATTTGTAAAAATAAACCCTTCTAAATTTTATGAAATATCTTTTACTGCAGTTATACCAGAGGTAGGTATGTTTCATTTTTAGATATTTAATAAGATGAGGTTTTGTTGGATTTAACTAAAATATATTAAATTTTGATTAATTTTATCTTTTCTATTTTATAATTGTGATAATTAGTTCCATAGTGACATCGGGTTTATTTATTGTAGTTGGTGCACATATATTAATATTTTTATGAAATATCCTTTACTGTGTTATTGCTTGCAATATTATTGATTTCAGATATCTTGTTAAAATAATTGTGTTTGTTTTAATAGGAAAAGATTTAATTAATTGAATGCTTTAAAAATTTAATTAGAACCAACATCCATACCAATAATAAACATATAAAAGATTCTCGACTCTTGAATGATTTAATTGTATGTTTCAAACTTTAAAATTTGAAATCACTAGAGAAAAGAAAAATATATTTTCCTTCTTTTAAGTTTTAATTTTGTCAAACACACTTATCTCTTAAAACGTAAAAATTTGTAAACCTTACCATTCGTAAATTTCACCTCCATGTAGATATGATTGCCCTTATTGTATTACAAACGACCTTGTACAGAGAAATACTTTGGGCAAAACATCAAAGACATACCTTCATTTAATTCAAGATTTCACTCGTTGGTACATCAAAAGACTCAAGTCAAGAATACGAACTAATTGATCCATTTCAGGATTAAGATGTAACACCCATAGTTGTCTAACATGAATTAATTTATTCAAATGGAACTATTAATTAAACCAATCTATATTTAGTCTTAATCTAATATGTTGTCACCAATAACAATGTACCAATGTCTTTACTTGCAGAGTTTCAACTCCGATAACCAAGACAAGTCATCTCCCGTCAGGGTTGTAGACAATATAATAATTTTAAAATGTTCCCTCAAGATATTTAAACTATCACCTTAAGATTCATGTCTTCTGTATAATCTTTCGATCATATGCATGATCTTAAAGGCATAGAATGATAATCTTAGACTTTAGTTTGCTTATCTTACATCCAATAAAAATGAATATAAAGAAAACAATATTGATATATGATATAAGTAATAAATTCTTTATTGATCAAGTGTATCAAAAACTGAAACATTGCTTAGTCTTTAGGGCACTAAGTCTTATAGGTAGCATCAATAAGAAGAAAGAATCTGTTAGTGGAATATGTGTTATTATCATCGATGAGTTCAAATCTATAGCCTCCTATATTTCTTCAGTCATCAATGCTTTTTTTGACTCCTTTTCATGTAGGAACCTTTCTAATTGTTCTTCACTTTCAACTTGGCTATCCATAACCATGTTTTTAGTTTAATTTACATAGCATTCATAATATAGGATGGACATCATGTTATTCATGAAATTGAAGTTAGTGTTAATCGAGCTAGTGTCTAACTTAGCAAAGTATTGAGCTATTACAACTATGAAGGCATTTTGTTCTTTCAATTTTGCCTCTATCATGTCTAGAGGCTTGAATTCCTATGAAGCTTCTATGTAATTCAAATTACTAACCTTGGTTGTTTAAGTCCTCATCTTCAACTCACACAATATTTTTTACTATTTGATTAGTATCTTATGCCTCTAACTTGCTTGTTGTTCTAGCCAATTGTTCCATATGATTTTCCAAGTTTTGACGTCCCTCCTTTAGTGTCCTAATGAAATTGTACATTGCTAGCATCCAAAGCTTGGATTGTCTTTTGAAGAATCACTTATAGGTGTTTGGTCTACCAAAGCTCCTCCACTTATGGTTAATACCCCCACATTAGGGCCGGCAATACGGGTTGCGACACGACGACACGACACGAATCCGACACGCTTTTTTGCGGGTTAGTGTCGAAAAATTTGACCACGGGTCATTTTAGTGTCGACTCGAAACTGACCCGTCAAAAAACGGGTCGTGTTCGGGTCAACCCGTCTGACACTAAAATGACCCGTTTCTGACCCGTATTTAATTAATTAACTTTTAAAAAATTAATATTATTTCATATATAATATAAGCTCTTAAAATATCAAATCCTACCTCTCTTATCACTCATCTTCTTGTTAAAGTGGTATGAAACTCTTCTAATTTTATTTTTTTTAATATTATATATATTAATGTGGGCGGGTTAGAGGCGGGTTACGGGTCAAAATCGAGTTACGGGTCAAAATCGGGTTACGGGTTATTATTTTTTAACACTGTGCATAAGAAACGGGTTGACACGGGTCGGGTTCATGTCAACCCGTATCAAATGGGTCGGGTTAGGGTTGAGAATTCTCAACCCGTTCGGGTCACGGGTCGGGTTAGTGTCGACCTAATTTTGTAAAAATTAACTCCAACCCGACACGAACCCGACCCGCAAACCCGTTTTGCCACCCCTACCCCACATCATGAGATCGGGTGCAAAACCATGCCCAACTTTGGTTATTCCTTGAACAATTTCAATTTCATTGATCATACTCGGCCATGTCTTCCAACTATAATAGGCTTCATCTGTGAATTGTTGGTAGAGAAAGGAGGTACCATTGCCATTTTTAACAAAATATCTTGTTGTGGCGCATAAGCTATTGAGAAAGATTTGAATTTGACACTCCTTTGAGAAACCATAATATGGAAACCAAATGAACAAATCTTTGTATCTCCACCAAGCACTATAGAATAGACACAAAAGAAACAAACACATCACCCAAAAGAAATAACCCAAAACAAACACAAAAACAAAAATTTAAAACACAAAAGAAATATTAATTAAAATTAACAAAAGAAAAACAAAAACTAAATAACCAATTGATTAAATAATCCATTCTTGACAACAACTGAAACTCCCTGGCAACGACGGTAAAATTTGATAGGTTACAAAGGGAGTACCAAATTAAACCTCGCTAAAAATATGGTTGTTATTAAATAAAGTTGTAAGCATGGGTCTTTTTAATAGAATATTGATTTTAATTAATTGGTTATAAGCTCTAAAACCTTAGATACACTAAACTAGACACAAGTTAGGACTTTTTATAATAAACTAAATTACTAAATTAAAGAAAACACAAATAAATAGCTAGAAAATAATAATAAAAGCGGTTAAAACATCATTTGCTAGCATTAAACAATAACTATAAAGCTAATCACATAAATTATTTATAATTCTTACCAATCGTAGGTAACAACAAGCTCTACTAACCCAAACTTTTCTTATTATGTAGTCTGATAAAACAAGCTCATTATGAAATCTCTTTCCATTAAATAACCTTAAATAAGATCTCTAGATTGAATTCAACAAAAGCATTAAGTTTAGAAAGATGGGTTGATTTAAGCAATAAACACACAAGCTTGGTTCATTCAACTTAGATTAATTTCCACATCGCAATAACACAAAAGCCTCTCATAATTGTAGATGATAATTTGCTAGTAATGACTAGAAAATCAAGACAATTATGAAACAAAAATTCTAACCAAGTAATAGATAATTCTCAATCTTATTTGTTGGTTTGCCTAAAAAAAATTCAATAAAATCAATGAAAGTGCAATGGAATAGAGTTTTATAATTTTTCCTACACTTTTAGGATCCTTCTCATGAAGCTGCATACAATAATTAAAAATAATACAAACTTATAAGTTTGGCAATAACTCTGAATGATCAAGCATTTCAAAACCTCTAGATCTTCATTGTTGTTCTCCTCTTTCTAGATCAACTAGTGTATGGGTACCCGTGATATTTCTTGAAAAATATATTCTAAATCTCTTTTCAACCTTTCTCAGCAGAGTTTCTTTGAACTCTAAAAGAGAAAACAAAAGAACACTGGATGGAAGTCAAAGAAAAGTATGATAGAACCTCCAAGGTCGATTTATAGATACACTTGTGGGAGTTAGTTGATCCAAAAACTTACTAAGATTCTACAAAGACTCACGCCTACCACAGGGTTGCTTGGCTTGATTTTTAGCCTTCCAACAAGAAAGTGTCATGTGCCATAACTTCCTCCAACTGTATGACTCTATATCCATTAGGTATTTGTCTAAGATCTAATTTTTGTTTAAACTAATATATTATTTATTTTAACTTTTAAAATAAATATCTTTTACAATTTTCTTAGTTATTTATAATGTTTCATAAAATAAATAATTATCTTGCAGTATTTATTTTAACTTTTGAAAAAGATATTTTTTCTGTAATTAGATTACAACTAGATCACATGAAGATAATGTGAAATATTTAAATTTTAAAATCATAAAGCTAAGCACTGCATGTACTCCCTAGAGTGCATAGTTGGTGCCACATATAGTGTTGACTGTGCATTGTGTGAATTTTCAATTCCATTCTTATAGATCAAAAATAATCTAAGAAATTTCTATTGACTCATCTGAAAGATGGAGCTAGCAAGGACACCCAATGGACATATATAATTGAAGCTCAAATAATTATTTATAATTAAAATATCTCATATCTAAATTAATAATAATCATTAACTTCAATTTGCACCACTATTAGAAACCAAAGCTGCACTTTTGAATTAATACAAAATTAAAGATAACCTTTAACATTAAATGTTGACAATAAAGTTGTCTATTGATATAATCATTTACTATATGATATTACCCTCCATAATAATATTTATGATTGGAGCTAGGTTTATAATTTTTGTATGCAACCTCTCAGTTACTTCTTCTTCCATGAGTTCTATTAATTCTCTAATGAATAATCTTTTTATGAACAAATCATAAACGATGATTTGGATAATATTTGATATCCTATATCAAATAGCAAGATCTCTGCATCTAAGTTCCCAAATTAATACTCATGGGAATATTATCTTAGCTTCCTATCTCGTAGGAGTTGTGGATTCTACATTTATGAGTAATGTCCCTAGCTACCTGTAAACTATGCCGCCAATAGACCAAGTTTTTTATCGTGGATTTATAGATCTCACCCATTGACAGTCAAAAAACATAATAAATAGATATGAGTCCATTAATCACCTTAGGATTAGGGTATGATCTATAAAATGATCAACAATGATAGAATTCTAATTTCTCACTAGAAAATTACACAAGAAATTAAATTGTATTATGGTCAAAGATTTAATGTGTTCTAAACACATTGATGTCTCTATCCAAAAATCATATCATTACTATAATCTGGATAAGATTATTCCACCAAGCTGGGCATAGCCAACATTCCAATCTTAAGCATGATAACGTATCTAGTTTTATCTACTAATTATAAACCAAAATTTATACTTAGTATACATAATCATGTCTTTTGTATTATAAGTACTTCATATATATGATTATGGACTTCTACAAGCATTGAAACATTTATGATATTTGCATGTGCATATATATATATATATATATATATATAACCATGTATATAATAAAGAATAACAAGAAATGTTATTTAATAATAATGCAATTCTTTATTTCTCATAATGTCCAATTAGGATAAAACGACGTGCTTTAAAAATACCAATCACAACACTATTTAGTTGTGTGCCTAAATCAAACAAAAAAATAATCATAAATAATAATTATAGAAGAACATAAATAATCTCAATTAGATAATTAGGAAATAATTTTGATAATCTATCAAATAGCCATGTCTAAGGTTTTGAAATTACTCTCAACCAAGAATAAAACTAAACTAACAATATAGAAAAAGAAAAGAAAGAAAGAATAAGAACAAGAATGATAATGGTCTTGAAGACATAAAAACATAAAAAAAAAAAAAAAGAAGAAAAACCCTCAACCAAAAATCAGAGTCCTTGTTTTTCTTATTCTTTTCATTTCACTATCTCAAAACACCTATAAAACACAAAAACAAAAGAAAAACCCAAAAGCTAATAAAGAAAACATAAGGAAAAGTGATAAAAAATATATAAAATTAAGCACTTATCAAGCTTCAAAAGTATGAATCAGTTCATTGTATAAAAAGCAGTAAAGCAAATGTTGTTGAAGCTACTAGTTCTTCCAAGACTACAAAGAGGAAGAATAAGAATGATGAAAAGCCTAAGTCTAAGAACAAAAAGACAAAGTCCAAGAATGCTAACAAGGGAAAAAGGACTAGTTTGAGACAAAGGCCAAGGGAAAATGTTTCCACCACAATCAACCTAGCTATTGGAAAAGACATTACAAAAAGTACCTCGAGGAGTTAAAGAATAAGAAAAACTAAAGTAAATATGAATTATTAATTTAGAAACATGTGTACCAGAGAATGAGTTCTCAATATGGATAATTTTTTCTTCTTTATGGAGTTTTAGTCCTTCGCACAAGCTTGTCGATAAGGAGTACGCCATAGTCGTGGGCAATGGAGCAAGGGTGATGGAAAAAGCAGTGGGAGAAAGAATTTAGTTAAGGAATAATTATTTAGTTTGGACAATGTTTATTTTATTTCAAGATTTAGAAGAAACTTGATTTCTGTTTCTAGATTAAATGAACAATTATTTAAACTTTTGTTTGATAATGAAATTGTTTCCATTTCTAAGAATGATTTTAAATATATGTTCTAGAAAATTAGATGACGTTTTATATTTTCTTAGATTATTTCATAAACCACTGCTTAATATTGAATTGTTTAAAGTTACCGAACCTAAGAATGAAAAGAAAAAGATTTCTTATGATAATAATGCATATCTATGGCATTTTTGTCTTAGACATATTAACCTAAACAAGATTGAAAGACTTGTAAAGGATGGTCCTTTTAGGGGACTAAAAGCTAGTGAACTCTCGATCTATGAATCCTATTTGAAAGTTAAAATGGCCAAAAGAACTTTCTCAGCCAAAGGTGAAAGAGCAAAAGAACCACTTGAGTTAGTACATATTGATGTATGCAGACCTTTAAACATTCAAGCAAAAGGTGGGTATGAATACTTTGTCACTTTGATGGATGATTATTCTAGATATGGTTATGCTTACATAATACAAAGTAAATATGAACCTTTTAGAAAGTTTAAGGAATTCCGAGCAGAAGCTGAGAAACAATTAGGAAAGAAAAGAAGACACTTTGAGTAGATCAAGGTTGTGAATATTTGGACATAGAATTCATGGACCATTTGATGGAAAGCGAGATAGTCTCACAACTTACAGCATCTAGAATGCCGTAAGAAAATGGCATTGTTGAAAGGGGAAATTAAGTGTTACTCAACATGATGAGATCAATGTTGAGTTATTCTTCATTGCCTACATCATCTGGGGATACGTCTTAAAGACTACAGTTTACATTCTAAACTTAGTCCCATATAAGTCAATAACTAAGATGCCTTTAATGTTGTAGAATGGTCAAAAATCTAGTTTGAGGCATATCCACATATGAGGGTGTTGAGGGTGTTTGGCATTTGTGCTAAAGGCAAAGACCATGAATTTGAACCTTTTAGTGAAGTCTACATTTTGTAGGTTATCCTCAAGAAACAAATGGAGTTTTATTCTATAGTCCAAAAATTAAGAAGATATTTTTATCAACAAACACTTTTCTTGAGTATAACTAAAGACTTTAAGCGAACGAGCAAAGTGGGTTCTAAAAGAATTACTTTTTGATCAGATTGGCCCTCAACGGATAAGAGTTATCAAAAGGAAAATCAAATAGGCCACAACATCTAATCAGACACCTTTAGTGCTTCGTCGTAACCGAAGGAAACTTAGATTACATGAGTGTTATTATAGAGAAGCATAGCTTTAGTGATGCTGATGAAGACCCATTGACTTACAATCGGCAATGGAAGATTCTAACAAAGAGAAGTAGTTGGAAGCCATGAAATTGAGATAGAATCTATGTGTTCCAACTCTGTCTGGGAATATGTTGATCATGCTAAGGGGGTAAAACCTAGTAGGTGTAAATAGATCTATAAGAGGAAAAGAGAAGTAGATCGGAAAATGTAGACTTTCAAAAGCAATGTTGGTAGACATGGGTTATACATAAAAGGAGGGAGTGAACTATGAGGAAACTTTTTCTTCAGTTACTATGCTTTAGTCTATTAGCATACTCTTGTATATTTCAATTATGAAATTTGGCAAATGGGCATCAAGATGGCGTTTTTGTATGGCTATCTTAAAGAGAGCATCTACATGGTGGAACAAAAAAATTTCATGGCTAAAAGTCAAGAGTAGAAAGTCTACAAGCTATAATGGTCCATCTATGGACCCAAAAAGATCATTATATAATAAGATCATTTAATAATAAATAATCATTAATTTCAGAAGACATAATGTGGGACCCACCCATTGTTAGAAAAACGTTGCGTAGCGGAATTTTAAAATTTTTCATCAGAGTAATTTTCAAAACACAAGTTTGACATGCTATATGTATAAATTAAACAGATCTTACTAACCTTTGTGTGCCGAAGAACCTCCGCAACCTGTAAAGAGAAGTAACGTTCCAGAAGAGCCTCAACCAACTGGTCTTCTTTGTTATTCTCTACCCACAACCGGAGTGAGTGTGGGGTCACACGTACAGCTCTTCCACCGGTGACTCTCCTTCCAACCAATCGAGAGAACCCAAAGCTAGTGTTTGTGATTTGTGAACAAAAGTTCTCAGGGAGTTTTTAGATGCTCACCAGAAGAGTATCACTCTTAATCTCTCAATTGATCTGAGTAAATGATGAGACTCACTCCCTTTATATAGCGATTGATCCTGGGGTCAGTCCTTATCAGATTAGGTCTCAAAAACTCGAAACAGAATCAAGTTCGGATCAATATCTGATTCGATCCGTGTGAAAACACGTAATCTTATCACTTGCTGATTGGCAGGCCGAACAGCCTAATCGGCAGGCCGAACAGGCCCCATCGGCAGGCCGAACACGTCATTCAACAGGCCAAACTCTCGCGTAAAAATCTCCGCGAATCTTTTATTTTTCACCCGAGATTCTATAGGATAAAGTCTCAGTTTTGATTCAAATAACACAATAGGAAGTTATCTAATCAAAACAAACTTTATCAAGATAATCTCTAAGAAAATAAATCAATTCACAACAATTCTACAAGTTTATCTTGATCTAATTTATCCAAAATTAAATCAACTGATAAACAGACAAGAATTATCCGATCCTAATAATTCAACAAGTTTATCTTAAATTAACCGATAAACAGACATGAATTATTTAATTCTTTCAAATTTTAAACCAATCTGATAAATCCGACATAAGTCACCAATTATTCGAAAAGCAAGCCGTGTCGTTACATGATTTTGTGAGCTAGCAAAGGGAACCAAAATGGACCTATAAAGTTCAAGCTCATGATAATTATGAAACTCAATATCCCAGATATACATTTCACAATTATCAACTTCAACGCTACTCCACTAAAAGCTTGGAGCTGCATTCTCGAACTTTATACAATTACAAAGCCCGTATAACTAAGTCTCCATGACATATCATAGTGTATCATATCCCCATATGATAATCCATAATCAGCTTAAGGACAAGTTCTGTCTTACCTTCATGATTATTTTTATCTTACGTTTCATTATCTCACCATCTAAAAACTTACTATCCAAAGATAGTATACCATTCGGTTACACCTATGTATCCAAATGGTTGAGCACTCTAATTTTCCAATTATAGGACAACGCATATAAGAGGATATCATTACTCCTAAAGAGGAGCTAGGGATTCCATATCTATAATAACAAGTCTACGTTATCAAGAGTCATGCCTCCAACGTACCGGCATGCATACCACTATTGCAATGTGGGTGTCACCCTTTGGTACATCAAAAGACACAAGTCGAGACAACAAGTCCACTATTCATCTCAGGATTAAGATACAATACAAATGATTGTCTAAAGTGAATCGATTTGCCAAGACAGAATTATTAATCCAAATCAATTCACTTTATGTCCTGATCCAACACATCGTCACCTATGACAACATGCCAATGTTTCTATTCACGGAGTCCAACTCCGATGGTCAAGACAAACCATCTCCCAAAAAGGATATAGACAACATAACAATCTTTACATGAATAAAGCACCCAACTTCATTTCCTCGATTGCAATCATATGTTTTAGACCGTCACCTTAAGAATCATGTCTTTCGCATAATCAGTCCATCATATGCCCAATTCTTAAGGTTTAAACTGACAGTCTCAGACTACTGTTTGCTTAACATACATTCAACAAATATGAACATAAAGAGGACAAGTTTTGGTATATATAAATGAATAAATTCTTTATTGATAAAAATGTCTCCAAAAACGTATTACATTTTTACTCCTTAGGGCATACATGTCTAACAATCTCCCACTTGCACTAAGTGAGTAAATACAGCAAATTTTGCATCCCCATAGCTTCCACATGCCTCTCGAAGACTCTCCCAGTAAGTGTTTTCATAAATGGATCAGCTAAATTGTCCTCTGACGCGATCTTGCACACCGTGACATGCCCGCCCTCAACGAAGTCCATTATCACATGATACTTTTGATCATTATGCTTACTCTTCTTGTGAAATCTTGGTTCCTTAGCATTAGCTACCGCTGCACTGTTATCACAGTACAGTGATACTGCTTTATCCATACCAGGAACTACCTCAAGATCCCCAAGGAACTTGCAAAGCCACACTACTTCTTTCGAAGCATCACTAGCTGCCACATACTCGGCCTCCGTCGTTGAATCTGAAGTGCAATCTTGTTTTGTACTTCTCCAACTGATGGCACCGCCGCCTAGAGTAAACACAAACCCTGAAGTTGATTTCCTAGAATCCAGACAGGATTGAAAATCTGAGTCAGTGTATCCTAGAGGAGTCAAGTCCTCATCTGAATACACAAGCATATACCCTCGAGTCCTTCTTGGGTACTTGAAAATATGCTTTACTGCAACCCAATGGTTCGGTCCTGGATCTGCCTGAAATTGACTTACAATCCCGACCACATAGCTAATATCCGATCGTGTGAAAAGCATGGCATACATGAGACTACCTACTTTCGAAGCATAAGGCACCTTCTTCATATATTATCTTTCTTCATAAGACTTTGGAGAGTCTTTCTTAAAAAGAGTAATTCCAGACCTAGATGGTTGCCTACTTTTCTTGCAATCCTACATTGCAAACCTCCTGAGAATTATATCTATGTACCCGGCTTGTGACAAAGCTATCATTTTGTTCTTCCTATCCTGAAAGATCTAGATACCGAGAACAAAATTAGCCTCACCCAAGTCCTTCATGTCAAACTACTTGGTCAACCATAATTTGACCGATGACAATGCCCTAACGTCATTGCCAATTAGCATAATGTCATCTACATAGAGCAGTAGAAAAACCACCTTCCAATCTTTAATGTGTTTATAAACACATGGTTCACCCACATTTTGTGAGAACCCATAAGTCTTGATCACCTGATCAAATCTTATGTTCCAAGAACGGGAAGCCTGCTTAAGTCCATTAATTGACTTTAGCTGTTTACAAACCTTACCCTCTTGATCCGCGACCTTGTACCCATCTGGTTGTTCCATATAAATGGACTCATCAAGATAGCCATTCAGAAAAGCAGTCTTGATATCAATCTGCCAAATCTCGTAGTCGAGAGCGACAGCTATGGACAAGAGAATCTGGATGGATTTAAGCATGGCTACAGGCGAAAAGGTTTCCTCATAATCAATTCCTTCCTTTTACGTATAACCCTTAGCTACCATTCTAGCCTTAAAGGTTTCGACCTTTCCATCCACTCCTCTTTTCCTCTTGTAGATCCACTTACACCCTATGAGTTTTACCCCTTCGAGAAGATTCACAAGCTCCCAGATCTCCATAGACTTCATCTCTATGTTCATGGCCTCTGTCCAGAGTCTTGAATCAACATCCTCCATAGCCTCTGTGTAAGTATGAGGATCCCTATCATGTTTATCCGGTTCAGCTAAGAAAACTTCCCCATTGAACATATACCTTTCAGGTTGACGCCCGATCCTCCCACTACGCCGAAGCCCCTGAGGTTGTCGTTCAGGTTTGTTTGGTTTTTCTACACCGATTGGAATGGTTTCATTCAGAACCTCCGAAGTGATTTGATCACTCCTTAACTCCTCAAGCACCACTTTGCTTCGAGGTTTAAAGTCGTCCATGTAACTCTCCTCAAGGAAAGTTGCATTAGTTGAAACCATGACTTTATTTTCCTTTGGGTTATAAAAATAACCTCCTTTAGTCCCTCTTGGATATCCTACAAACACACAAACTTCCGAACGTGCTTCCAACTTATTCGGATCCTTAAACAGGACATGAGCCGGACATCCCCATATGTGAATATGGTTTAAGGATTCTTCCTACTTGTCCACAACTTGTGAGGAGTTTTAGGGACCGATTTTGAAGGCACATTGTTCAAAAGATAACATGCGGTTTGTAGTGCATATCCCCAAAAGGATAAAGGCAATGATGAATAACTCATCATGGACCTAATCATGTCCAACAAAGTCCTATTCCTTCTCTCCGCTATGCCATTCTGCTGCGGAGTGCCCGGCGTAGTCAAATGGGATAAAATCTCATTCTTTAACAAGTGTTCCAAGAACTCATCAGAAAGGTAATCCCCACCTCGATCAGATCAAAGTGCCTTTATGGGTCTACCCAATTGCTTTTCCACTTCTGCCTGAAACTCCCTGAACTTGTCAAAAGTTTCGCTTTTGTGGTGCATTAGGTACACATACCCATATCTTGAGTGATCGTCAATAAAAGTGACGAAGTACTCATAGCCTCCTCGTGCCCGGATGTTTATCGGTCCGCAAACATCACTATGCACAAGTCTAGAACCCCTTCGGCCCTATTGCCTTTAGACCCGAATGGTCTTTTGGTCATTTTACCCTCCAAACAAGATTCACATTGAGGTATAGATTCCACCTTTAAGTGACTTAAAGGTCCATCCCTTACCAACCTTTGAATCCTATTTAGGTTAATATGACCAAGGCGCAAATGCCAAAGATAAGTCTTGTTAGAGTGAGAAGTTTTAAGTCTTTTAGAGTCATTATCATTTATTACAGCATTAAGCAATAAGTCCATCTTAGGTTTGATAAAATATAGATTATTTTGTATCCATCCAGAACAGATAAAAGATTTGTTTTTACAAATCACCACTTTTTCATAAAAGATACCACGTAGGAGTCTTTAAATAAACAAGATATAGAAATTAAATTCCTTTTAAATTTAGGAACATAAAAACAATCTTGCAAGATTAAATTCCTATAATTATCAAAGTAAAGATGAACATCTCTCACTGCTTCCGCTAAGACCAAGGATCCATCGCCCATCCGAAGCGTGAAGTCCTCATGTAGCAGACTTCTCATTTCTTTGAATCCCTATAGAGAAACACAAACATGATTAGTTGCACCGGAATCTATGACCCAGATGTCACTAGATTCCTCAACCAAACAAGTTTCTAAATATAGAAGATCACACCTACCTCCTTTGGAAAGGAAGTCCTTGCAATGCTTCTTAATATGCCCGATCTTTCCATAGAAGAAGCATTTGAGCTTCTTTGGGTTCTTCTTCTTCTTCTTCTTGCTCTTGGTAGTAGCAGGAATAGAAGACTTCCGGTTCTTGGCCCATTGCTTCTTTCCATTCCTAGAGTTAGGATTGGAACCAGAAGCAGCTACCATGTTGGCCTCTCCACCAGTAGGAGACTCCCTGATCAGTAGTTTGAACTCCTGTAACTGTTTCATCAGTTCTGTCAAGGTCATATCTCATCTATTGCTTAAATTAAAAGTAGCTCTAAACGGAATAAATTCCTTAGACAGAGTATCAAAGACCATAGTCATCTGAGTTTTAGCATCGATGTCGGCTCCATTGGTTTGAGCCTTAGCGAGGTAACCCATGACCAACATCATGTTCTCCTTTACAGATGTCCCCGGTCTCTGTCTACAGTTTAAGAGTTTTTCAAGCGCCCCTTGCCGCTTTGTTATGGCTTGGCCTCTGAACATATCCTCAAGATTATCCAAGATTTGCTTTGCAGTCTCATAATTCTGATATTGAGCATGCAGCACATTGTTCATGCTAGCCATAACATAGCAGCAGGCCTGATCATTAGCATCTTTCCAGCTATCGTACGCTTGGAATTGCTCATTAGATGGGTCTCCCATAGTCTCAGGAGGACAAGGGGTTGTCAGTACATATTTCAGTTTCTCAAAGGATAGGACGATATCCAGGTTCCATTTCTAATCGTTATAATTCTCACCGGTTGATTGGTTTTTATCAAGTATCGATGATAAAACGTTTTTAGACATTTTCAATCTACAATAAAGAATCATATAACAAACATAAGCAAACATATAATAATAATTTAGTAAGATAACAATTATGTAATATTATATAAATGTGTTTATGTGTCAAAACCTTGAAAATATCACAACCTTACAACGATAATTCCCAACTCAGAATTTAAGAAGCTCCTAGGGGAGTCATGCCAAATTCAATCAGGAACACGGATCCCCTCCTGATTACTATATGCCATCCAAGACCCATATGATCCAGCATATATTAATAATGATTTCTTTGGCCATTAATTTTATTAACAGAGCTCCTAGGGGAGGTTAATAATAAAATTAACGTGAGTGTATAACCATCGTTTCAATATTTTATCCATGATTTATAATCACCACCTAGGGGTGTGTAACCATAAATCATACTAAAATACCTTATCCTTTCAGAGATCCAATCTGGTACATGATAGAAATCCCTTCCTAGGGGTCAGGACCACCATGTTCTTCCTATGGACCAACAATGGAGGCCTTGGGTCCTCCCTTCGAAAACCTTCTCCCACTCAATCTTTTGAAATCAAGGTTTTATTTTAGAATTATGCATAAACAATTTTAATATGAGCAGCACTTCCTATTCGATATGACATGTTATCAATATACATGGCAAATCTTATTATAATGCAGACAAGCAAAGCAATCAAGCAAAGCTACAAGCAAAACAATAATAACCGTAATATTATGGTTCCACCCTAGAGAATAGAAAACTAAGATTACAAGAGAATAATCGAGACATTTTTCGATTCTTTATTCTTGAATCCTCAAGCTGTATCTTTCTCCATGTAATACCCATCTTCAAGTCTTCAATCCCGTATGAATCAAATACTTCATATTTCTGGTCATATCCAAATTTAATGTTGCTCAGAATCGTCTCAAAAATAAAATTAAAACTGCATCGAAAAAATTGCACCTTTTTTGGAAACTTTTTCCAGCTCTCGGTCGGTAGGCCGATCTGGATGATCGACCTGCTGGTCATGTTCCATCGGCCTGCCGACTCATGAAGGTTCGGCCTGTCGGTAGAGCCAGCCTATTTCTGCCCCACTGACGGCCCGTCGGACCATACGTCTAGCCTGTCGATCTGTGACCATCGGCCTGCCGAACTGTGATGTCCGGCATGCCGACCGAGCAGAAATCCTTCATTCCAAAAAATATAATTTCAATGCAATTCATCAATTTTATTTTCAACAATTCAAAAACATAAAATTAGAGACTCAGGAAATACCTGGGAATGCCATCATCAATCTTCTAGATCCGTCTTCTCCGAATAATTATTTAATTACAAAATTTAAAATTAAATAACAATTCCTAGACGGAGATGATAGTCCACCATCTAATTACATGAAAAACTTATATACACATTCTAACCTCTAAGGAACCATAACCGGTATTAATTAATTAATAAATAATTAAACAATAATTTAATCAACCATAATTAATTAATAAACATTTACCATATAATCCATGACAACATATAATTATATAGAAACCTAGAGTGCCAACTCTCTATAAAATTAAATTCAAGCATATGAGAGATTAATATCACAAAATTTATGCATATAACATGATCACAAACTTATAAATTTATGTAAAAACCTTGTCTTTGATACCAATTGTTGGAAAAACGTTGCACAGCTGAATTTTAAAATTTTTCATCTGAGTAATTTCCAAAACACAAGTTTGACATGCTATATGTATAAATTAGACAGATCTTACTAACCTTTGTGTGCCGAAGAACCTCCGTAACCTGTGAAGAGAAGTAACGTTCCAAAAGAGCCTCAACCAACTGGTCTTCTTTGCTATTCTCTATCCACAACCGGAGTGAGTGTGGGCTCACACGTACAGCTCTTCTACCGGTGACTCTCCTTCCAACCAATCGAGAGAACCCAAAGCTAGTGTTCGTCATTTGTGAACAAAAGTTCTCAGGGAGTTTTCAGATGCTCACCAAAAGAGTATCACTCTTAATCTCTCAATTGATTTGAGTAAATAGTGAGACTCACTCCCTTTATATAGCGATTGGTCCTGGGGTCAGTCCTTATCAGATTAGGTCTCAAAAACTCGAAACAAAATCAAGTTCGGATCAATATCTGATACGATCTACGTGAAAACACGTAATCTTATCACTCGCTGATCGGTAGGCCGAACAGGCCCCATCGGTAGGCCGAACTCCCACATAAAAATCTCCCTGAATCTTTTATTTTCCACCTGAGATTCTATAGGATAAAGTCTCAGTTTTGATTCAAATAACCCAATAGGAAGTTATCTGATCAAAATAAACTTTATCAAGATAATCTCTAAGAAAATAAATCAATTCACAATAATTCTACAAGTTTATCTTGATCTAATTTATCCAAAATTAAATCAACCGATAAACAGACAAGAATTATCTGATCCTAATAATTCAACAAGTTTATCTTAAATTAATTTTATTACAAAATTAATTCAACCGATAAACAGACATGAATTATTTAACTCTTTCAAATTTTAAACCAATCTGATAAATCTGACATAAGTCACCAATTATTGGAAAAGCATGTCGTGTCGTTACAGGATTTTGTGAGCTAGCAAAGGGAACCAAAATGGACCTATAAAGTTCAAGCTCATGATAATTATGAAACTCAATATCCCAGATATACATTTCACAATTATCAACTTCAACGCTACTCCACTAAAAGCTTGGAGCTGCATTCTCGAACTTTATAGAATTACAAAGCCCGTATAACTAAGTCTCCATGACATATCATAGAGTATCATATCCCCATATGATAATCCATAATCAGCTTAAGGACAAGTTCTGTCTTACCTTCATGATTATTTTTATCTTACGTTTCATTATCTCACCATCTAAAAACTTACTATCCAAAGATAGTATACCATTCGGTTACACCTATGTATCCAAATGGTTGAGCGCTCCAGTTTTCCAATTACCGGACAATGCATATAAGAGGATACCATTACTCCTAAAGAGGAGCTATGGATTCCATATCTATGAATAACAAGTCTACGTTATCAAGAGTTATGCCTCCAACATACCAGCATGCATACCACTATTGAGATGTGGGTGTCACCCTTTGGTACATCAAAAGACACAAGTCGAGACAACGAGTCCACTATTCATCTCAGGATTAAGATACAATACAAATGATTGTCTAAAGTGAATCGATTTGCCAAGACAGAATTATTAATCCAAATCAATTCACTTTATGTCCTGATCCAACACATCGTCACCTATGACAACATGCCAATGTTTCTATTCATGGAGTCCAACTCCGATGGTCAAGACAAACCATCTCCCAAAAGGGATATAGACAACATAACAATCTTTACATCAATAAAGCGGCCAACTTCATTCCCTCGATTGCGGATCATATGTTTTAGACCGTCACCTTAAGAATCGTGTCTTCCGTATAATCAGTCCATCATATTCCCAATTCTTAAGGTTTAGACTGATAGTCTTAGACTACTGTTTGCTTAACATACATTCAACAAATATAAACGTAAAGAGGACAAGATTTGGTATATATAAATGAATAAATTCTTTATTGATAAAAATGTCTCCAAAAACGTATTACATTTTTACTCCTTAGGGCATACATGTCTAACACCCATTATATGTCGCATGTAACTATACAAGGAAGGGTTCCTATGTAGGGCAAGACTTGTTCACCAAGTTTTTAGTTTCTAAAAGTTTCTAATTTTGAGAAATGTAATTTTTTTCAAAATTGAAGATTTAAATTATAAAAATAAATTAGATTGGGTAACAAGGGATATCTCCTCCTTTCTACAATGGAATTGGTGCCACACACATAAAGAGATTCTCTAAAGATGGCATCATATGTAGATAAGGAAAGTAAGATATTATCTTTTTATATTTTAATTAAATACGTGATATTTAATTTAAATTCAAGGAAGCTTCGAAATTAATTAGGTCTCCCATTCTTTATAAATGGCGGGCTTCTCTATTCATTCTACATAGAATTAAGAGTCTTAGTGAGACTGTAAAAACTCTGCTAGGTAACCTAGAGTAGGCGTGTAGAGAGAGATTAATAAGAGAATAAGAGTTCTTCCATTCCCAGTCATGCTTTACTCATGTGTTGAGATTAGCAAGAGAATAAAGTGAGCGTGCGATCATTTAGTGAACATTAATTCCTACGCCTACACGTTTGTCGGTTAGGTACCAAGGACTAGGTAAGGAAGACTATGGTTTCGTATAGAGAATGTTTCCCATAAAAGAACTCCGACCTAATCGCTTTAACTAATCAAACATAAATTTATATATATTTATTAAACGTTAAATAATATAAGCTATATAGTTGTTTTAAAAAAGTTTTATAAAATTTTTATTATTTATATTTTGCACTTTTACTATGTTTGTGCATATTTCTTTGAAATTGTCTTGGAAAGTTAACACTGTTTATGTTCCTAAGCAGCCAAACGTGTTTGACTGTTGAGTGTTTGTTATTTTGTTCATATATGGTAGATATAAGCTGACTCAAGATATTATGGCTATTGATTATCAACATTTTCTTCTTTATCAATATTTATAGTTTAATTGTTTATTATTTTATAGTTGTTAGTTTATGTTAGTTTTATATTGTAGTCTCAACAAAGGTGTAGATTAGCTTGTTGGTTGGCCTGTTTTGATTACAATAAGCATAGAGCCATGCTGTTGAATGATATGTTCCTTTTATTGAACAATGATAATTAAATTTTTATTCTTTTTCCCTATTATCGTTAATAACTTTATTTTAGATGATAGTATTTCATTACTTTTAATAGTACAGATATATGTTAAAAAATCTTTTCATAATCTACCTATTATCCTGATATGCATAAGATGAAATAGAATTTTGCTTTTGTAATATTTTGAACTAAAAAAATAATACAGATGCTCCCTTTGTTAAAAAAAAAAAAAAAAAACAAAACAAAAAACAGAAATAAAAGGGATGGAACAACAAATATTGAATTTCAACTCCTTTATCTTTTGCTACTATTTACGAAATTTTATTTGTATCATATAGACATAAAGCTAGCGTGCAAGGAGATAAACTTGCAAAACTTATAATCTACAAAAATATTTAAAGACTCATTTTGATAATGTGTTATAAAACAATTGCAAAATTAGACTATTGCAAGAAACTAAATAGAAAAACAAGAGAGAAAAACACAAGGGACATAAGAAAGTTAATATTGTTATAAGATAATTGTAAAAGTAAAATATTTTATAGAATTAGAAAGAACAAGAAAAAGAACACGAAAGAAAAATAAGAGCCAATGCAATTATCTACTCTTTCATTTCCTTGTAAGTGATCATAAAGACATGTCTATATATCCTCTATTTATAGGCTAAGAATCAGTAATATGGGTATGATGAGTGAGTATGAGTTACATAGGTTACAAAAATATTAAGACAGGAATTATAGGGAAATAATACACAATATTATTATAGGAATAATAAAGATGCATTTAGTTCTAAATGAAAAGTAATGCATAGGCTATGGAATACGAAGTAGGGGTATCCACACATAATTTATTTACAACGCTCCCCTTGGATATCCAACGTACAACAATATGGCTCGTTAAAAGCCTTTACTAAGAAAAACCCTGTAGGAAGAAAATCCTAATGAAGGGAAAAAGAGTACATTATTCTCATAGGATTTGTTTTTTAGATTTGCCTCATTAAGAATCTTGCTAAGAAAACCCAATGGGAAAAAAACCTATACTAAGCAAAAAAGAGTGCAGTATGCAGTATCTTCATCCTCATGTCAACAAGTTTTCTTTAGCAATTTCAACAAAGATCTTCGAGTTAACGTTTGCTAGTCTGGTACCCGACGTTGTCTCTTGAACAAATATTATGAGCGTTGTCCTTCAAGAGCTCATGTATGAAAAAGTATTGTCATGAACTAAGTTTTGTTATGACTTCCCAACTAGGCAGTTCATGTTACATTATCATCATATAATGTAATTGAACTTCCTTTGATGAACAAAAAGTCACATGTTTCTCAGATATGTCGAACTAGAGCTCAGTAATACATCATATGAACTTAAATACTTTTACATCATTTAAAGATGCAACAACAAATTTTACTTAATAAATCACCTAGATATAACAGTACCTTTATGTGGAAACAAGAGTCTATGTATAATCATGCTTTTGTGTAGATCAAACAATTTAGGATTTGTATATATAATCAATTTTGATCATAATTCTTGCAAATAAAAGCATCATATTAGAGATTCCTCAAATATATTGAAGTACTTGTTTAACATTACTCCAATGTCTTTTTTAATCATATCTTGCTAATATATTAACAAAGACTGTAATATCAAGTCTTTCACAGTTAGCAAGATACGTTAGTGTATTAATAAAACCAATTTTTGGTACTTTAAAACCAATAATTTGTTCTTTATCATGACAATGAAATGATCTTTAAACAACCATTAGTGAATTTATTAATAAAGTGAACATACTAAGGAATAAATTTAATTTATAACACTTATAAGATATTAAACACTTAAGAATGTCCATCATTAAAACCGTACTAGATAGAAAACATAGTAGGACAAAAATTTTAGTAAAGGAAAAAGAATACTACATTCTTATCATACGCTGTAAATAATTGGATCCTTATTAAGAAAACCCCATGTGATAAAACCTTGACTAAGGGAAAAAGAGTACAATGCGTATTTGATTCTCCCTTATATCAATATTGATGGTTGTCTCCAAAAATTACTAATTTGAGAGAAAATAAGAGAGTCAATGCACTTTATTGTTGAAATTAAAAAAAAAATATTGAAGTCGACGTCACTATCCTTGACACTTTGCTAATATTTGAACTAGTGCTCTTCAAGAGCACATTTGCCATAAATAATTTCATAAATTCATTTGCTATTTTTGATGGATATACATGAACAAATATTTACCCACATTTATTTTCTAATTGGTAGAATTATGGTGCGACAATTATTTGTACAAAAGCTCAGCTCCAAATAGTTTGCACCTAATAACCAAATACTTGTTATTATACTTTATTCACATAATATCTCATACTATGAGATGCTAAATTAAATAATGACAAGATATACAAAACATTGTATAGAATTTTAGGTTTTTAAAGTGATATTAGCATCTCCTCAAATATATACTTGGCAAATAAATAATAGATAAATTTAAATGTACACAACATCCTAAAAGTTCTTCATCATAATTTCTTATGTGTAAGAGAAATTATAAATAAGCATTCTTTTAAGCAAATCTCAATTTTCAGGTCAGAATACTTTTTTCTATAAGATTTGTTTTGTCAAATTTCTCTTATAATTTCTTCAAGAATTTTTATAAATAACAGCAAGTCCAGTATGATTAAGCTCCTTATAAAGCAATAGATAAATTAATTTGCTAGCACTTCCATCCTTTATATTGCAAAAACAGTTGTACCATCTACATTTGGACTGCATCCATTTACACAATGATCTTTATCACCTTACAATGCGTGCAACTTATATGATTTGTTTTAGACCTTAAAGTCTCATCAAGACTTCTATATAAAAATCAATATATTGTGGCAATATATTTTTTAGATGCACATGAACTCATAATTATAGGATATCAAAATATAATTGCTTAATCATTTTAAATGAGTACCTTTACTTATTTCTTTAAAAGTTTTCTCTAAAAAACTTATGGTCATAACTCATAAATTATTTTATAGCTTATAAATCCTCATATACACTATTTCAAATGAGTATTTGTTTCTACTCGATAGGTTTTATGTATACAAAACATTTTTGGACTAATGGACCATGATACTTTGCATCTGCACATAACTCTTGCTTAGATTTTGTGTCTTTTACTTAGTGGCCAATTGCATTGACATCAATCTCTTCGACGAATTCTAAAATATCTTTCAGGATCCTCACAATCTTTTCAAAATATATTAACAATTCTTATATTTTGTAATTGTCAATATTTTAATTTCTGACATATTTGTTGAACTACTTAATGAGTTCGATAACTTCGATAATATCTCTGATTTATCTAAACATTGTAATCTAATAAGACTACAAAACTAATATATCAATAACCTTTTATGAGTCTATCCTCTTTAGGAATTATAGTATCAATACATTTACCAATTTTTTTCTCTTTCAATAAATATGATATGTTATACCAAACACGTCATCAACGTTTCAGTCGTTTTTCAGATTAATAGCTAATGAATTGTCATTTAGATATTTCAATTCAAACTACAAAATTTGCTATTAGAGAGTGATTTATTCACTTTTTTGTCACATCAATTCACAATAGCATTCTAATGTTTGATCAATCAATTATGAGATCAATAATATCCAACTATAATTTCTCTCCCTTAATCCTAGGAAGATTTTTTAAGCAATATTACTTGTAGAGAGTTTCAAAATATTTTAATTTATACCTAATATAGCTACTAGGTTATTTAACTTTTGATTCATCATAATGATTTTGTATAGTTGTCTTAGAACAATCCAGAAGAGAAAGTGGAAAAAAATTTTCTAATACATCATGCTCGTATGAGACTTACAAGACTATATAAGTAACAGTATTAATCCCTATGCATGTGCTGCATATAATCAAAATAATGCAAAAGCGCATATCATATGAATTATTATTCAAAAATGAATACATAGCAGAATTTTAAAATTTTTTAATTAAAACCTTTTACATAAACAAGTTAGACATGGTATATATGATAAATCAATAATAGATCTTTGTACCTCTTGTAGAACAGACACTACGCTTCTGACAGAACAATTTTACTCAGAACTACTACGTGACGATTTGACCAGAAGAGCTCAACTAACTAGACTTCTTTGCTATTTTCTTTTCCATTAGAATGTAAGTGGACACACGTCGTTTAGTTATCCTCTCAGTAACATCTCCTTTCAGCCACAAGAGAAAGCTAAGAATTAAAGTTCTTGATGTTGCACAATAATTCTATAGGAGTTGCAAAGTTTCTCTCTCTTGAAAACTCTCTAAATTTCTCAATTGACCTTAATAAGAATAGAAAAACATTTCCTACTTATAGAGGTCGGATGGGCACTCATTCTTATCGGATTAGGCTTCAAAATTCGAGTTTGGATCAAATATCATCATAAAGCCATGTCAAGCATAGATTGTTAACCTAGTAGGGGTGATTGCTAAACTAGTACGGGCAATTGCTGACCTAGTAAGGGCAATCAACTACTATATATTAGGGCCAGTCGACTAGGCTGACTTTGCACACCCCTGCCACAAGTTTTTCCATATTTGGAGGTTTACTTGATCCACTCGTTTAAAGTAGTTAGATAATTACTACTTTATTTAACTCATATATCTTTCATAGAGCCTCATTTTTAATTTAACCAAATACAAAATTTATCTAATTGAAACAGTTATATACAGATAATCCCACATCAAATAAAATATATTTAAATAATTCAACATGTTTATTTTGAATTAATTCATAAAATTAATTAAACCAATAAATAACATGAATTATTAAATTCAACCAATCGAATTTTAAGCCAATTTAAGAATTAACATATGTTAATAATTTATCGAAAAAACATGTCGTATTGTTACAGGAAAATATGTGAGCTAGAAAAGGGGACCCTATAGACATATATAGATCGAGCTTCTTTAATTATACAATAACATATTGCTGACATGTACATTTTATTATTATCAATTCTAAAACTATTCCACTAAAAGCTTATAGTTGTATTCTCGAACTATATATAAATTATAAAACTCTTGTAAGTTAACCGTCAATAAACTCTTGTAAGTTAATCATCGATGACTTATCATCATGTATAACATCTCCTTAGGATATCCATAATCAGCTTAAGAATAAATTTCATTTTACCTACTTGATTATATTTATCTTATGTTCTATTATCTCACTATTGGAATACTTAATATTCATAACCAGCACAAATAGTATACCAATCTATTCCACATATCAACAAGCCCATCCTCAATAAAGTCCTTATGATATGATATTTTCGGTGTACATGCTAACTCATCTTGTGATATCTTGACTCCTTAGTATTGGCAATTGCTACACGGTTATCACAGTACATCATAATCGACTTATTCATACTAGGAATTACCTCAAGATCCCTAAGGAACTTGCAAACCTACACTGCTTCTTTTGAAGCATCACTGGCAGCCACATACTCGGCCTCTATTGTTGAATCAACAATGCAACCATGCTTGAAACTTCTCCAAACAATGACACCTCCTCCAAGAGTAAAAATAGACTGAAAAGTCAATCTTCTTTAATCTAAATAGGATTAAAAATCCAACTTAGTTTATCCAAGAGGTGTTAGATCCTCACGGGAGTATACTAGCATAAAGCCTCTATTCCTTCTCTAGTACTTAAAAATATGCTTAACCATAACTCAATGGTTTGGTCTTGGATCTAACCGAAATCAACTTATTATCCCGATCGCATAGAATATGTCAGTGTTGGAAAAAGTGTACACAGTGAATTTTAAAACTTTTTAAATAAACTCTTTTCTAGAAATAAGTTAGACATGCTATATATAATAAATCAATAAAAAGATCTTATATACCTCTTAGAATTGAAACTGGACTTCTGATAGAAAATCATTTGATAGAACTACTACCAAAAATTGCATCCAAAAGAGCTTCAACCAACTAGTCTTCTTTGTTATTCTCTTTTCTACGATCAAAGTGCTAGTAGGCACATGTGCAACTCTCCCCATACTCACTTGAGAAAAATCAGAATTATTGTTCTAAAAGATGAGAAATAATTCCCTTGAGTAAAATAATTTCTCTCACTAAAAAAATCCATCTCTAAAACCTTTCAAATGACCTCCCTTGATGTTAATAATTATATGAAAGCATGGGAACATGTTTCCTATTTATAGGGAGTCAATGTGCATCTATTCTTATTAGATTCAGCCTCTAAGTTCAAATTAGAATTATATCCCAAAGTGAAAATGTATGAGACGCATATCTAGACAAAGCAAGGGAGGTCGACTGCCCTACGTATTACGGTTGACTGTCTAGTCAGTGCTTACCTGGCAGACACATTTTTCAGCCTCTTAGAGTTATCTGATTCACCCGATTTAAGTTGATTGGATAATTTTTATTTTATTTGACCTGGGCATCCTTCGTAGAGCCTTAGTTTAAATTTAAATAACCTAATAACAAAGTTATTAGATTGAAACAATCATATATAGATAATCTCATATTCAAATAAAATAGATTTAAATAAATAAACATATTTATCTTGAATTCATCACAAATTATTCGAGCAATAAACTAACATGAATTATTAAATCCAATTATTCAAATTTTACCCAATCTTAAGAATTAACATAAGTTATCAGTATGTCAAAAAAATACGCCATATCATTACATGAAAATATGTAAGCTAGCAAAAGGGACCCAATGAACATATATAGATTAAGTTCCTATAATTATAAAATAGCATATCCTCAACATGTATATTTTATAATTATCAACTCTAAAACTGCTCCACTAAATCCTTAAAGCTACACTCTAAAACTATATATATTTATGAAACTCTAATAAGTTAATGTCCATGACGTATCATAATGTGTAACATCCCCATGGGATATTTATAATCGACTTAAGGATAAATTTTGTTTTACCTTCCTGATTATATTTATCTTATGTTCTATTATCTCACCATAGGAAAACTTACTATCACTACAAATAGTATACTATTGGGCTACACCTATGCATCTAAATGGTTGAGCGCTCTCACTTCCAATTATGAGATAATGCCTATAAGAGAATATCATTAGCGCTATAAAAGAGCTATGGATTCTATAGCTATAAATAACAAATCTGTATCAATGAAGAGTCATGTATCTAACGTACCGGTATGCGTACCTAAATATAATTCAAGATGTCACCCTTTGGTACATCAAAAGACGCAAGTCAAGAATACAGACCCACTGATTCATTTCAGGAGTAAGATGCAACATACATGATGGTCTAAAGTGAATTGATTTAAATAAACATAATTATTAATCAAAATAATTTAACTTTAGTCCCGATCTAATATATTGTCACCAATGACAATACATCAATGTTTCTATCCACGGGGGTCCAACTCCGATGACCAATTCAAGCAATCTCTCATTAAGGATGTAGATAATATAACAATCTTAACATGAATCAAGCACCCAACTTTTTCTCTTGGTTATGGTGTTTGAAAAATAGTACGCAGTGAAAATTTTAAAATTTTTAATTGAAGTATTTTCCAAAACATAAGTTTGACACACTATATGTATAAATTCACTAGATTTTACTAACCTTTATATGCCAAAGAGCTTTTACAATCTTTAAAGAGAAGAACGTTCCAGAAAAGCCTCAATCAACTGGTCTTCTTTACTATTCTCTATCCACGATCAGAATGTATATGGGAATAACTCTTCCTCTAGTGACTCTCATTCCAACCAATTGAGAAGACCTAGAGCAAAGGTTCGTGATTGTAAACAAAAGCTCTCAGGAAGTTTCAGGATATCCAACACAGGAGTACTCACTCTTAACTTCTTAAATAATCTAAATAACTCAAAAGCCTTACTCCCTATTTATAGAGGTCGTCCCCAAGGTTGGTCATTATCAAATAAGGCCTCAAAAATTTAAATCTGGATCTATATCTAATAAAATCGCATCTAAAATGCGTAATCAAATTATTGTTAGATCGGTAGGCCAACTTGCTCCATCAGCAGGCCGAACTAACTAATCGGTCTACTAAACTTGCGATAATATGATCCCTGAGAATCATTTATTTCCCACCTAAGATTCTTTGAATAAAGCGTTAGTTTTAATTCAAATAACCTAATAAAGAAGTTATGTGATTAAAATAGTCATATCTAGATAATCACTAGGAAAATAAATATTCCCAATAATTAAACAAGTTTATCTTGAATTAATTTTATAAAATTAATTCAACTGATAAATGAACATGAATTATCTGATCCTATCGAATTTCAACAAGTCTAATAATTTAACATAAGTCACCAATTTATTGGAAAATCATGTCGTATCATTATAGGATTTATTATGAGCTAGCAAAGAGGACCTAATGGACCTGTATAGTTTAAGCTCTGATAATTATAAAATATAATATTCTAGATACACATTTTATAATTATCAACTCTAAAGCTACTCCACTAAAAGCTTAGAGTTGCACTCTTGAACTACATAAAATTACAAAGCCCAAATTAGTCAAGAGTCCATGACGTATCATGATGCGTCATATCTCTGTAGGATATCCATAATTGGCTTAAGGATAAATTCTATCTTACCTTTCCGATTACTTTTATCTTATAGTCCATTATCTCACCATTGGAAAACTTACTATCCTAAGATAGTATACTATTCAATTACACCTATGTATCTATATGGTTGAGAGCTTTAGTTTTTCAATTATAGGATAACGCATATAAGAGGATATCATTGACTTCACCAATGGAGCTATGGATTTCATATCTATGAATAATAAGTCTACGCTATCAAGAGTTATGTCTGCAACGTACCGGTATACGTACCATGATAAAATCAGGATGTCACCCTTTGGTACATCAAAAGACATAAGTTAAGACAGCGGGCCCATTAGTCATTTCAAGATTAAGATGCAACACATATGATTGTCTAAAGTGAATTGATTTGCCCAGACAGAATTATTAATCCAAATCAATTTCACTTTATGTCCCGATCCAATACATTGTCATCTATGACAATGCACCAATGTTTCTATTTGTAGAGTCCACCTCTGATGGCCAAGACAGACCATCTCCCATTAGAAATATAGACAACATAATAATCTTTGCTTGAATAAAGTGCCCAACTTTATTCCCTCAATTGCAGATCTTATAATTTAGACCGTCACCTTTAGAATCATCTCTTTCACATAATCTGCCCATCATATGCATGATTCTCAAAGGTTTAGACTGATAGTCTTAGACTTTTGTTTGCTTATTATATATTCAACAAAATATAAACATAAAGAGGACAATAATTGGTATATGAATAATAAATAAATTCTTTACTGATAAAATGTCTCTAAAAACATATTACATTTTACTCTTTAGGGCATACATGTCTAACATATAGACCTTATTTGTTTATACTATCACCTTAAGATTCATGTCTTTTGTATAATCTGTCCATCATATATACGATCTTAAAGTTTAGATCGATAGGCATAAACTTTTGCTTACTTATCATACATTCAACATATTTGAACATAAATAAGGTATATTTGATATATGAAATAAATATTAAACTTTTTATTGATTAAATACCTAATAAAACAATTATATCATTTAAGCCTTAGGGTAACTAGTTTAACAATCTCCCACTTAATCTAAATGAGTAAATGTGACATGTTACGCATCCCTATAGACTCTACATGCTTCTCGAAAGTCCTCATTGGTAGTGTCTTCGTGAAAAGATTAGCTATGCCATCCTCAAATGCGATGCCCACTCTCTATGAAGTCTTTTATCACATGATATTTTCGATGTATGTGCTTACTCTTCTTGTGAAATTTTGGTTCCTTGGCATCAGCTATCGCTGTAGTGTTATCACAATACAATGTTAACTGCTTATCCATACTAGGATATACCTCAAGATCTCTAAGGAACTTGCGGAGCTATATTACTTCTTTCGAAGCTTCACTGGCAGCCACATACTCGAATTCCATCATTGAATCAGAAGTACAACCTTGCTTATCATTTTTCCAAACAATGGCACCTCTTCCTAAAGTAAACACAAATCTTGAAGTTGATCTCCTCGAATCCAGATAGAATAGAAAATCCAAATTAATGCATCCAAGAGGTATTAGATCCTCACCAAAATACATACGCATGTAACGTTTTGTCCTTCTCAAATAATTGAAAATATTCATGACTATAACCTAATGGTTCGGTCCTGGATCTGATTGGAATTGACTTAATATCCCAACCATAAGTATATGTCAGGTCATGTGCAAAGCATAATGTACATCAGATTACCCACTATCAAGTATAAGAAACCTTCTTTATGTATTCTCTTTCTTCATTAGATTTTGGATAATCTTTCTAGAAATAATAATTACAAACCTAGATGGTTGCCCTCCTTTCTTAGAATTTTGCATACTTCTTGAGAATTTTATCTATGTAAAAAGCTTAGGATAAAGCTATTATTTTGTTCTTTCTATCTCAAAAGATTTAAATACCTAGAGCATAATTAGCTTCACCTAAGCCCTTCATGTCAGACTACTTAGTCAACCAAACTTTTATTGATGATAACGCCCCAACGTCATTGCCAATAAGCAGAATGTCATCTACATAGAGCAGTAGAAATTCCACCTTCTCATCCTTAATGTGTTTGTAAACACATGATTAATCCACGTTTTGTTAGAACCTATAAGTCTTGATTACTTGATTAAATCTTATGTGTCAAGAACATGAAGCTTGTTTAAGTCCATAAATAGACTTTAGCAGCTTGCAGACTTTGTTCTCTTAACCCTTAGCTTTGAACCCATCTGGCTATACCATATAAATGGTCTCATCAAGATGGCCATTGAAGAAAGCCATCATGACATCCATTTGCCAAATCTTGTAATCGAGAGTGGCTGCAATGGACAAGAGTATATGGATGGACTTAAGCATGACTATAGGTAAAAAGGTTTACTCATAATTGATTTCTTCCTTCTATGTGTATCCCTTTGCTACCAATCTAGCCTTATAGGTTTTGAATTTCCCATTTACACCTCTCTTTCTCTTATACATCTACTTACACCATATGGGTTTTTACCCCTTCGAGAAGGTCTGCAAGTTCTTAGACTTGATTAGTCTTCATATACTTCATCTCAATATTCATAGCTTCTGTCTGGAGCTTTGAATCAACATCCTCTATAGTCTCTTTGTAAGTGTAAGAATCCCTATCATGATCAACCAGTTCAGCCAAGTAGGCTTTACCATCGAACATATATCTTTCGAGTTGACGCCTAATCCTCTCGTTAGGTTGTTTTTCTACTCATTTTCCACATTTATTAGATTGTTTTTGCTAGAACCACCAGAGTGATTGTATTGCTCACCATCTCCTCGAGTACCACTCTACTATGAGACTCAAAGTCGTTCATGCAACTTTCCTTGGGGTAAGTTGCATTCGTTGAAACACACAACTTTATTTTCTTTTAGATTATAAAAATTACCACCCTTTGTCCCTTTTGGATATCCTACAAACATGCACAGTTTTGAACTTACTTCGAACTTATTTGCTTCCTTGTCCTGGACATGAGCAGGAAATCCCAATATAAAAATATGGTTTAAGGATGTCTTTTTACCTATCCATAACTCGTAAGGAGTTTTAAGAACCGATTTTAAAGGCACATTATTCAAAAGATAACATACGGTTTGTAGTGCCTATCCATAAAAAGATATGGTAATGTTGAATATCTCATCATGGACCTAACCATGTCCAAAAAGGTCCTATTCCTTCTCTTAACCACGCCATTCTACTATTGAGAACCAAGCGCAATTAATGGGATAAATCTCATTCTCCATTAAATATCCTAAGAACTCATCGGAGAGGTATTGACCATCTTGATTAAATCAAAGTGATATTATGGGCTTATCTAATTGCTTCTTTGCTATCACTTGAAACTTCTTAAACTTTTCAAAAGTTTTGCTCTTATGATGCATAAGATAAACATACCTATATCTTGAGTTATCATCAATAAAAATAACAAAATACTCGTACCCTCCCCACACCTTGATGTTCATAGGACCATGAACATTAGTATGCACAAGTTCTAGAACCCCTTTAACTCAATTGCCACAAGTTCTAGAACCCCTTTAGCTCGATTGCCCCTAGACCTGAATGGTCTTTTGAACATCTTGCCCTCCAAACAAGATTCATACTGTGGTATAGATTCCACCTCTAAAATGCTTAAAGGTCCATCCCTTACAAACCTTTGAATCCTATTAAGGCTTATATGACCTAATTATAAGTGCTAAAGATAAGTCTTATTAGAGTGAAAAGTTTTAAGCCTTTTAGAGTTATCATTTATCTCAGTGTTTAGTAGTTAGTCTATCTTAAGTTTAATTAAATATAGGTTGTTTTGCATCCATCCACTATAGATAAAAGATTTGTTTTTACGAATCACAACTTTCTTATAAAAAACTGAATAAGAATCCTTAAATGAATAAGCAATAGAAATTAAATGGTTTAGGAACATAAAAACAAACTCTCAAAACTAAATTTCTATAACTATCAAAATTAAGACTGATGTCTCGCACTACTTCAGCAACCACTAAAGTCTTATCGCTTATCTGTAACATGAAGTACTCATTTAATAGACTTCTCATTCCTTGAACCCTTATAGAGAAACACAAACATGGTTAGTCATTCTAGAATTTCTGACCCAAGTTTCACTTGATTCTTCAAGTAAACAAGTCTCAATAACAAAAAGTTTGCACTTACCACCCTTTAGTTAGGAATTACTTGTAATTATTTCTGATGTGCCTAACCTTCCTGTAGAAAAAAGCATTTTATCTTTTTTGGGTTCCTCTTCTTCTTCTTTTTATTTTTCCTCACCCTTTGCCAAAATGGAAGAATTCTCGCTATTGGCCTTTCGCTTCTTTCTACTAGTGTTGGAACCATATGCAAACGCCAAGTTCACCTCGCCACTAGCTAGAGCTTCCCTGATCAGGTTTTTGAACTCCTGAAACTGCTTCATTTACTCAGTTAAGGTTACATCCTATCTATTGCTCAAGTGTATGAAACTCTAAAGGGGATGAACTCCTCAAATAGATTCTCCAAACCATAGTCATCTATGACTTAGCATCAATGTCAGCTCCATAGGCTTGAGCCTTAGCTAGATGTCCCTTGTTTTTTTATTATAGTTGAAAAACTTACGAAGTTCCCATTGCCACTTCATCAAGGCTTACCTCCAAACATATCCTCAAGATTATCCATGATTTGCCTAGCAGTTCCATGATCTTCATGTCGAGTTTGTAGCACGTTATTTATGCTTGCTAGGATATAGCAGCAGCTTGATCGTCAGCATCTCTCTAGCGATTATACACTTGGATTTGTTCATCACTGGATTCACCGGTAGGCACGGGAGGACATAGTATGGTAGGACAAATTTTAGCTTCTCAAAGGCTAAGATAATGTCTAGGTTTCATTTCCAATCATTCTAATTCTTGCCAGTTAAAGTTTTTTCATCAAGTATTGATGATAATGTGTTTTTAAACATTTTGATCTACAATAAAGATGCATATACCAAACATAAGCAAGCATTCAATAATAATTTAGTAAGATGACACAAACATGTAATTTGTTTTTATGTCTCAACCCTAGAAAGAATCACTAACCTTATAGCAATAATTCCTAACTTAGAATTCAACAAGCCGCCTAAGGGAGACTTATCAAATTCAATTAGAAACATAGATCTTATTTGATAAGTAAATACAATTTAAGGCTCGTCTTTCTCTGGCATATACTGATAATTACTTTCTTTAGCCATTAATTCTATTAATAGAGCTCCTATAGGAGGTTAATGATAAAATTAATCTTAAGTGTTTAACCATCATTTCAACTACTTGATCCATGGCTTATAATTGTTACCTAGGGGTGAACAATGATAAAACATGCTCAAGCAAATTATCCTCTCGGATATCCAACCTAATACATGTTGCATCTCTTCCTAGGGGTTGGAACTAATATGTGTTATCTATGGAACAACGATGGAGGCTTTAGGCCCTCTCTTCAAAAATGTTCTCCCACTGAATATTAAAAAAAAAAAAAACAAGGTTTTATGTTAAAACATGCATGAACAATTTTTAATGAAAAGCATTCCCTATTCTACATGACATGTTATCAACATACATGGCAAAATGTATTATAAAGCAAACAAGTAACGCAATAAGCAAAGCTATAAGTAATATAATAAATAACCATAATATTATGGTTCCATACTATAGAAAAGAAAATAAAGATTACAAAATTAAAAACACATAATCGATTCTTCATCTAGCATCTTCTTGTTGTATCCTTCTTTATATGGAGTCTATCTTCAATATTTTTATTTTTTGGTTATCATAAAATTTCTAAGTTTTTCTTAAAATTGTTTAATCAAAAGAACTTCTGAAAAATAATTAAAAAAAAAACAGCTTCTAACATCAAGAAGTTAACCGCCCATAATAGGGGTCGATCGACTGACTTTATCCAACGAACTGGCTATGATGCCATCACTAGTTGACAAGACTACAAGGGTCGGTCAACCTGCCTGTCACAAAACCAGAACTAAGAGTAGTTTTTCTCAATTATTTTTCAAGTTTATTTTTAATAACAATTCAAAAAACTTATGAAACTTTTATAAATAGAAAAAAATAAAACCTTGTCTTGTGATCATCTCCATCTTTTAGATCCATCTTTAATATTTTATAGATATTTACAACAAATACCTATATCGTTTCTAACTTACAAAATTTTCAAGATAATAAAATAACAAATCCTAAACGGTGATGATAAACTACCATCCAATTATATGAAAAACCTAAATACACATTCTAACCTCTAAAGAACCATAAATGATGAAAAATAATTAATCAAAAATAATAATTAAAATAGAAATTTAATCAACAATAATTAATTAATTAACATTCATCATATAATCACATGACAATATATAAATATATAAAAACCCTAGAGTGCCAACTCTCTAAAAAATTCAATTCAAGCATAGGAGAGATTAAGATCACATAATTTATGTACATAGCATGATCACAAACTCTGTAAAACCATGGCTCTGATGCCAATTATTGAAAAATGAATGTGCAGTGGAATTTTAAGAACTTTAAATATAAATTTTTTCCATAAATGAGTTAGACATTTTATACACGATAAATCAATGATAGATCTTTGTATGTCTTCTAGACCAAAACTGCACTTCTAAAAAAACAATTTTACTTAGAACTGCTATGTGAAGATTCAACTGAAAGGGCCTCAACCAACTGGACTTTGCGTCAACTAGCTGGACTTTCTTGCTATTTTCTTTTCCATGATCTGAATACAAGTGGACACACATTATTCAGTCTTGCTCTTGGTAACGTCTCCTCTAGTGGCAAGAGAAAACTAATAATTAAAGTTCTTGATGTTAAACAATAATTTTATAGGAGTTGTAGAGTTTCTCAATCTTGAAAACTCTCTCTAAATTTCTTAAATGAACTTAATAACAACAAAAAAAAATGTTTACTATTTATAGTGGTCGAAAGGACACTCATTCTTAACAGATTAGGCTTCAAAATTTGAGTTTCGACCAAATCTCGTCACAAAAATACATCAAGAATGTATTGTTGACCTAGCAAGACGGTCAATTGCCCTAGCATACCCCCACCATGTGTTTTTCTAGCTTCTTAGGTTTACTCGATCCACCTGTTTAAGCTAGTTGGATAATTACTACTCTATTTGACCTGGGTATCTTTCATAGGGCCTTAGTTTTAATTCAAATAATCTAATACAAAATTTATTTAGTTAAAACAATCATATATAGATAATCCTATATCAAATAAAATATATTTAAATAATTCAATATGTTTATTTTGAATTAATTTATAAAATTTATTCAACTAATAACTACCATGAATTAATAAATCCTGTCAACCGAATTTTAAGCCAATCTAAGAATTAACATAAGTTACCAGTTTGTTAGAAAAACATGTTGTATCATTTTTAGGAAAATATGTGAGCTAGCAAAAAGGACTTGATGGACATATATAGATCAGGCACTTACAATTATAAAATAGCATATCACCAACATGTATATTTTATAATTATTAAGTCTAAAGTTACTCTGCTAGAAGCTTAGAGTTATACTGTCAAACTATATATAAATTACAAAACTTCAATAAGTTAATTGTCTATGGCATATCATCATGTATAACATCTTCAGAGAATATCCATAATTAGTTTAAGGATAATTTCTATTTTACCATCCAAATTAAATTGATCTTATGTTCCACTATCTCACCATGAAATATTACAATTCATAACCAGTACAAATATTATACCATTCAGTTACACTTGTTATCTAAATGGTTGAGCGCTTCAGTTTCCAATTACACGATAATGTCTACAAGAGAATATTATTAATTCTGCAAAAGAGCTATGGATTCCATATCTATGAACAATGATCTACATCATTTAAGAGTCATGTATTTAACATACCAATATGCGTACCTTATAATTAATTCTAGATGTCATCCTTTGGGACATCAAAAGACACAAGCCAAGAAATACAGACGGATTGATTCATTTCATGATTAAGATGTAACACATATGAGTGTGCAAAGTGAATTGATTTATTCAAATGGAATTATTAACTAAATCAATTCATTTTTAATCTCGATCCAATATATTGTCACCAATGATAATATGCTAATGTCTTTGCTCATGAAATCCCACTTCGATGACCAAGAAAAATCATCACTTGCTAGGGATGTAGATGACATAAAAACTTTTAACATGAATAAAGCGCCCAACTTTCATCCCTCGGTTATGGACCTTTTATTATTTAAACCATCACATTAAGATTCATATCTTTCATTTAATCTATCCATTATATAAATGATCTTAAAGGTTTAGATTGACAATTTCAAACTTTTGTTTGCTTATCATATATTCAACGTAAATGAACATAAAAAGGACAATATTTGATATGTGACATAATTAATAATTGTGTATTGATTAAATGTCTCAAAAACTATTACATCATTCAATCATTAAGACATCTACTCTAACATCTATAGCACTTTGATTGTTTTCTCATCAATTTAATAATAACATCATGGGAATTTATTACTTCATTAGTAATCAACGTTTAATTTGTGCTCCCAACAAATTGCCAACAAATTGAAATTTCCAAAAATCGTAATTATTTTTTCATTAATTTTCTAGGCTATTTAATAATAAAATATCTTTATTCCTTCCATGTGTTGCATGTATGTAATCTTTCACTTTTCACTTAAATAACAAAAAATATTGTCTCACAAGCCTTTTAATTCTCTTTTTTTGTCGCTTTTCCACTTTTCTAATGGTTATATATGACTTTCTCAAATTTGGAGGATACTTTGTACCACAATATCCCATTGTGCTCAATAAAATTTACAATAAAATAAACATAAATAAAGCAAAGAGGAGACAACCAATAGCTCAACTCTTTTTTGCTTTTTCTCCACTTAGCCTTTGTAAGGATCACATGTAAATTTTAAATATACTAAACTTATGTAAACAAAATATTTATTGCCTTATGTAGTACTAATAAAACATCTATAGCCTTTTAATATAACACAATATAATTCTTAAAAATAATTGGTAATCATAAAATTTCTCTCTCTATTTTGGCTTGATAACAAAGAAATTCATTTAGAAGTATAACAAATAATCAATGCTTTTTGTGTCATATGATGAGATTGAGTTTGATTATTTAGGGGAGTCTAATACAACAAACTTTTCAAATTCCTCATACTTTTATCTTCCCGATAGTATTTTATTATTCTCATTAAATAATGAGGACTTTGAAGAACAATTAAACTCTCTTAGCCATCACACACATGCAATATTCGCTTCAGGTAATATAGAAGATTAATCCAGCAAAATTGATGGCTATTTCATATGATGTGGTCATTAACGAGAGGCCATGTCTAATTTTATTTTTTATTATCTCATTATGATTGCATTTATTATTGTGAAATTACTTAATATTTATATCATGGAATTTATAAAACCAAATAGCCAATTAAACAAAATTAATGGCTCTTAAATTATTGGCTCAATTATCTATCTCAATATAATTTGATCATGTCTGAACTATGACTATAAAACGATGCAATACGTATAGGTTCTCTTATAGGACCAAGCCTCAAATAATGTGCAAAAAGTTAATAAGTTTACACAATATCATCAGAAGGAAAGAAAATATGATTCCAAGCATTCTATTGCTAATGCATTCAAGAAAAATTGCGAGACCAAATCAAGATGATATAGTTAAATCAATGTTACTCTATACATGGTCAAGCCTATAAACATAAAAATAATGCAATATCCATTGCCATGAATATAAAACTAATTAGAAAAATCAATGTCATTTTTTTCTTTACATCACAAATATCAATAATAAAAAACCACATTTAAATTTTTAGCACTAAAAATTCCTCACAATAAAATGAGAATAGATTGTTCCCAAAATCGGGAATATATGCATTATGAATGAGCTTATAACATAGGTTTGCTAGAACTTTTGACATGGCTTTGAATGCAATATATATGAAAGGATAAAGACATATTTAAATCAAATAGAATGTGTGCAAAACCCCATAGATCATACAAATATCAATTAACAAATATATGTTAGCCATTTTATGAATAAATGTCTTTACCTTGCGTCATATCTTACACAACCAAGAAATAATGCTCATAAAATGTAACTCTCTCTTGATTTTATAAGATCTATATTATCTTTGAGTTCTAATATGCGTTATGAATTAAAAAAAAAACTCCTTATTATCTCTGAGTTCTAGCATATGTTATGAATGATTCTAATTTTATTTGATGCTAATTTTTTGCTATGTTATGCAATCAAGTGTCTAACATATATGGTAATTTTTATGGATTATTATATGAAAGAGTTTATTTAATACAGAATTTTGATTCAAGACTGCTTGTTGCCAAATATATGCTGGTAGATTTTATTACATGATTTGTGAAATTTGTTTTAATTATCAACTGACATTTTCATGACTGGTAAAAATTATATGGATTATATATGTGTGTTAAAATTGTCTTCCAAATTATTATCCTGTACCTCTGTGTGTATTGTAAGATAAAACCCTGGGAATGGTTGATGATCAATTAGATCTGATGACTGATAGATTTGTTACGTCTATTGGAAAAATTGAAAAGTCTATTTTAAATAAATGTTTTCATGAGATGAAAATTTGAATGATGCCTCTATATGTTAGCTGCAATATGGATGAGTTTTTTTACTTTTATCACGCATATACGCTGAGATTAAATTCTCTAAGTATGTGAAGGTCAAACTGTTTGCCTTTATGATTCTTGACTCTTAGTGTATATTTGTAACTTAAAAATACTTTATTTCATTGAGAATGATGAATGATGTAATATCGTATTAAATGAGATTTTGAACATGAACAATAATTTCATGTATTATTAGAATGATTGACAGTAACACTCCAACAAGCAAGCACATCAAAAGTCATAGTAAAGTCACCTAAGTAAAGGCTAAGTAAGCTAAACACTAAACATTAAAATATCAAAAAAAAAGTAATCTAAAGACTAAGTAAATACATTCTCACTTGCAACATGATGAAAGTTTACGAAAAGTGTTAAAAATATGTTTTACGATGATTTTGAAGTTTGTATTTAAATATTCTCTTCTTATGAAACTCTTGTTGCAGTGAGGATATTTCATGATTGTTACATGACAAGATTTATTAAAAGCTTATGCATATATATATATATATATATAATATGTATATATATATCACATAATTAAAGTATTACCCCCCATGTTCATGTTTGTCCCACTAGGTGGATTGTCTCACAAGCTAGACTCGTTACGTTTGGTTTAAGATGAGCTACCTCACTCCTCTCATAACAACATGCCAACTATATTTAAGGTGCGTTACTAGGGTCCCCAAAGATAAAATGATTCATGTTTGATATGAAAATAAAAAAATATATATATGTTAAATGAAGAAAATACGTTAAATGCATTATTATGTTATGATTATATTTTCACCTAAAACTTTGTGAATTGTTTTGTTTTGCTTTGTGAGAAAAGTAAATGTACTTACAAAGTTTATGCTTATTTAGTTTTCTATCATGTTGTCGATAAGGGTAAAAGGCAAATTATCTAGGATGGAAGACAGAGACAGGTGTTTGTGTAAGGAGTCATAGATGGGAAACGAAATCATGCAATGAAAGGAACTCAAAACTCAAACAATATTTAATTAATTAGGTTCCACTCTTTTGTTTGTTTGAGATATAAGTATGTTTGTGATGATTTCTTTTGAATGTATTGTTATTACTAGATAAAGTTTTGTATAAAGTTTTGTGTTTCTAGATTTTGGTTTTCTTAGGTTATTCAGGTACAGACATCTAATTAGTCTTAATTAGCTCTTAGTTTTTTTTTTTTTAAGAATTAAGAGTACTTCTGATATATATGTGAGTTCTTATTATATATATATATATATATATGTAAACTAACTTGTTTTTTAAATAGTCGATTGGCCAAATACTTATGGTACTCCGTCAGGTTAACCAAGAAGGATAAGGTAATCCCAATGTGTGGTTTAACAAAAAATGTTCTTTTCCCGGGTTTATTGAGTGATTGTTATTGATCTAAAATTCTTTTCCGTAATTACTAAATTTAACAGTATAGAAAACCTTTCCTATGATGTCCGTAAGGGGGCATTACAGATAATTACTCTACATAAGAGATAAGGCGTAGAGGTTATGAAATACCAAGTGATGACATCCACACTAATTGATTTACAACAATGTTTAGTTTTTTTTAATCTTAGTTGTTTAGTTTAGTTGTATATTATCAATTTTGTCGTTTAATATTTCACGTTTTGTAATTGTCTAAGAAAAATCTTATCTCAAATTACTATTCCATTGGATATTTTTAATTTAAAAGATTTTTCAATTGAATTCTACTTAGATTTTATTAAAGAAGAAAACTATAATAAAAAATAGGTAAATTACAGAGATACCCCACCTATTAGTTGACTGTTAATGTTGACCAACCTTTGACTATTATTCTTTTTTAAATGTCAAAAATGTCTCTCTATGCATAAAAAGATATTCTCATCTATACGTGTTGTTAAAAATGACATTTTCGCACTTATTTCACACCAAAAATTGAGTTTAATTAATTTTTACACACTTTTAGCTATAATTTTTGTTGAGAAATTTCTTAATATTTTTTATTTTAATTCTCAATAAATTTAAATATGTTTCTTATAAAAAACATAAAATTATAAAATAATATAACAAAATTCTGTTCAAATTTTAAAAAAATGTGTTGGTTGGGGGGACGGGATGGGCGAGACGATGGAGTTTAGAAGTTCAAGGGAAGGGGTGAGGGCACTGGCAAGCTCGTGACGAGTGTGGCTAAGGCGTGCGAGGGCATTGGGGTGAGGCCATGGTGAGCCTGGGCAAGGCAGGTGATGGAACACCACGGGTGAGGGAGTAACGACTCCAAGGGAAGAGACGATTACACAACGAGTGAGGGCACGACGACTTTAGGGGTGGTTATGGCCACATGAGTGAGGGCACATGGGATCGAGGCAAGACAGCAAGTCTATGACATTGCAACAACAAGCGCTTTACGGAGGTAGACATTGGATGATACGCGAGAAAGGGGGTTGGTTGGGCTAAAGGGGGAGGTGTATAAATTAGTTAGGTTTCTTCTTTTATAGTGGGACTTAAATTTAAAGGCTAATATTTGATGCTGTCATATGAATGGTTTGGATTAAAAAAGGTATTCTCTGCATCTTACATCTAAGTTTAACACAGTTAAGTTCATAAGGTGTTAATGTAATTGGTTTAGGTCAAGGTGATGTCTCTGATATTTGTGCAAAACAAAGGGGTGTCCGTGTAAATTATCCATAAAAAATTAAGAGTAAAAGATTTCAATTAATGCTTATTTTAACAGGTTGTTTAGCGTCTAATTAATAAAGATAATGTAATTATTATTGAACTTAGATAATTAACTGTTGAAGAAGGCGTAACCACTAATAGCGCTTCCATACATATAAATAACTTTTATAAAATATATACATGTAGGAATTTTTAAGGTAAACGCTATATATAACATTGTACGTAGTACATATGTGTGTATTAAAATATTATCAAACAATGATAATTTTACAATAAATACTAAAAACAAACCTACAAATTCTGTTTTTACTATTAAAAATATGGAGTGGGAGAGTTGTAAAAAGAGGCAAAGTAATTTTATAGTTATGCTTTATTTTTCTTGGAAAGTGAGTGACATGTGGCAAGAGAAGAATTAAGAGAGTGACCTTGGCATTTTTCATTCCTAAAAATGGTCATGGTTGCCTTAACATCTTCTTTTTTCTTCTTTCTTTTTTTATTTTTTAACTTTAAGGGGATGATTTGCTAATTATAGTAGAGTCAAAAATGAAATTATTGTCAAGCTATATATAACCACTTTAATACCTTTTTTTTTTTCTTTTGAGATGGAATGGTATACTAATTAAGGGATTTATTATTATTATTTTATTTGAGGCGTTTTTATACTCGTAAAATACATTTATACTTACTTCATTCACTCAGTCAATTTTCTGATTTTGATCAAGAAAATGACTTTTAATTCTCATGCAACTTTATAGCCTTATAGTTTACACAATGTTTTATTTAGTATTTTTATACCTTGTAATTTAGAGTATCGAAAAATAATATCTTATATTTGCATATTTAGAGTCCATGTAGAATATAGGTTCAAGCTAAAAATTTAAACATGAAACATTGTAGTAATTTTAAATGTTATGAGAGAAAACATTATAATAAAATTTATTTAAACCAAAATTTTTTTATTGAAACCTATATTTTCAAACAGCTTCGTATACCTTTTTTTCTTTTTTGCATTTACGTGTGATCAGTGGTCACTTTTGCCCCAAAATATTTTCTTCATTTCACAAAGTTTATATTTTTAAATGTTGTTTCCCAATATGGCTAATAAGTTTACAGCCAAGGTCAGGGAGGAAAAAAAAAAAAGAAAAAAGAACTCTTGCCAACCCTTTGACTCTTTGATTGAATGTTTGCTAAACAAGTTCTTTTTTTTTTTTGTCTCGTTTTTGTTGAATTTATATGTATATGACTTGTTGAGATTTGAGATATAATTGTCAAAAATTCATTGCATTTATCTTTTATAAACTATCTGGTCGTTGACGCGGGATACGAGAGTGGAAGTTGCTAAATGTTGGAGTAAAATTTGGCGGATTACTTTATTGTTTATTTCTAACAAAAAAAATTACCGTCTCCACTTGTTGGCATGGCTGCCAAAGTAGAATTTGGTATATGGTTGTGCAAAATCTGGAAGATTTTTTTTGTATAATTATCTCCGATCGCCGGTTGGGACTGTCAAAGTGAAATTTGATAGATATTGGTGCAGAATCTATAGTTTTGTTTTATACATAATCTGCACCTGGTTGAAGAGGAATCTTGTAGATACTAGAGAAAATTTTGGTATATATATATATATATATATATATATATTTTTTCATAATCTACCAGCTTATTTTTTAGTTTCCAAAGACATTTCGAGATAAAACAACAAATAACAAACAACTCGTACTTTAAGTAACTAAATTCAATGTCAATATCCAATTTGAGCTCAAGCACAAATCTGGTTGTGTTTCCTCAAATTGATTATGAATCACTTAACATGATAATAATTTATCAACAATATCTTCTAATCTTCTATATTCCAACGCTTTTTTTTTTAATAAAAACTTCATTAAAACAAATAAATTATAAATTTAGTGTTAGAAATTTATATATACAGAGTTATGATTTTCAACATTATGCATGAATCCAAATTGCATGAAAATCATCTAAATGCGGAAACATAAAAGAAACGAAATCTAACCTCCAGCCATTGATAATCAGAAGAATAAATTGAGAGTTCCTCTGCAAGAATTCCTGAAGAAGATTTTGTGAAAGAAAAGAAAATCTTCTAAACCTTCTACAATTTTGAGAGATGGTGTAATTTAAAAGTAATTGCATGGTTTATGGACCCTCTTACGTGATATTTATAGACACCCACCATTAGGATGTACGTTACCTTTCATGAAAAGAGGCATTTTTTAAACAGTTCTGAATACCCTTTGGTTAACACCCTTTAGAAAATACGTGTCTATTGGACCACTTAAATTTATTTTTATTTATTTATTATCATTTAAATACTAAATAAATAATAATAAATAAATTAAAATAATATTCTCCCACTTGGTCCATATATATTTTCTAAATAACCAAAATCAACTAATCTCAAACTTAAGGAATAAATACATGAATCATGGCGATAAGTCCTCTTAGAACGAGTATTATCTTCCATGTATTATAATGCATATATCAATTAATACTAACTCATAAATGGTAACATATCTTAATGAATAAACCCTATGTTTATTCCAGGTCCAACTTGATTGATTTTTCTCAAAATAACTGAATATGAGAAAACATCACAACTGAATAAGAGTTTCATAAAAATAACCAAATGTACGTACAATGAAATTCATATTATGGAACCAAGTCCCATTCATACTACATGATCCTTAAAAATCTTTGGTGGCATGCCTTTAGTTAAAGGATCAGTAATCATCAACATAGTGTTAACGTATTCAATGACTACTTTCTTTTCTTTGACACATTCTATTATAACCAAGTACTTAATGTCGATGTGTTTACTTCGACTACCGCTCTTGTTGTTTTTGGCCACAAATACCACAGTTGAATTGTCACAGTACAATCTCAATAGCCTAGAAATAGAATCCACAATTCTAAGCCTGAATATGAAACTCTTCGACCATACACCATACGAAGTAGCTTCAAAACAAGAAACGAACTCAGCTTCCATAATAAAGGCAGCAGTCAAAGTCTGCTTCACACTCCTCTGAGATACAGCTCCACCGACAAACATAAAAACATAACCAGATGTTGATTTTCTCGAATCAACATAGCCATCGAAGTCTACGTCAGAGTATCCAATCACCTCTAGATTATCGGTCTGTCTATACATGAGCATGTAATCTTTAGTCCCTTGAAGGTATCTCATCACCCTCTTTGCAGCTCTCCAGTAGTCAACACTTGGGTTACTCTGATATCTGCCCAACATTCCCACGGCAAATGCAATGTCAGGTCTTGTACAGACCTAAGCATACAGTAGGCTTCCAACGGCTGAAGCATATGGAATGTTTTTTATCTGTTCCCGTTGGAGCTCATTTTTCGGGCACTGGTTCAAATTGAACCTATCACCCTTCATAATGGGTGCTACACTTGGTGAACAATCCTTCATCCGAAACCTCTCTAGAACCTTGTTGCTGTAGGCCTCTTGCGACAAACCCAAAATGCCTTGAGATCTGTCCCTATGGATCTTAATGCCAATGACATAAGATGTCTCTCCCATATCCTTCATATCAAAGTTCTTTGAGAGAAATTGCTTCACCTCATATAGCAAACCCTTATCATTAGTTCCAAGTAATATGTCATCCACATATAACACAAGGAAACAAATCCTTCTCCTACTAACCTTCTAGTATATACATTGATCTATGATATTCTCTTCAAAACCAAATGAAGAGATAACGTCATGGAACTTCAAATACTACGAACAAGAGGCTTGTTTCAATCCATATATGGATTTCTTAAGTTTGTAGACTAAATGCTCATCATCACTAGAGGAAAATCCTTCTGTTTGTTTCATGTAAACCTCTTCCTCTAAATCACCATTGAGAAAGGCCGTCTTCACATCCATTGGATGTAAATCCAAATCAAAATGTGCGACCAATGCCATAATGACTCTAAGAGAATCCTTTTTAGATACAGGGGAAAAAGTCTCTGTATGGTCAATTCCTTCTCTTTGAGTGAATCCTTTGGCAATGAGTCTTGCCTTATGTCTCTCAATGTTTCTCAATGAGTCTTTCTTCGTTTTAAAGACCCATTTACATCTAATGGCTTTTACACCATCAGAAAAGTCAACAAGATCCCAGACTCTATTAGATGCCATAGAATCCATTTCCTCTATCATGGCACTGTACCATAAGTCAGATTCCTTAGAACTCATGGCCTATGAAAACGTTTCAGGATCATTTTTGGCTCCAACATTGTAGTCAGACTCTTGTAGATACACAATATAGTCACTAGGCATCGCCGATCGCTTTTCTCTAGTAGATCTCCTTAATGTTGGTTCAACATTCTCCTAAGGAACATGTTGTTCAACAGGCTTCTGTATCTATTGTTCAGTTGGATCCACTATTTATTGATCAGCAGTCTGTGAAACTTGAATGACTTGTTGTTGTTCATCATGCATTTGAACTTAAGACGTGTTGTGCACAACAATCAATCTATCATAAGAAGTGGAAGTTAGAGCATCTGTATGTTCTATCTCAGGAACAGTGTTCTAGGATTGATCGCTTCCACTAATTAAGTTATTCTCAAGAAATTTTGCATTTCTTGATTCTACAAATCTAGTACCATGAGATGAACAATAAAATCACCATTCAACATAACCAACAAAATATCCACTTATGGTCCTTGGGTCTAGCTTTTTCTCTTGTGGATTATAAACTCTTACCTTTGACGGGTATCCCCAAATGCATACATGTCGCAAACTTGATTTCCAACATTTGGGTAACTCAAAAGGCGTCTTTGGGACAGCCTTGGTTGAAACTCGGTTCAATATATACACTGCCATCTTAAGAGCTTCAGTCCACAAGAACTTAGGAAGTTTGGAGCTAGTAAGCATACTCCGCACCATGTCCAATAATGTTTAGTTTCTTCTTTCAGCTACACCATTCTGGTCTAGAGAACCAGGCATAATGTATTGGGCAACAATCCCATGTTCTTGAAGAAACCTAGTAAATGGACCAGGTGCTTGTCCATGCTCAGTGTATTTACCATAGTACTCTCCACCTCTATCTGATCTCACGATCTTAATTTGCTTTCTGTATTGTTTCTCTACTTCCGTTTTAAAGACCTTAAGAGCATCTAGTGCTTCATTTTTATTGTTAAATAAGTATAGATACATGTATCGTGAGTAGTCATCTATAAAAGAGACAAAGTACCTTTGAGAGTACATGTCCATGTCTGGACTACAAAAAACTGTATGTATGATTTTCAATAAATTATAACTCCTCTTAACACCCGTCTTTGACTTGTTGGTCTGCTTACCCTTAATACAGTCCACACAAGTATCAAAATCAGTAAAATCTAAAGTACTGAGTATTCCATCATTTACTAATCTCTTAATTCTCTCAATGGAGATATGTCTCAATCTCTGATGCCACAACATAGAGGATTCATCACTTACAACACATCGTTTAATACCAACATTTTCATGAATATCAGTGTATTTACCATAGTACTCTCCACCTCTATCTGATCTCACGATCTTAATTTGCTTTCTGTATTGTTTCTCTACTTCCGTTTTAAAGACCTTAAGAGCATCTAGTGCTTCATTTTTATTGTTAAATAAGTATAGATACATGTATCGTGAGTAGTCATCTATAAAAGAGACAAAGTACCTTTGAGAATACATGTCCATGTCTGGACTACAAAAAACTGTATGTATGATTTTCAATAAATCAGAACTCCTCTTAACACCCGTCTTTGACTTGTTGGTCTGCTTACCCTTAATACAGTCCACACAAGTATCAAAATCAGTAAAATCTAAAGTACTGAGTATTCCATCATTTACTAATCTCTTAATTCTCTCAATGGAGATATGTCTCAATCTCCGATGCCACAACATAGAGCATTCATCACTTACAACACATCGTTTAATACCAACATTTTCATGAATATCAGTGTATTTACCATAGTACTCTCCACCTCTATCTGATCTTACGATCTTAATTTGCTTTCTGTATTGTTTCTCTACTTCCGTTTTAAAGACCTTAAGAGCATCTAGTGCTTCATTTTTATTGTTAAATAAGTATAGATACATGTATCGTGAGTAGTCATCTATAAAAGAGACAAAGTACCTTTGAGAATACATGTCCATGTCTGGACTACAAAAAACTGTATGTATGATTTTCAATAAATCAGAACTCCTCTTAACACCCGTCTTTGACTTGTTGGTCTGCTTACCCTTAATACAGTCCACACAAGTATCAAAATCAGTAAAATCTAAAGTACTGAGTATTTCATCATTTACTAATCTCTTAATTCTCTCAATGGAGATATGTCTCAATCTCTGATGCCACAACATAGAGGATTCATCACTTACAACACATCGTTTAATACCAACATTTTCATGAATATGCATAGTAGCATAATTGGTATCATTTTGTAAATTAAGATGAAAAAGACCATCAGACAAAGTACCATATCCAATAAAATCAGATTTATAAAACAACTTGAAATAAGATTCTGAAAATTTAAAGGAATATCCAATTGACACAAGTCTGAAAACTGAAATTAAATTGCTAGAAAAACTAGGAATATAAAATGTCTTTTCCAAATACAGAACAAAGCCACTACTTAAGACTAGTTTGCACGTTCCTATAGCCTCCATATGTGAGCGCATCTTATTTCCACAATAGATGCTTTGCTCATTTCCCATTGGCTTCTGCAGGTTTTGCAATCCCTGTAGGGAATTAGTAACATGGATTGTAGAATTGGAGTTAATCCACCATGTGTTATAATTAACATCAATCATATTAGATTCATAATAGACAAGTAAGAGTTGAGTACCTTTCTTATCAAGCCATTCATAGAATTTGGAGCAGTCCTTCTTTACGTGCCCCTTCTTCTTACAAAAGAAACACTTGAACTCCTTCTTAATAACTGGCTGGGTAGGAACCTTGCCTTTCCCCGTTTGGTTGGTCTAACCCTGGGTTGCCAAATTTACTTTCTCTCCCTCTTCCATGATAAGTCTTCCCTCCTCCTGAACACACATGGTCAATAGCTCATTAATTGACCATTTGTCCTTATGTGTGTTATAGGAGATCTTAAAGGGACCATACTCAGAGGGTAGAGTGTTTAGAATGTAATGTACTAGGAACAAATCAGACATCTCAACCTCAAGCGTCTTCAATTGAGCCGCAATGTCTCTCATGTGCTTGATATACTCACACATGCCTTTTATATTGGTAAGCTTCAAGGATGAAAACTGCATTATCAAGGTGCTTGCCAATGCCTTATCTAAAGACTCAAATTGTTCATCAATAGCCTTCAGTAGTGCTCGGACATTTTCATATTGATCAACCGAACCCTTAATCCCAACAGGGATTTTGGTCTTTATGAACATAATTGAGAGATGATTGGATCGTTCCCATTTTTCATATCGACAAATATCATCTGGAGTGCTAGTCTTAGTGATAGAGGGTGGTTCATCCTTTTTAATGGCATAGTCAATGTCCATCCACCCTAAATGAAGGAGAATCCTCTCCTTCCAAGCTTTATAGTTATCACCCTTAAGCTCAGGAATATCACATTTCATATCAGATAAATTAACAGGCTGAATTATTGCAACACATCAAACATACATGCTCATGTCACAAAATTTGAAGCTAATAACTATATGTTATGTTTTACCAATGTGAATCATGCTACAAGAATTATGAATCATATGACATATAAAAACTGCCTGTAGGCTAAGTTTCCAACTCACATTGATTCACATACAATCTTATGATGAAACTATTAAACTATATTCTATTTCTTAATCCTTGTGGACAAATTAAGAAAAGAGTTTAATATTTCAACCTAACCAATCATATTTAATATAATAAAACTTTCTGTAGGATAAATTTCAATATATTAAACATAATTAGCTACAATTAATGCCCGTTTAACTAAATATGATTTGAAAAACTTAACGTATAATTTCAATATAATCTAATATGCTGTGGTAACTCTTAAATTAATTAAAATTATACAAATCACTTAAGATATTTAATTTTCATGCATAAACTAGTCATAAATTTACATGTATTAAAAATAACAACTAAAGCATACATGAAAAGTAAATTATGCATAAATTCAAAAATGTATCTAAAATTAATTTCCAAAATTTTATTTTACATAATTTATTTTGCATGTATGCTTAAAAATAATTTTCCAAAATACCCAAATTAAAAATCTAAAAATTAAATTTTTTTCAAATTTTTTATTTTTGTTCTCCAAAAAATGACATGTCGCTTTGAGCCCAAGACAACCTATCGTTTCGACCAGGAGAAAAAAGCCAACTGCCCTCCAAAATGACGTGTCATTTTCGTTACTAATGAAAATGATGTGTCGTCTCATGAAACGACCTGTGCCCTTGCCCGAGTAAAACGACATGTCATTTTTCTCAATGAAAAACGACATGTCGTTTTGTAGTTGCAAAATGCGCACTCCAGGGGCCAAAGCGACATGTCATTTTTTGGCCCCTAATTTCATTTTTCATGTTATTTCGGGTCATCTTCACCTGAATGGGTCAACTTATAGACCCAGTCGTTTCTATACCTTATGGGCACCAAAATTGACATTTTAAAAACCCAAAAATGTTAAAAAATCAATTTCTTAATGATTTTTAACGTTGATTTTCATCAAAAATCATCATAAACTATTTCAAATACAACAAAAATTTTGAGTATTTTGAAAAAACTCCATTCATACATATCAAGGCAGAGAAAAAACCATGCTCTTGATACCAAATGTTAGAAATTTATATATACAGAGTTATAATTTTCAACATTATGCATGAATCCAAATTGCATGAAAATCATCTAAATGCATAAACGTAAAGGAAATGAAATCTAAGCTCTAGCCATTGATAATCAAAAAAATAAATGGAGAGTTCCTCTATAAGAATTCCTAAAGAAGATTTTGTGAAAGAAAAGAGAATCCTCTAAACCTTCTGCAATTTTGAGAGATGGTGTATTTCTGAAAATAATTGCATGGCTTAGGGACTTTCTTATGTGATATTTATAGACACCCACCATCATGGTGTACGTTACCTTTCATGAAAAGATGCATTTTTTTTTTAAGTGTTATAACAGTTATGAATACCGTTTGATTGATCCCCTTTAGAAAATGTGTGTCTATTGGACCACTTAAATTTATTTTTATTTATTTATTATTATTTAAAAACTAAATAAATAATAAATTAATAAATTAAAATAACATTTAGTTGCATATGAACCATTGTAGGAGAATTTGATTCCAACCATTAACTAGATCTACTAGTGATGACGACAATAGCACAGGAACTAATTTTAATTATCAAGATTTAAAAGGGAAAAAAAGCCCTGCTCGACACAAAGACTAGAGCTCGACAACGCTTGTTACAAGGTATCACAACAATCGAGGTATTGAATCAATCAACAAACATCTAGACTAAAGCCTAGTCGACATCTAGACACCTTCTGCTTATGACACATGGAGGAGACAAACAAACTATTGGGTTTTGTTGGATTTTGTGATTCAAATAAATAGCAAAAAATTAAAATTAATTCCCATAAAACCCTCGCAGGATCCATGTGTTAGACATGTATGCCCTAAGGAGTAAAAATGTAATAAGTTTTTGGAGACATTTTTATCAATAAAGAATTTATTTATTATTTATATACCAAAGTTTATCCTCTTTAAGTTTATATTTGTTGAATGTATGTTAAGCAAACAATAGTCTAAGACTATCAGTCTAAACCTTTAAGAATTGGGCATATGATAGATAGATTATGCGGAAGACACAATTCTTAAGGTGACGGTCTAAATCATAAAATCCGCAATCAAGGGAATAAAGTTGGGTGCTTTATTCATGTAAAGATTGTTATGTTGTCTATATCCCTTTTGGGAGATGGTTTGTCTTGACCATCGGAGGTGGACTTCATGAATAGAAACATTGGCACGTTGTCATAGGTGACGATATGTTGGATTGGGACATAATTTGAATTGATTTGGATTAATAATTCTGTCTTGGCAAGTGATTGATTCACTTTAGACAATCATTTGTATTGTATCTTAATCTTGAGATGAATAATGGGCCCATTGACTTGACTTGTGTCTTTTGATATACCAAAGGGTGACACCCACATCTTAATAGTGGTATGCATGCTAGTACGTTGGAGGCATGACTCTTGATAGCGTAGACTTGTTATTCATAGATATGGAATCTATAGCTCCTCTTTAGGAGTAGTGATATCCTTTTATATACGTTATCCTGTAATTGAAAAATTGGAGCGCTCAACCATTTGGATGCATAGGTGTAATCGAATGGTATACTGTCTTTGGATGGTGAGTTTTCTGATGGTGAGATAATGAAACGTAAGATAAAAATAATCGGGAAGGTAAGACAGAACTTGTCCTTAAGCTGATTATGGATAATCATATGGGGATACGACACACTATGATATGTCATGGAGACTTAGCTATACGGGCTTCGTAATTCTATGTAGTTCGAGATTGCAGCTCCAAGCTTTTAATGGAGTAGCGTTGGAGTTGATAATTATGAAATATATATCTAGGATATTGGGTTTCGTAATTATCGGGAGCTTGAACTATATAGGTCCATTTGGTCCCCTTTGCTAGCTCACAACATCCTGTAACGATACGGCGTGCTTTTTTAATAATTGGTGACTTATGTCAGATTTATCAGATTGGTTAAAATTTAGAAGAATTAGATAATTCATGTCTGTTTATAGGTTGAATTAATTTTGTGATAAAATTGATTCAAGATAAACCTATTGAATTATTGGGATGGGATAATTCTTGTCTATTTATTGGTTGATTTAATTTTGGATAAATTAGATCAAGATAAACTTGTAGAATTATTGAGAATTCATTTATTTTCTTAGAGATTATCTAGATAAAGTTGTTTTGATCAGATAACTTCTCTATTGGGTTATTTGAATTAAAACTGAGACTTCATCCTATAGAATCTAGGGTGGAAAATAAAAGATTCGCTGAAATTTTTATTCGGCAGTTCGGCCTGCCCATCCACGTGTTCGGCCTACCGATGGGCCTGTTCAGCCTGCCGATCATCTTGATCGGCCTACCAATGAGCGAAGGATAAGATTAAGCATTTTTACACGGTTCTTATCAGATATTGATCTGAATTTGATTCTGATCTGAATTTTTGAGACCTAATCTGATAAGGATTGACCCTAGACCCAACCCCTATAAATAGAGAGTAAATCACATAACTTATTTAGATCAATTGAGAGATTAAGGGTGATACTCTGCTGGTGAGAATCTAAAAAGTCCCTGAGAGCTTTTGTTCACAAATCATGAACACTAGCTTTAGGTTCTCTCTATTGGTTAGAAGGAGAGTCACCTAGTGGAAGAGCTGTACGCGTGAGCCCACACTCACTCCAGTCCTAGATAAAGAATAGCAAAGAAGACCAATTGGTTAAGGCTCTTCTGAAACGTTACTTCTCTTCACACTTTGCAAGGGTTCTTCGGCAATCAAAGGTTAGTAAGATATGGTTAATTTATGCATATAGCATGTCAAACTTGTGTTTTGGAAAATAATCTGATGTAAAATTTTTAAAATTTCACTCCGTACTATTTTTTCAACACCATGCAATTCGATTAAATTGATAGAAAAGCCATAGAATCTTACCAGGATAACAAAAAGGGGCAAGATTTCTGGAAGGAAGCGAGCGGGTTCACTCCAGTGACACCCTAACTCGAGCTTTTTGTATTTGGGATCAGATTCAGACATTGATACTTAGAACAACGCCCTTTACAGGTATCCACACGAACAGACTCTCTCAAAACGAATTGGTGTGCTAGCACCCTCTCCTTTGCATTAAATGAATCTCTCTAATTTTTAGGGTTTTTAATGTTCTCGCCTTTTAGAATAATAGAATGCCTTCTTCCTTCTTAATTCGGCTAGAAACCATAAAATAGATATATATATATATATTGACTTTGAGATAGAGTCAGATTTTAACTAGGGTAAACTATAATTTGAATATGATTCAAAGAATCTAGACAATGTCTATAATTTGAATATGATTTAGAGAATCTAGATAATATCAGTAATTCGAATATGATTCAGAGAATTTAGATAATGTAATATTCAATGAACCTAGACATATCTAGTACATCGAATCTGGACATTATCAGGTTCATTGAACCTAGACACAATAAACCCACAATTGGTTTTTTATATGTTCTAAGTGTGCGACCCTATAAGTTCACATAACGTTGGTAGTGGGCTTGAAATTTTATTTTTGGCCCACAAATCATAAGCGGCCTCTAGCAAGACATTATGATTACCCAAGTTATATAAATGTCAATAATCCGACACAACCTAATCCACAATAAGTATTAAAGTCCTTTTGTCACTAGATACCTTGATTGAACAAAAAGCATGGTTTATGTCAACCTTATACTATTCAATCATATTATTTCTCAATCTTAAGTAGACTGATATTGATAACCCTTATCAATTCATTCCAATATGGCCATACATTTTCCTTCAGTCCAACTTATCAAGGGGCCTATAGATATCTTTCTCATAATAAATGAGGGACAAATTCCTTCTTAATCACTCATATTCCTCACATGATTCACTCTATATCCAACAACAATCCATTCCATCATCCTGTTAAAGAGAATATTAGAATGTGTCAAAATATAGAACTTGTCATGTAGGAAACAATGGTGATTTCAGGTCAGAGGACTAGGATAATATTATTGTGATAAGAATCACTTATGACAATTATCCATGCAGTATTCTCATAGCGGGTCAATCTAATACATCATTTCTCAAATATGTATCTATGAGTTGACTTAGTATCTCATACACATGATTAGTAAAACATAATCATCAGTCAAACTTCATACTAGTCTTCATTTATTATTATACCAATAATAATGACCAACTAGGGATAATTTAGAATAGAATTCAATTTTAACCTAAGAGTTTTACTATCAAGTCACATACTTGATTCCCTTAAGCAAAATTAACTATTCATGGAATTAGAATAAAAAACAATAATGAAAATGCCTCTTTATTAATAAAATGCAAATATAACAAAGTCAAAAGTCATTACATAATTGGCCTAGGGCACATCACTAACACAAACAAAGACTAGAGGTGGTGAGGTGGTCTCACCACCTCTGTTATTATATATTGAACAAAAACAAAACACAAAAAGCCATATCAAAAGGGTAACATCATTGCAATTATTGTACGAAAAAATGCTAAAACAGAGGAAATGTCATAGTCGATGGTCTAAGTCTACTACGCAAGCATTGCTACATCTCGCACTAAGGAGAAAAGGTGTCCCCTGCCACCAAAACCACACCCCCTAGCCGATTCCCACCCCCCAACCCACCTTTGCCATCAACCACCACTCAACTTCCCTTCGTCCCTGCCTTAACAACCATGGATCACAAATCTATCTGCCATAGATCTACCCATCATGGCAAAATCTTGGCCTCCCTTTGTACTTGCCCCCATCACTAGAGAGCAGCCACACGCTCCTCTCTTTGTGCCACCACCACACAACCCCTAGATCCGGCCACCATGACTATTATAGTAGAGAGAATAGCCCACTTCACCACTGCTACCATATAGCCCCACTTTGCACCCGTCTCTACTGTTAAAAAGCAACTGTCACTCTAATTCCAGACTCCTTAAATGTGACCCCCAAATTAAAACTCGACATGACCCTCAATCCACACATAAAAAAAATTGTCACTTCCCTATCGTAGCTGGAATCAAGGTAGCCAGCCTAGAGCCAGCGTCGGATTCTAGACTCAAGAGGAGAGGGGACTTACAGCAAAAGGTTAAGATAACCCTAAGAGACACTAAGTTTAGAGAGAGTGTTTTATGAAGAGAGTAAACTTGGAATTGACATGCACACAATAAAAGCGTATGTTCCAGCATTTTAAGTGAACTCTTAGACATATGCCTCGGCCACAAAGTTAGACACAAAAATAGAGGACCAATAAGCAATCATAACACTAAATTGCTTATATTGAGAATGTGTTTGTCCATTTCTTTATAAATTTCACCACATAATGAGAGTAAGAAATCCTTCGTAAACAAACTTTATATGCACTAAAAAAATAAAGATAGAAAGTTGCATATGCATTACTATAATCACTGTGTTGTTTGGCATTGTTGCTATTGTTTTCTGTTTTTATTTTTAAAAATAAGTTTTTTTTTAATTTTTTTCGTTTGTTTTCAGGAAAAAAAAGAGATGTTTGGCATTGTTTTTTAAAATAGTTTTGAAAAAACAAAAAGCACGTTTGGATAAAAAAAATTTTGTTGTCCTTGAGATAGTTTCTCCTCATCTCAAAAAAAGTTCGATTGCCAATTGCTAACAAGGACATGTTGGGATTGCAGTAAGGGCAAGGCCAGTAGGCTTAGATCATGCTAGGATTGTTGTCACATAGGACCAATGGCCCGATTGGTTAGGATTATCATTAAGGTCGATCTGGCAGCGGTATGAGTAATAAGCAACCAATCCAACCACAGGCCCTAACCCGTCGATTGGATCCGAGTGCGGGTTCCTGATCCATTGAGCGATCCCATGGTAGGGCCAAACCCATCAGTCTAATTCCAACATGAGCCTTGGCTCGTCGGTTTGTTCTTAATGCAGGTCTCGTCTATCGGCTCGATCGCAGCACGGGCCTTGGCCCTTGAAGTTGATCGTAGTGTGGATCCCAACCTACAAGCTTGGTACGGTGCATGTCACAATCCGTTAGGCCGATCACAATGTAGGTGTCAACTTGTTGGACTAATAACGACTTAATTCCTAACCCATCAATCCAATCCCGACACGGCCATGGATTATCGATTTGATCTTGACATTGGACCCCAACCCAGCAGTCTGTCCATACATGGATCCCGTCTCGTTGGTTTGTTCACATTGCGGGTCTCGACCTATCAGTCGCATAACAATGCGAGTCTCGTATCATTGTTCTGTTCACAGCATAGGTCTTGGCCCATTGGTCCATTCTTGACGTATGGTCCAGGCCCTTCAACCCAATGCTAGCCCATTTTTGGTCGATCTAAACCTACAATGAAATGTTGTTTTCGTACGTCTTATTGTTTAGTTCTTAGAGAGTACTAGAAATCTATTTTTTAGTTTTTTGACTCAAAATTTTGAAAAACTTTTTTTTTGTTTTTAAAATAAATTTTTTTTTTTTAATATCAACGATATTTCTCGCACCAACCATATTACTAAATGACAAAAAAAAACCCACAAAATCTACAAACTCAAACAAAAGAGATCCAACCACAAACTCAAATCCATCGAGATGAGCGTTTATTCACAAGAACATCTAGCTTTGAAATCTAATCAGACAAGAAAAAAAAGAAATCAAAACAAACAAACAAGAAAAAGTTAAAAAACATCGCTCTTTCACTCGATTATTTCTCTCTTTCTTTGTAACTTCCCATCGACGTGTCGTTGATGTCTAGCAATATGGCTAGTAAATTTTTTGTATATATTAGAAAATATTTTATTTATCGATCACCAGTAATATTGTTGGTGTTGATAATATCTGACTACATTGTTGATAAATTTTTGTATTTACTGAAAAAAAAAACTATATTTCCCAACAGCCGCCTGTGCCATGGTGGAGGAGAGAGGCGAGAGGAGAGAGGAGAAAGAAGTGAGGGTTTTTTGGGTTGTTATTCTCAATTTATCAAGAAATGAATGCTAAATTCTCATGATATGATATTTGCTATACATTTTGAAAGCGTATGACGTAATTTGCTAATCATTACTAAGGTTAGCAATTTATGTTTGAGTGTCATATTCAGGCCAGCACGATTATAGCACGACACGATTAGCCTGAACATGAACATGACACGATTAATAAACATGTCAAGAACTCAAGCACAGACATGAAACTCATATGGCACGCGTAACATGGCAAAACACGACATGATTAACACAATTACTAAACGGGTCATTATGGGTTGATATAACAAAAACACGTGTACAACTTGTTTATAGCCTAATTAACTAAAAATTATAAATTTTTATTTAAAATCCAAAAAAATATGAATTAACTACTAATCAATAAAATGTTTAAAGCTATGACTAAAAATGCTTTTAAAAATAAGCTCTTTCAAATTTCAAACATGACTATTGAAAATTTTATATCGTATTCCTTTTTTAATTTGACCATTTATTTAAACATAGCTAAAATTCAAAAAAAAAAAAAAAAGCCAAAACCTTTACAAAAAGACACTTTTCAGGCATTTGTAACTTTTATTTGCACTAAAGTGCAGTTGATCATGCCGAAGTTCTTACATAGAGTGCAAGGTGTGTGAAATGTTTCTCTTTTTCATGTGGACTCTTTATAGTTCTGATTGTGAAACTTTATAACAGAAAACATAATATATTTTATTGAATCACAAAGCAAGCATAAATATGCTCTTGTCCTAACAGTGTTGCTTCTCTTTCTACTCCTTAGTTTAGGGGTTCTACTCTTGCTAGACGCAAAATGTAACTTTTTTGTTTTAATGAAGAAGAGGTCAATCAGTTCAGTTTGGTTTTAATTTTCGGTTTTTTTAACAGTCCTGTTATAAATTATCAAGAAAGCAATGTATGTAATGACATAAACATAAATTTTTTAAAGCTTAATAATTAACAAAAACATAAATTATCTAAACATAATATATAATAGTATTACGTACATAATATGTCCAAGCAACATCATGCCTTAGCTCCAAACTATAACCAAACACTCAAACTTATTTTCAGACATAATAACAAAATCAAACTAACATTCAAAGCATATCAAACATCTAAATGATCATATTTATATGTCTCAGTCCTACTGCATGAAACACAAGTCTTTTTGCGTCTAAAATGATGTCTCTAAATCCAAGTTCCAAGTACTCTCCAAAAGTTTTCAACTATTTCATATTGTTTAAGATTCCAAAGAATAACAAGATAAAACAAAGCAACAAATTAGGGTTAAGTGGTGGGATTAAAAGTATATATTTTCATAGTTGAAATTTAAATATTTTTATTTTCTACTTTATATGTGTAATAAACAGGCGGGCTCGTATCATGTCATGTTGGTATGTTAACGACCCATTAATTGAACATGTTAAAGAGTGTTAAATGTATTGACATGAATCCAGCCTGCTTATTTTTGTGTTATTCATCCCAACTCATTTGCGTCACAATTAATAAATGTGCGGTCCAAACCCATTTATCTCGTGTCTTTTTGGTATTGTATTATTATGCCATATCTGAAATTGTCAATCCTAATTCTTACCCAATATATACTATTTCCCTCCTTAGTCTTTTTTTATTTAACAAGCGCCAATCTCTTCTTTTAGGTGTAAAAGGACCAAGTTGACTGACCAACATTAATTTCCTCATAATTTTCACTCATGTGAAACTCACATAAGGCTAATTTTGGAATAAATTACTTAAATACTCCAAGAAATTTTTCCTCCTTTTTAGGGATATTTCACACCAAAATTCCCCTACATAGTCGACATACCCCCTCCGCCCACCTTAAACCTAGCTGTCACCCATGGCACCTCCGTCCATAAACCAACCATCATGATCCCCAAACCAAAACTTTAAAAAATCCCTAGATCAACAAACCCAAATCTCAAAGCCCAAAATAATTTTCTTTAAAAAAAAATCAAAAACTTTATTCTAAAAAGCCCCAAACCTCGTATCAATAACTCAATAAGTTAAAACATTAGAAAACTCAAACCCTAGAGGTAGAACAAACCCAAACTCAAAAATCTTTTTTCCTTGTTTCTTTTTTATATTTTCAATTTTAATATTTTAAAAGTTATTAAATATTTTGCTAAAATGTCCCTAGATTTTAGGCACGTGTGCTTAGCATATGATCAATTTCGTACAAATTAATTTAATGCTTGTCAATTAATTGGTCATTTTGCACCTAAAACAAAAGACTGATTAAATTAAAAAGAATATGGACCAAATCATTTCTTACTTGAAATGTTACAAACTTCTTGAGCTATTTACCCTTTCTTTTTAGAACAATTTTAGTTAAATAACTTGCTTAATTTATGTTAATCATATTTTGACTCCTAACTCCCTCCTCGGAGTGTTACAAGTGGTGATAAGAAAATATGATGAGTGAAAACACACAACGTTATAGATAATTGGGAAATTAAAGATAAACATGAAATTCACTGCTTTGTCAACAATATTTATGCATTTCTCATCTAAATTTTGAATTACCCTATTTATTTTTGCAAATAGTGTTTTGTAACCACTAAATTAATAAAGTATCATATCAATTTTTTAACGTACTAATTTTTCTATTTTATTGTAGTCATAACTAATTTTGTTCACCTTTTAAAAAAAATAATTTTGTTTATACGTCCTATATCTAGGCTATTTCTTGAGTCCATTTGATATCGCTAGCAAAAAGGAGTTCTTTCTTCTCCATATGTCTTCTCAAAGTTTTCGTCTAGTTTTGTGCTTGTTGTGACTACAAAAATTCTCACTTTGGCTTGGATTAAAATTGATCATGAAAATGTAATAATTATTAGGGGTGTTCATGAAATCTATGAATCCATGAGATTCCCCCAATCAATCCAATCCGAAGGCTTTGGATTGGATTGGGAAGAGTTTTTAGATTGGTTTTAGATAGAGAAATCTCACTCCGAAGGTTTTGGATCTGATCACGGATTGAGGAATTCTCAATTCATCTAATTCATCAATCTAATATCCATCTATATATATATATATATATAATTTTAATATATATATTTAAATAAAAATTTTCCTTTTTTCTAACAAAATTCTAACATTTTTGCCAAGTAATTATTATCAAGTTATGTTTAAAAGCCTAGCTTATGTTAGAAATAGGAAACCTCAAAAGAAGTGATTGAAGTTTAAATTCTTTAAAGTTTTAAGTGTTGTTGATGAATGAACAATAATTTATTTTGAGTTTTTTTAAGAAGACTTAATTTAAGTTATTGGTTGTAACAAATTTAACTTTATTAAGCTATTTTATATTATGAATTGTTTATCATTAACATTTGATGTTAACAAAATTGGCCTTCAATATTCTTATTTTAAAAGGTCATAACTTAATCTGTGAATCCGTGAATCCAATATGAAGGTTTTAGATTAGATTGCATACTAAGATTTTCTTAATCCGAAGGTTTTGGATTGGATTACAGGTTGACTTTAAATCTATAAAATCCAATCCATGAACACCTCTAATAATTCTTAACTAGATTCTCATATCCTAGAGACTAATCAAGAGCTACAATCCTGTTGCACTCTATTGAGTATTTCAAGAGGATGAAATCAATCTTAGATTGATGGCATTGTGGTTTGACTATGTTGTTTATTGATAAGTCTAGTTATTTATATGTTTTTATTGATTGATGCTTATATGTTTCTGTATTATTATAGATAAAAAGTTACAAATTACACCCCCAAACTGTGTTTATTGTCTCATTTTTATTCCCTCAGTCTAAGGGTGACAATTTAAGTCATGTTCATGTTAACCTAAATTTTCATGTCAAGTTCGAGTCAACTACAGGTCACCTGTTTAATAAAAAGATCACTCAGACCTGTATTGTCATGTCTAATATAAGCAATATAATTGTTACTTCACTTACTTATTGTAAAAGCTAGGACTTTATTTGTAGTGAAAAACATAAATTTGGGCCATAGTTGTTATGTTAAGACTTTGGATGCAAACGTTTTGAAGAATTGTGGTTATTATTAAATTTTAAAAGAACTGAGGACCAAAATGGAAGTCTAGAAGTTTCCTCAAAAAAAATTGAAAACAACAATGGCAACCCCTCCTAATCTAATTAGCTTTGGCCACTGTTTGCCACCACATGCCAGCCTAGAAAACTTGCCACCACCAGAAACCTCTGAACCCAGAGCCTTGTCGCGTCACTTGCCACCAATCGCCTGAAAATAACTTAAAAAAGTTTCCTTTTTCTTGCTTTGTCATTGGATTCCAACGTCGTTTGGCACCCATTTTGCCAACAAGCTACACCATTGTGTTCCCCTCATCGAGGAGAACAAAACCCCACCAACACCCACTCCAATAGTTACTGGAAAATGTCAAATCTGCTACCATTATTTTCACCCATTTTGAGCTTTTTCTGGGAAACTAGCCGCTGTTTGAAGTAAATGTCACCAAATATCAGCTTCTCTCTTTGAGATCTTTGAGATGGTATCCACCTCCGCTACGAACCACCCTCAGGCTGTCGATCAACGATTGACCCCAACCACCAAATTAGAAAAGATGTAATTTTGATATGTTTTTAACATTTTGGATGTATTCTTAATGTCGAATTGTGAGACGAAACTCTGAAGATCAAGTTGGTGAGTTAAGAATTCAACCGATGGCTTTTTTTGTGGCAAATGGAGTCCTTTTTGCCTTCAAATGCTAAGGACCAAACTGGTAGGGATTCTATTACCTGACTTTCATAATATTTTGTTGAGTTATTCTATGAAAATTGTTATCATATTGATTGTTAATTTTGAGAGAAAATTGAAATCTATAATAACCGTTTAATATTTTTGTTTGGTTTATGAACCTACAAAATCTAATTGGAGTTTTATAATCAAATGATATATATTTTGAAATATAAATTATGTGTATGGCCAAATGATTGGAAGTCAATAGGAATTTTGACTCTCTAAATTGAATTATTTATCTAATAATTTATTTACTTATTTATTTATTTTTAGAAGTTGTTATTGAGTTGGTTTCCATATTCATATTGATTATGAGTTGGTTTCTAAACGCATTGATTTCTTATATGTTTGTTGATCATTTAGAATTAAGATCAATCTATTATGTTTAAGATTGGTTTTGTAATTAGAAAGTTGGAATGAAAAAGTTTAATTGGATCAATATAAATTATTTTGTGTAGCACGTCTTTTAGTTATGACGCGACAAAATATATTTGTAACTTGTTTTTTTGCAGGTTTCAATTTTCAATTTTAAGAAAAATAATCTGTTATGTTACCGAAATTTTGTCAAAACTAATTTGGATAAAATGATTTATGAGGGTTTTCAAGAGCCAGATGGATTATAACCAAATCTGATATATGCTGAGACCTCACGTGGTGCCTTCGGATAAATTTTAAGGCCATTTGAACTATTCCTCAAAGCTATATCCCACTGGGTGCTCATTTGTTGGGCACAACGGATGTTGACTATTACTTGGTAACACTATTAATGCACAGCCTATTATACGGGTGCTCATTTAGAGCGCAACAAACATAGGGTACTTGTCTAGGGCACAACAGACATTTTTACTTTTTCTTCTTTGTTTCTTTCCTTCCTTCACTAACAAACCGGGATGTGAATGAGAGAATTTAAGTGACGAGTACAGATTTTGAGTTATTGATTGGTTTTGACAAATTGTATGAATTTTTATACTATTTTTGAGAATTTGTTCATCGACTTTTTAAAGATCTTATATATAATAAAATTAAGAAAAACCAAGAAGTGAGTAATGGATTTCCTATTAAACACTATGTGTTCACACCTTTTTACTTTTCTTTCAGGTTACCTTATATATAAAGTCATGGACTACTGTCAATTCACTTCAATGCTCGACTAGCGTATCTATCTTAGTTCCACTCTTGGCTTTGATTGGGCTTTGGTGCATGGAGTTACATGGAGTGATACATCCTAATAGATTATTGGTAATTTATTGATTTTCTATATATTTTGTGATAAAATTTTGAATTTAATTAAACCTGTGCAGCTGTAGTTTACTGTATTTTATTAGATTTAATCCATCGTCGATTATGTTTATTTAAATTTTGGATTTATATTTTATTATTGTCTTTTAAAGTTTGGAGCAAAATTTTAAAATTTCATTTATTTAAAATTTCAGGGGCTAAACTATTGTTTTTAAATTTTTAGGCCTTCAAAATATTCAAAATATCTTTCAATTTAGTCACTAGCTCCGATTTTAGATCATGATACTTATACCACTTATATATGTGTACTTTGTGAATTTAGGTTACATGTCATATTTTTTATTTTATTTGAAATAACTTTGTTAAATTTATTGTTTTAAAAATTATCTATCTATATTTTTTATATTTTAATAAAAACTTTATAATTCGAATCAATTTTGTATCAATCGTGTCAATGAGTTAGGTCAATTTCGGGTTGTATTCTCATGTCGAACCCAAATTGTCACCCCCTTAATCACAAGAACCATTTAAAAATCAATACAATCAACCACATGATCTTCACATTATAGGTTGACGAATATATTTTAGGTAAATCATGGTTAAATAACACTAAAAGTTGAAAAAGAGAGAGAGAGAGAGAGATGTCATTTCCACGTAAGCTTGCTGGCTAACAAAGCATGTTAGGCTTAAATTTATTTAAAGGGTACGTTTATTGATTACCCATTGTACTTTTCACTTATTTCTTAAACCATCTCATTCTACTTGTTACACCTCTTTTAAACGACCAAAAAGTCCTTACACCTAAATAGATTTGTTTTTTCCTTTTTTCACCCACCAACCAATTACCAAACTAATAATTTTTTCCCAAATGTTTTTCTTTTTACGTAAAAAAAAAAAAAAAAAAAAAAAAAAAAAAAAAACCACACGTTTGATCATTTGTTATAAGATATCGCACACATGATTCCCCAAGTTTTTTAACTCAAGCAGTTTGTACTTCTGTCACGCCCCGGAGTACGGATGGTGACATGGCGGATTATTTAAATTAATTAAATAAGAATTTAACTAAAACCAATGGTTTGAGAATCAAATTAAATGAGAAATAAGAAGATTTCAACCACATTTTATAAAAGAATTTATAAATATTAAGCAAATAATAAATATTGATAAAGGACCGCGAGTATGGGTTCCACAACCCACAACTTGTTCACACACATGGTACTGACAATATCATAAATACAATTACAGTCCAAGATACAAATAAAGTTAAATCTTACATGCCTTGATTAAATAGTACAAAAGATAAAATATCCTCCTATTGCTCCTGAGTTCTGTCCGAAGAATCCTCTCCAAACCTAAATGGGAAACCACCTAGAAGGAGAAATTTAAAACAATAAAACGTGAGCAAAAGGCTCAGTAGGACTATGTTTTATAAAATAATTTAATTTAAAGAAACATTTCATTGACAGGAGTACTCAAAAGAAACCTTAAATAAATAAATAAATAAATAATTTGAGTAGAACCGTCCTGACTCAGAACAGTCTACTTGCACAATCAGAAATACCATTTTTCTTTTTCCTAGGCAAACCATGATATCACCACCGTAGTGGCCCAGCTGGGTTTCGGGACCTGCCCCAAGGTCGATCGCTGCACGACCCGATCTCTGATATGGCATCATGCCTATGTGTTTATTATCATTATCATTCAAAACCCAATTACCAAGTGTTGTCATTTACATTCATTATGAAGTTCATTTCAGTTCACGGTATATTAAAATATAACCGATAAATTCATTTTCAAACAACCGTTGAAAACATTTTTAATAGAAATCCTTTTCAAAGCCAAATCATTTCAAAACCAGGCTGCCAAAGAAATAGGATAGAAGTCCTACCTCAATACTCGTGCTGGTGCCCCACACCGTAATCCCGGTCCGCTATACGTTAGCTTCGCGGAACCACGAACGATCCTAGATACAAACTAAGTCGATCAATAACTAGTTCGAGACATTCTATGTTACTAAACCATTTCATGATGTCCTAGTGTGCCATTTGTACCTTTAAAATCATTCTATAAGGTTGGAATTTAAATCAGGGTTCAAAACAGTGAAAACGGGTGAAAATCACAAAAATTTCTATGCCTCGGTCAGCCTGTCGAACTCCCTGCTTCGGCCGGCCAAACTGCACAGTTTGGCCTGCCGTAAGCCAGGTCCGGTCGGCCGGTCATTTCCCCAGGTTCGGCCTGCCGAAAGAAAGAACACCGGCCTACCGATCCCTGTTCCGGCCTGCCAAACACGCACTTCGGCTTGCCGAACTGGGAAAACCCAGAAATTCCAGCCACGGGTTTCGATTTCCCCAAAACCCAAATCTTGATTCTAACCTATTTTTCTCAAATCCCAGGCATAGAAAACATTCATAGATGATAGAAAAACATATTTATACACTTTAAAACTCATTTAAACAAGATTCAAACACAAAAATCTCGAAAATCCAAAAATGGGAAAAATTGAGGAAAAATGAAAAATCTTGAATCTAATCCGTTTTTCTTCAATCTATGCTTAGATTCTAGTTGTTCTAAGTTCATTTAACTCAAATCCACGGTTTTCTAAGCTTAAACAAAGCTAGATTTCAAAAATGCACAAAATTAAAAATTTTGTAAAAAGTTTAGAAATTTCAAATCTAACCTCGAATCGAAGCTTCAATCCGCGTTCTCGGTTGCTAAATCACGTCCCCGAGCCTCCTCCTTGCTGTCCCGAAGCTTGGATTCGAAATGGGGTTTAAAATTTGAGAGAGATGTAGAGAGAGAGAGTGCCGAGAGAGATCAAGAGGAAGAGAGAGAGAGATGGTCGTGAAAGTGAGGAGAGAGAGAGAGAAAGGAAATAAATAGAGAAAATCGATAGGCGGTTTTACTGTGCGAAAACCATGTGCCACCCACGGTTTTGTAAAACGGAGTATTTTTAACATTTTACAAATTGTTATGTTTTAAAACTCAAAACATCATTTTAAAACAATAAAGAATCATTTGAATGCATCAATTTAACAAAACAACCAAAATTCAAAATTCAACTAAATAATCTAATTAATGTTATTATGGCACACTAATTCATCATTTACATTACATTAACATTAAATAAATTTCGGGGCATTACAACTCTCCACCCCTAAAAGAAATTTCGCCCTCGAAATTTACAACTCATCTCAAAAACAAAACAAATGCGGATACAATTCCTGCATACTCGACTCTAGTTCCCAAGTGGCTTCATCAACCCTATGATGCTACCACACGACTTTTACCATCGGTATCTCACGACGACGCAAGCTAATCACTTTTCGGTCGATAATCTGAATCGGCACTTCTTCGTACGTCGTATCTTCCTGAACCTGCACATCGCGGAACGAAACTATCTTACTCTGCTCAGGTGGACACTTCCTAAGCATCGACACATGAAACACATCGTGAACATGAGAAAGTTCGGGCGGAAGATCAAGCCGATAAGCGACCACACCAACATGCTGAGTGATCTCAAACGGCCCAATATACCTCGGTGCGAGCTTCCCACTCACTCCGAACCGCATAGTTCCCTTACGAGGCGATACCCTCAAGAGAACGAAACCTCCAACCGTGAACTCTAAAGGTCTACGTCTCCTATCCGCGTAACTCTTTTGCCGACTCTGAGCTGCCCTCAACCGATCTCGAATCACCGCGACTTTCTCGTTGCTATCACGAATCTCATCCGGCCCAAGAATAACCCTATCTTCTGGCTCGGCCCAACACACAGGTGACCGACACGGTCACCCATACAACGTCTCAAATGGTGCCATACCGATACTCGCCTGATAGCTATTGTTGTACGCGAACTCCGCCAAATGCAAACATTGCTTCCAGTTCCCGCCGAAGTCCAACGCACAAGCACGCAACATATCCTCGAGAACCTGAATAACCCGCTCAGACTGCCCATCAGTCTGAGGATGAAATGCAGTACTGAAGTTCAAATCCGTACCTAAAGCCTCTTGAAAACTCCTCCAGTACTTAGCATTAAACCTGGTGTCTCGATCAGAGGTGATGGACAAAGGAACTCCATGCAACCTCACAATATTTTGCATATACAACTCCCAGAGAATCTTCCTAGAACACGTCGACCTAAATGGAATGAAATGTGCCTATTTCGTCAACCTGTCGACCACGACCCAAACTGCATTGTGCCGCTGCTCCGTCCTCGGCAAACCCGTGAGAAAATCCATCGTCACATGCTCCCATTTCCACCCAGGAATAGGAAGCGGCTGAAGCCGACCTGCAGGCTTCTGATGCTCGGCTTTCACCTGAAGACACGTCGAACACTTGGCCACGTACTCTCGAACATCTTTCTTCATGCCTCTCCACGAATACTGCCTCTTCAAATCACGATACATCTTGGTACTCCCCGGATGAATAGCGAACTGAGACCTATGAGCTTCGTCTAGAATGGCTTTCATCACCTCGGCGATAACTGGAACTGCAAGACGCTCCCGAAAGTACAACGATCCATCTACATGCACGCTCCATTCCTCGAACTGCTCCCCGTTCTGAATCCGCAACCAAATCCCCTGCAAATGTCAATCCTGCCACTGACTTTGCTTCACCATCCGAACAAGAGCTGGAGTCGCTTCCACATGATACACCGAAACACGATCACAGTCTTCATGATACCGTAGCCGATACTCACTCACTGTCGCATCCCTACTCCAGTCCTCAAAAATCAAACAAGCTAGAATCCCTGAAGACTTCCTGCTAAGCGCGTCCGCGACCACGTTAGCTTTCCCGAGATGATACTGCAACGCGAAATCATAATCCTCCATATACTCTACCCATCTGCGCTGCCTCAAATTGAGATCCCTCTGAGTGAACAGATGCCTCAAACTCTTGTGATCGGAGAAGACCTGAAACGATGCTCCATACAAGTAACACCTCCAAATCTTCAGCGCATAAATCACCGCCACAAGCTCTAAATCATGAGTAGGATAATTCTGCTCGTGAGGTCGTAGCTGTCTTGATCCGTACGCAACTACACGTCCATGCTGCATCAACACACATCCAAGTCCGCGTCCTAAAGCATCCGCATAAACCTCATACGGCTCGTCACTGCTAGGAATAATCAACACTGGAGCGAAAGTCAACCGGTTCTTCAATTCCTAAAAAGCAAGCTCACAATCTTCATCCCACTCAAACCTGACATTTTTCTTGATCAATTTCGTCAACGAAGCTGCAATCTTCAAAAAATCCTTTACAAATTTCCTGTAATATCCAGCAAGACCCAAGAAGCTGCGAATCTCCGCTACGTTCCTTGGTCGTTCCCACTCCAATATAGCCTCAATCTTGGACGGATCCACTGAAATACCATGCTCCGAGATGACATGACCCAGAAACTTGACCTCAGTCAACCAAAACTTACACTTTTCCCTCTTAGCGTACAACTGGTGCTCCCGTAGAGTCTGAAGCACGATCCGGAGATGCTGCTCATGCTCCTCCCAAGTCTTAGAATACACAAGAATATCATCTATGAACACGATCACGAACTGATCCAGATACGACCTGAATATCCTGTTCATCAAATCCATAAAAGCTGCTGGAGCATTCGTCAACCCAAACGACATAACCAGGAACTCAAAATGCCCATACCGAGTCCTAAAAGCTGTCTTGGGAATATCCTCTTCCTTGATCCTGAGCTGATGATAACCTGAACGCAAATCAATCTTTGAGAAGTACCGCGAATTCCTAACTGATCAAACAACTCATCAATCCTAGGCAAGGGATACTTGTTCTTCACCGTAACACGATTCAGCTGCCGATAATCCACACATAACCTGAGAGTCCCATCGTGCTTCTTAGCAAACAAAACCGATGCTCCCCACGGAGATGTGTTGTTCTGAATAAACCCTTTATCAGCAAGCTCCTGAAGTTGCTTCCTCAATTCCTTCATTTCTACCGGCGCCATCCGATAAGGTGCCATAGAAATCGATGATGTCCCTGGAAACAACTCGATACCAAACTCAATCTCCCGATGCGGTGGTAATCCTGGCAACTCATCGGGGAAGACATCCTCGAACTCATCAACCACCGGAATCGCTAAACTGCCTCTCGAAACATAGGGCTCGCAATCCGGGTTGGCAAGAAAAGCACAACAACCTAGATTCCTTCGCCCTCCTAGACACGACTTCATGAGACGCTCACTCATTAACCAATCACCACCACCCTGGTAAGTGATCACCATCCCCCTATCAGACACTAGGGTCACTTTTCTAAGTTGGCAGTCCACGACTGCACTATACCTGGACAACCAGTCCATCCCTAGAATCACATCATAGGAGCTCATGGGGAGTATAATCAAATCACTTTTCAAAATCTCATCCCCAATCTTTATTTTACAGGATTTACACATACAATTTACACACCCGTCCCAAGGGAGAAGTTATGACTAGGGGTTCATTAAACTCTTCTACCTCTAATCCCAAGGCATGTACAAAAGAACTTGAAATGAGAGAATGAGAGGCACCGGTATCAAATAAAACGCGAGCTAAAGATCTAGAAACCAAGATCATACCATCGACAACCGCGTTACCAGTCTGAGAATCTGACCCTCCAGATGCCATTGTATGAACCTGCACTGGCGCCTTTCCTTTTCCTCTACCGATATTGCTGGGTCCTGGATTACTCGGCCAATGCTGCTGAGATGGAGACGACTGCACACTACCTGTACTCGGCGCTCGATACTGAGGAACACTGCGTTGAAAATACTGCGGCTGCTGCCCCCGTGCCGGATATGAGAATTGCTGAGGAGAGAACTGCGGATACTGCAACTGCGGGTACTACGGAGGCGGAGGTAGGGTATAAGGCTGAGACAAACGACTGGCATCCTCCCCGGTCTGAGATCCAAGACGAGCACTCCTGATCGGGCAATTCCTCTTGATGTGTCCGGGCTACTGACAGAAATGACAATGAAAGCTGTACGGATTGCTGCGCCCGCTGCCAGACGAACTGCTGCTACCACTGGTCGCACCGCCTTGCTTGCCTTTCCCCGGAGCTGGACGACTACTAGTGCTCTTCCTGCCACTCCTCTGCAGTCCTCCTGAAGCCTTGGCTCGGTCCTCACAATACTGCACATAATCACTCTCCACAGAGATCGCCGACGACACAAGCTCTCCGAAACTCCTAAGCCGTAGAGCAACCAACTGTCGCCGAATAGGAGCCTTGAGTTCTTCCTGAAACTTAATACATTTCTCACGCTCCGATGCCACCGCTGATGGAGCGAACCTAGCCAACTCATTAAACTTTGCCTCATATTCCCGAACTGACAAGTCACCCTGCTGCAACCTGTAGAACTCAGCTGCCTTCTGATCTCTATACCCCTGCGGAAAATATCGATCATAGAACAGCTCCTCGAACCTGTCCCAACTGATATCACCACCACGCTCCAGACGCTTAGCCTGTTTCCACCAAGTGTTAGCGCCACCCTCAAGCTTATACGCAGCAAACTCCACACGATACTCCTCAGGCACACCAAGAGTATCCAAATGCTTCAAGATCGAATCCAACCAATATTCTGCTAACTGCGGATCCCCATTGCCATCAAAAGTCGAAATAGACGCCCGCCGAAATTCCTTAAAGTACGCATGCCGACTACAAACATTAGAATCCCTCGGTCTAGCCCTGGCTGCCATCTGCCGAAAAGCCGTAAACATAGACCTCATCATGCTTTCATCGTTCCCGAACTCGGCATCAGCTGTCGAACGACGTCTAGGTGCCATTCTCTCACTTCTGAAAACAAAATTTGGACTGTCAAAGGTATTTCATTGTCAAACCTATGTGTGCACAATTCCCAAGGTTCATAACCTTGAGCTCTGATACCATTCTGTCGCACCCCGGAGTACAGGTGGTGACGTGACGGATTATTTAAATTAATTAAATAAGAATTTAACTAAAACCAATGGTTTGAGAATCAAATTAAGTGAGAAATAAGAAGATTTCAACCACATTTTATAAAAGAATTTATAAATATTAAGCAAATAATAAATATTGATAAAGGACCGCGAGTATGGGTTCCACAACCCACAACTTGTGCACACACATGGTACTGACAATATCATAAATACAATTACAGTCCAAGATACAAATAAAGTTAAATCTTACATGCCTTGATTAAATAGTACAAAAGATAAAATATCCTCCTATTGCTCTTGAGTTTGGTCCGAAGAATCCTCTCCAAACCTAATTGGGAAACCACCTAGAGGGGGAAATTTAAAACAATAAAACGTGAGCAAAAGGCTCAATAGGACTATGTTTTATAAAATAATTTAATTTAAAGAAATATTTCATTGACAGGAGTACTCAAAAGAAACCTTAAATAAATAAATAAATAATTTGAGTAGAACCGTCCTGACTCAGAACAGTCTACTTGCATAATCAGAAATACCATTTTTCTTTTTCCTAGGCAAACCATGATATCACCACCGTAGTGGCCCAGCTGGGTTTCGGGACCTGCCCCAAGGTCGATCGCTGCACGACCCGATCTCTGATATGGCATCATGCCTATGTGTTTATTATCATTATCATTCAAAACCCAATTACCAAGTATTGTCATTTACATTCATTATGAAGTTCATTTCAGTTCACGGTATATTAAAATATAACCGATAAATTCATTTTCAAACAACCGTTGAAAACATTTTTAATAGAAATCCTTTTCAAAGCCAAATCATTTCAAAACCAAGCTACCAAAGAAATAGGATAGAAGTCCTACCTCAATACTCGTGCTGGTGCCCCACACCGTAATCCCGGTCCGCTATACGTTAGCTCCGCGGAACCACAAACGATCCTAGATACAAACTAAGTCGATCAATAACTAGTTTGAGACATTCTATGTTACTAAACCATTTCATGATGTCCTAGTGTGCCATTTGTACCTTTAAAATCATTCTATAAGGTTGGAATTTAAATCAGGGTTCAAAACAGTGAACACGGGTGAAAATCACAAAAATTTCCATGCCTCGGTCGGCCTGCCGGACTCCCTGCTTCAGCCGGCCGAACTGTGCCGGAAGCCAGATCCGGTCGGCCGGTCATTTCCCCAGGTTTGGCCTGCCGGACGAAAGAACACCGGCCTGCCGATCCCTGTTTCGGCCTACCAAACACGCACTTCGGCCTGCCGAACTGAAAAAACCCAGAAATTCCAGCCACGGGTTTCGATTTCCCCAAAACCCAAATCTTGATTCTAACCTGTTTTTCTCAAATCACAGGCATAGAAAACATTCATAGATGATAGAAAAACATATTTATACACTTTAAAAATCATTTAAACAAGATTCAAACACAAAAATCTCGAAAATCCAAAAATGGAAAAAATTGAGAAAAAATAAAAAATCTTGAATCCAATCCGTTTTTCTTCAATCTAAGCTTAGATTCTAGTTGTTCTATGTTCATTTAACTCAAATCCACGGTTTTTTAAGCTTAAACAAAGCTAGATTTCAAAAATGCACAAAATTAAAAATTTTGTAAAAAGTTTAGAAATTTCAAATCTAACCTCGAATCGAAGCTTCAATCCGCGTTCTCGGTTGCTAAATCACGTCCCCGAGCCTCCTCCTTGCTGTCCCGAAGCTTGGATTCGAAATGGGGTTTAAAATTTGAGAGAGATGTAGAGAGAGAGAGAGAGTGCCCAGAGAGATCAAGAGGAAGAGAGAGAGAGATGGCCGTGAGAGTGAGGAGAGAGAGAGAGAAAGGAAATAAATAGAGAAAATCGATGGACGGTTTTACTGTGCAAAAACCATGTACCACCCACGGTTTTATAAAACGGAGTATTTTTAACATTTTACAAATTGTTATGTTTTAAAACTCAAAACATCATTTTAAAACAATAAAGAATCATTTGAATGCATCAATTTAACAAAACAACCAAAATTGAAAATTCAACTAAATAATCTAATTAATGTTAAAACATTAATTATGGCACACTAATTCATCATTTACATTACATTAACATTAAATAAATTTCGAGGTGTTACAACTTCCTTCACTTGAAACAAGAAGGACACTTTTTATTTTTATCAAACAATAATAATGATAATTTTTCTCTATATCATTTTCCCTTTTCTTTTTATTAAACCAAATTATGAAGAAACTATAATCGATTGTGCTACTCAACATTTGTCAAGATTTATTTATAAATAAATAAATTTGTACGGGTTAATTATTATTAAGTTTTTACAATTTGTTTATATAAAATAAAAATTGAATAAAAAAACAAGAATTTTATGCTTTCGTGCAGATGCTTTTTCACCGTATAATCCATCTCTATTTTTTGAGAAGAGGGGGCACGAAAATTTTTTTTTGGAAGATATTAAACTGTTTTGAGGTAAGGTGTGGAATAAGTACATATTCAAAAGGCACTTTTGTCCCTAAAATAGTTTTATCAATCAGCAATACATGAATAAAAAATTTTATTAAAAAAAATTGTATAAAAAACAGAATAGAGATGTCAATAGACACACCCTTCTTTAAATTTATCTTACAGACGCGTGCTTTATTTAAAATACCCTTCGTTAACTAATAATGTTAAGGTCATGCAGTTGATTCAACTGAGCCCTCACTGACTGGCTCACTCCCTGCCATTAGGCACGGCCAATAATGACAACATTATACACGACACAAATTCATTACGTGCTTTTGGCAAAGCCCTACTTCCTAGAGGTACATTTATGATAACCTTACCATAAGTTTTAAGTTTTAATTTTCCAACACAATGCTAAGAAGGGGGAATTATAATGACCTTGTCATCTTATTATTTTATTCACACTGAAGTTTGTATAACTTATTCAAACTGTATTTTGGCAAGATTTTAATATCGATCATACTTTAAAAGCCAACTCCATTATCAATGTACTAAATGACTTTCCACCTGGAGTTGAAATTATAAGTTTGCATGGTTACAGGCGGCTCCGTTGGCTCGATGCAGATGGCTTGAAGCTGGCAATGCCAGTAATTTCTCTACCCACCACTAAACTGTTGATTTCATAGGTGCCTTCGTATGTGTATATAGGTTCCAAATCACAGAATGCCTGCAAAGTGAACCAGAAAAGGGAATTTCTAAGACAAGCACAGAATTTTGTTTAGGTACAAACTCTGGAACAAGAGATGTAAAGGAAAACCTTGGCTGCTAGAAAATCAGCTAAGATTCCATTTCCACCGAGTAACTCCCGTCCCAATGCAACTGTTTCCCTTGCCCTCAAGGTGATCCAAGACTGAAGAGTACACATATTTAAGACAGATAAACCTCGAAATGGGGATCAACGGATGGTGGCAGAGTGCTAAAATTTGAAAACTTACCTTTCCCAAGCTAGCTTGACCTGCAGTCATTTTACCATTCTCATACAACTTGCAAAGGCGCCAACCCATCAGGACCATTGCTTGAACATTGGCCAGCATTCGAACAAGCTTCTCTTGATTGAGTTGGAACGCTGCTAATGGTGCTCCAAATTGCTTCCTCTCCTTCAGATACCTTGTTATAAATTCAGAGATCAGTGAATAGTTGTTTTGAAAATTTAAACATGTCTGAAAGAGAAGGGCGTGTTTCAATACCTGTGACACATGTCATAGACACCCATGGATACACCGATAGGTTGCCAAGAGACCATAACACGTGAAACAGCAAGTACCTGTCTTGACGTTGTAAGGATTAGAATGGTAAGACGAAATTTTTAACCCACAACATAAAGGTGGTTGCAGGGATTGGAATCTGCAAAACCAGCAAGCTTCACTTTTTACAGATTTGTGCACAAATGAGAAGTTTAAAACAATTGCATTTGTACAAGCGAAAGGGAAACCTGTGCGGTGTTGTTTTCTTAAAAGACTTGTATAGTTGTTCAGATCATAAGATTCAAAGTTCTAATATTTAATCGCTTATCAAGCAACTGGGCAAGCATGTCACATGATTTTTTTGCCCCCCAAAATGTCTCCATGTGCACTCAAGAGGAAGAGGAAAAAGCATATGCGACATGAAATTTCCTAAAATGTTGAAACACAGAAAAATATGGGAGTACATAACTACACGTTTAGTACATACATATGTGTCTCCAAACATACAATACACACAAAAAACAGAGCTAGCATATAAAAAGAATGTAGATGAAAAGAGGCAGCATCAGATGAAACCATATACAGTATACCTTGTTTGTATCCTGAAAAGAATTAACACCCGGTAACCTGTCCTCACCAGGAACAAATACTTTGTTCAAAAGAATATCTCCATTCTGAACCATCCGCAAACCAATTTTATTTTCTATTTTCGTTGCTTTTAATCCGGGGGCATTTTTCTTTACTATATATCTGAAGCAGAAAGAAAATAATTCAGCATGGAATAAAAAACCGTCCGATAAGAATATTGACACTTAATTCTTGCAAAAACTAAATATCTAATAGGAATTGCTGTAACAAGTCTAGTTTTTTCTTACAGTAGCCAAAGAGAAAGTCATGTAAGTTATTTAAGGGCTTAAGAGTCTTCAAAGAGAAATCAGAACTAAGAAATGAACAGTTAAGTTCTGTAATCATTTGCTGCGTTCAGCCTCCAATTTCTATGGTTTTCTTACGGAAAATGGTAACTATTATGCTGTAATCACTCATAAGACATCCTATCTACATTTATTGGCTAACTACTTTACTCCAATGCCGATGGCTGCTTTATGAACTAACTGGACAACAAAGAAGTTCCATTTTCAGTATGATCCGAGGATATGAAAATTGGAAGCATCTAATCGACATTAATATATCAACACATCAACCAAAATGAAAACACATTTTGCATGTTTGCCAAGTGCATGGGAAAACTCGTAAAAGTAAAAACTGTCCTAATATAAATGTAGATGCAACCATGTTTTTGTCTTATGTACCCATTTATCTGATTTGTTGTTGTGTTCCGAGCAAAAACAATCAACACATCAGCAAATGTGCTGTTTCCTATCCAGCGCTTTTGGCCATCAAGGATCCAACCTCCTTTCACCTGATCATCACAATAGCACAGAAGGATTTATATAGAATGAGATACAAAATTGAGAAAAATAAAAAATAGAAAATAACAACAAAAATGGAAGTCAAGTGAAGAGATCAACCTTTGTTGCAGTTGTTTTCAAGGAACTTGCATCACTTCCATAATCAGGCTCAGTCAAAGCCTACATGGAAAAAAATAGGACAGTAGCTTTCACTTTAGGCTGCTGAACAGAAGCATATATCCAACATGTATCCTAAACCCATAGAATGACAAGAAGAAGAGAGCATTTTACCCAGCAAGCTATAGTGTTTAATTGTGCCAATGAAGGTAAATATTTCTCCTTTTGCTCCTCAGATCCACACAAAGCTATTCTTGATAGAACAGAGAAGTTGAACAGAAATCACGGCTTATCGATAAAACATATACAAATAGAAAAATCCAAAAACTAACAAGTAAATAAAAGTATAAAATTTCTCAAATTCTAACCAATGGTCAACATTGCTAGTGAAGAATGGACAAGGATGAAAGTCGAACAGCTAGCATCAACTCTAGCCAGTTCTGCAGTTGCAATAGCACTGCCTGTAAGAGAAAGACCAGGACAGCCATAACCCTTGATTGTGCCACCGGCAATGTGCAAGGCACCCAGCTTTGGAATAACATGAAACGGAAATTCTGCTTTCTCCCAATACTGAAACAGCATAGTTTGGTATCTATCCCATTCTTAGCAAAAAAAAATGGTATCTATCTCATTGTTCCTAAAAGAATATCTTTAAAAGTACAAAATAAAAAAAAAAGGAATGAAAAAGAAACACACACACACACGACAAAGGGCACAAATAAAAAATTAAGGATATTAAACAAAAGAATAACACTAGTGAAGAAAAATGAGTATGAACAGAAAATTGAGGATAGTATTTTCAAAAAAGAAAAAAATTGAGGATAGTAAACAAGAGAATAACAATAGTAAATAAGAAGGTATGAGTAAAATATAAAAGAATACCTCTGCCATAATTGGCGCTACATGTTTTTCCATGCACTCTCGTACTTTCATCCTCACGGCTTTCTCCTCAGAAGTCAATAGATCATCGTAGTTGTAGTAGTCTGAAGCTGTAATCATAGCCATCACATAAAAGAATTATTAAAAAAAAAAAAGGGCGGATGAATAAAGAGAGAAATGAAAACCCAAACGACTCTTGCAAGCTCGAAAATCAATAACATTGCAACAACAGAAACACTAACAAAGCAGAATACACAAGTTACAAGGACAAACTCACAAATTTTTTTCAGTAATTCTGAACTCTCGAATGATTAGTAATTCTTACCAGGAGGAGGAAAAACTGATGCCGGAGTTGCTTGAGGAAAAGCAATAGAGACATCAAGTGCTGGTAAACCAAAATAACAACTCTTCTCATTCTTATCAACATCATCTGTTAGGCATCAATCATTAACATTTCATGCTTGGAAAGTCATATTTAGACCACAAACAAATAGAAATATAAAAAACAAAGAGCGATAAATATATATATATATAAGTAAATATTGCACAGCAGTAATCAGAGATTTGAGCCCAGTCGGCTTATAAATGAGTCGGCTTCCAAATTTTGAATTTTCGATATTTATACAACTCATATAAAACACATAGAGCAACAAATCTAAGTAAATAAACAAATAGAAATCGCACAACAATAATTAGAGATTGAGCCCAATCGGCTCATAAATCAGCCTGCTTCCAAATTAAATCTTCCAATTTTGAGTTTTTGATTTTTATACTCATTAATATATATATATATGAACAGTCAAAACGATATTGATAATTCACATCGACAATAGAGAAGATCAGAGTTATTACTCTATTGGCAAAGAAAAGAATTTAAAAGAGTGTGGGAAGAAAAAGAACCTTGATTCGTAGACGAGCGAACTGTCATGGTGAAAAAAAAAAAATTGAAAGCGAAAAGAAAACAGAGGAGAAGACGAACGAAGACCACCGCAGAAGAAATTTGTTGGTGAGAAAAGTCAAGCAAAAATACAAATGGTCTGATCGCTGCGCTAGTCACGGTAGGAAGATTTTGACGAAAGGCTCCGTCTAGAAATTCATTTAGACAAATGACCTTATTTTTTTTTGGCACAAAAAAAAGCTGACATGTCCAATTTATTCTTTACGTGGCATCTTTTCATCCATTTCAGCTCCTCGAGGTTGGCATGCCCTTCCCAGTCAGAGATGCTTCGCCCAGTTTTTCCAGATTTTTTTATTTTTTTTCTTTTTCCCGCGCTGAGATCTACTATTAGGGGTGTAAATTTAACTTGGTAATCATGTGCTTCGCAGCCCACAGCAGAATTAAACGGCACAATCTGAACCGTCCAAGATGTGATCCAACGGCTCCAAATGAGAACGAGAATGGGATCAGGTGGGACCAGTGGGACCTCAATTGTAGACCGTCCGATCGGTCTAGAATTTGCATCGAACGGCTAAGAAAGTGTGATCATGTGGATACGACCGCACATGAGCAGACAAAGCCTGCGACGCCCTCTGACTTACCCTGCTGCTTGTCGGCGCGTGTGATGCACTCTCAAATAATATATTGCCACGTGGAACGCACTGCTAGTCTCGACTGACGCAAGGGCTGACACGTTGACAAGCGGACCCCGGTTGGACGGTTGAGATCGTTCGGTCAGTTGATCCAACGGTCAGTATGTGCCACGTGTTTCATTTAGATGAATTCGAAATTTTAAAGGATTTTTTATGCATTTGATGCACGATTTTGCTCTTTTTGCACCGTTTTGCTCTGTTTTTTCTCCAGATTTCAAATCTAAAATTTACAAACACACTAAAATTATTTATTTTACAAACATAATATTTAAAAAAATATTTAAAATATTTATTTTATATTAAAACACACAAAAATAGATAAAAATTTCAAAATTTTCAGTCTCTTACAGTTTAACATTGATATAATTTTTAGGACTTGAAAATATTTTTAAAAATTACTAAAAATATAATAGAACATATTTACAAACTTAAAATACACTATCAAATACATTAAAACTCAAAATAAAATAACCGTATTACTTTTACGATTTTAACTATTTACAGACTACACATATATTTAACACACCGAAATAACTCTAAAAATTACCAAAAATATTGTTAAACCTAAAAACACACTAAAAATACATTTTTAAACACTTCTACACACTAAGACACAAAAATACCTGTTAATACAAAAATACTATTAATTAGAGGATTTAATGAGAAATAAAAGTATAAATAAATGATTTAAGCATTAGAAAATATACACTTTTATAGTCTCATCAGTGTCCATCTCCCATGTTATATTTGTACATTTTTAAATTTCATGTGTAAACTCTCATCCTCGTAATGGGCAATGAAGATAATGTTCCATCTTTAAATATGATACATGGGTTGAATACAATAAAGACAATGAAGATAAAAAAAAAATTCAAAAATTCAAAAAACATAAAAAAAGAGGTCGATGTGGAGTCGATATTAAGTCGATATAGGGTCGATATGAGTTGATAAAGATATGAAGTCTACATATGTAGGCCTTATGTCGAACCTGTATCAACCCATATCGACCCCTTATAATTCAAAGATTATAAAAAATAATAAATATGTAGACCTTATGTTGACCACGTATCGACCCATATTGATCCAAGCTTTAGAGTGAGTCTGACTTGACCTATCCATCTAAAATGTTATATTTCTTCATTTCAAGCTTTAGAGTGAGTTTGACTTGATATGTGTCTACACGGGGTCGAGATAAGGTCTACACAAGTAAAATTTTTCTTGATATAAAGAGTTGAAGACAATGAAGATAATGGGTTGCACATTTTTCTTTAAATATGATACATGGGGGTAGTGATATACGATGGGAAACATTTTTTACCAAAAAATACAACGAGGTCGACATGGGTCGACATGGGGTCGACATAGGGTCGACATGGTGTCGACCCCATGTTGACTCATGTCAACCCAAGATTTATAGTGGCCCGCCTCTTGACGTGTCCATCTCCCATGTTATATTTGTACATTTTTTAATTTCATGTATGAACTCTCATCCTTGTAATGGGTTGACCATAAAGACAATGAAAATAATGTTCCATCTTTAAATATGATACGTGGGTTGAAGACAATGAAAATAATGGGTTGAACATTTTTCTTTAACTATGATACATGGGGGTAGTGATATACGATAGGGAACATTTTTTACCAAAAAGACAATAACGTCGACATGGGTCGACATAGGGTCGACATGTTGTCGACCCCAAGTCGACCCCATGTCGACCCAGGAGTTATAGTGGCCCGCTTCTTGACTTGTCCATCTCCTATGTTATATTTGTATATTTTTAAATTTCATGTGTGAACTCTCATCCTTGTAATGGGTTGACCATTAAAGACAATGAAGATAATGTTCCATCTTTAAATATGATACGTGGGTTGAAGACAATGAAGATAATGGGTTGAACTTTTTTCTTTAACTATGATACATGGGGGTAGTGATATACGATGGGGAACATTTTTTACCAAAAAGACAATGGGATCGACATGGATTTATAGTGGCCCGCTTCTTGACTTGTCCATCTCCCATGTTATATTTGTACATTTTTAAATTTCATGTGTGAACTCTCATCTTGTAATGGGTTGACCATTAAAGACAATGAAGATAATGTTCCATCTTTAAATATGATACGTGGGTTGAAGACAATGAAGATAATGGGTTGAACATTTTTCTTTAACTATGATACATAGGGGTAGTGATATACGATGGGGAACATTTTTTACCAAAAAGACAATGAGGTCGACATGGTGTCGACCCCAAGTCGACCCCATGTCGACCTCAAGTCGACCCATGTCGACCCAGGATTTATAGTGGCCCGTCTCTTGACGTGTCCATCTCCTATGTTATATTTGTACATTTTTAAACTTCATGTGTGAACTCTCATCCTTGTAATGGGTTGACCATTAAAGACAATGAAGATAATGTTCTATCTTTAAATATAATACGTGGGTTGAAGACAATGAAGATAATGAGTTGAACATTTTTCTTTAACTATGATACATGGGGGTAGTGATATACGATGGGGAACATTTTTTACCAAAAAGACAATGAGGTCGACATAGGGTCGACATGTTGTCGACCCCAAGTCAACCCCCATGTCGACCCAGGATTTATAGTGGCCCGTCTCTTGACGTGTCCATCTCCCATGTTATATTTGTATATTTTTTAATTTCATGTGTGAACTCTCATCCTTGTAATGGGTTGACCATTAAAGACAATGAAGATAATGTTCCATCTTTAAATATGATACGTGGGTTGAAGACAATGAAGATAATGGGTTGAACATTTTTCTTTAACTATGATACATAGGGGTAGTGATATACGATGGGGAATATTTTTTACCAAAAAGACAATGAGGTCGACATGGGTCGACATAGGGTCGACATGGTGTCGACCCCATGTCGACCTCAAGTCGACCCATGTCGACCCAAGATTTATAGTGGCCCGTCTCTTGACGTGTCCATCTCCCATGTTATATTTGTACATTTTTAAACTTCATGTGTGAACTCTCATCCTTGTAATGGGTTGACCATTAAAGACAATGAAGATAATGTTCTATCTTTAAATATAATACGTGGGTTGAAGACAATGAAGATAATGAGTTGAACATTTTTCTTTAACTATGATACATGGGGGTAGTGATATACGATGGGGAACATTTTTTACCAAAAGGACAATGAGGTCGACATAGGGTCGACATGTTGTCGACCCCAAGTCAACCCCCATGTCGACCCAGGATTTATAGTGGCCCGCTTCTTGACTTGTCCATCTCCCATGTTATATTTGTACATTTTTAAATTTCATGTGTGAACTCTCATCCTTGTAATGGGTTGACCATTAAAGACAATGAAGATAATGTTCCATCTTTAAATATGATACGTGGGTTGAAGACAATGAAGATAATGGGTTGAACATTTTTCTTTAACTATGATACATGGGGGTAGTGATATACAATGGGGAACATTTTTTACTAAAAAGACAACGAGGTTGACATGGGTCGACATAGTGTATTGGCAAGTTTTAATTTTATTTTTGGGACAATTATGAGAAACATTAAATTTGGATATGACCGGAAATAAGAAGTATTTGATTCATACGGGATTGAAGACTTGAAGATGGGTATTGCATGAAGAATGATACAACTTGAGGATTCAAGGATGAAGAATCGATAAATGTCTCGATTATTCTATTGTAATCTTAGTTTTCTATTCTCTAGGGTGGAACCATAATATTACGGTTATTATTATTTTGCTTGTAGCTTTGCTTGATTGCTTTGCTTGTCTGCATTATAATATGATTTGCCATGTATATTGATAACATGTCATATAGAATAGGGGGTGCCGCTCATATTAAAATTGTTCATGCATAATTTTAAAATAAAACCTTGACTTCAAAAGATTGAGTGGGAGAAGGTTTTCGAAGAGAGAACCTAAGGCCTTTATCGTTGGTCCATAGGCAAAACATGGTGGTCCCGACCCCTAGGAAGGGATTTCTATCATGTACTAGATTGGATCTCAAAAGGATAAGGTATTTTAGTATGATTTATGGTTGCACACCCCTAGGTGATTATAAATCATGGATAAAATATTGAAACGATGGTTATACACTCACGTTAATTTTATTATTAACCTCCCCTAGGAGCTCTGTTAATAAAATTAATGGCTAAAGAAACAATTATTAATATATGCTGGATCATACGGGTCCTAGATGGCATATATTAATCAAGAGGGGATCCGTGTTCCTGATTGAATTTGGCATGACTCCCCTAGGAGCTTGTTGAATTCTGAGTTGGGAATTATCGTTGTAAGGTTGTGATTTTTTCAAGGTTTTGACACATAAACACATTTGTATGATTTTATATGATTGTGTTAACTTACTAAATTATTATTATATGTTTGCTTATGTTTGGTATATGATTCTTTATTGTAGATTGAAAATGTCTAAAAACGCTTTATCTTCGATACTTGACAAAAATCAATTAACCGGTGAGAACTATAATGATTGGAAACGGAACCTGGATATTGTCCTGTCCTTTGAGAAACTGAAATATGTACTGACAACCCTTTGTCCTCTCGAGCCTACGGGAGACTCAAGTAATGAGCAATTTCAAGCGTACGATCGCTGGAAAGATGCTAATGATCAGGCCCGCTGCTATGTTATGGCTAGCATGAACAACGTGCTGCAGGCTCAACATCAGGATTATGAAACTGCGAAGCAGATCTTGGATAATCTTGAGGATATGTTTGGAGGCCAGGCTATAACAAAGCGACAAGGGACGCTTCGGAAACTTCTTAACTGTAGACAGAGGCCGGGGACATCTGTAAAGGAGCACATGATGTTGGTCGTGGGTTACCTCACAGAGGCTCAAACCAATGGAGCCGACATCGATGTTGAAACTCATATGACTATGGTCTTTGAGACTCTGTCTAAGGAATTTATTCCGTTTAGAGCTACATTTAATTTGAGCAATAGACGAGATATGACCTTGACAGAACTGATGAAACAGTTACAAGAGTTCGAACTGCTGATCAGGGAGTCTCCTGCTGGTAGTGAGGCCAACATGGTAGCTGCTTCTGGTTCCAATCCTAACTCAGGGAATGGAAAGAAGCAACGGGCCAAGAATGGGAAGTCTTCTATTCCTGCTGCTATCAAGAGCAAGAAGAAGAAGAAGAAGAACCCAAAGAAGCTTAAGTGCTTCTTCTGTGGAAAGGTCGGGCATATTAAGAAGCATTGCAAGGACTTCCTTTCCAAAGGAGGTAGGTGTGATCTTCTATATTTAGAAACTTGTTTGGTTGAGGAATCCAATGACATTTGGGTCACAGATTCCGGTGCAACTAATCATGTTTGCGTTTCTCTGTAGGGGTTCAAAGAAACAAGAAGTCTGCTGTGTGAAGACTTCACGCTTCGGACGGGCGATGGATCCTTGGTCTCAGCGGAAGCAGTGGGAGATGTCCATCTTTACTTTGATAATTATAGGAATTTATTTTTGCAAGATTGTTTTTATGTTCTTAAATTTAAAAGGAATTTAATTTCTGTATCTTGTTTATTTAAAGACTCCTACGTGGTATCTTTTAATAAAAAAGTGGTGATTCGTAAAAATAAATCTTTTATCTGTTCTAAATGGATGCAAAATAATCTATATTTTATCAAACCTAAGATGGACTTATTGCATAATGCTGAGATGAATGATAATAACTCTAAAAGACTTAAAACTTCTCACTCTAATAAGACTTATCTTTGGCATTTGAGCCTTCGTCATATTAACCTGAATAGGATTCAAAGGTTGGTAAGGGATGGACCTTTAAGTCACTTAAAGGTGGAATCAATACCTCAATGTGAATCTTGTTTGGAGGGTAAAATGACCAAAAGGCCATTCGGGTCTAAGGGCAATAGGGCCGAAGGGGTTCTAGAACTTGTGCATAGTGATGTTTGCGGACCGATGAACATCCGGGCATGAGGAGGGTATGAGTACTTCGTCACTTTTATTGACGATTACTCAAGCTATGGGTATGTGTACCTGATGCACCACAAAAGTGAAACTTTTGATAAGTTCAAGGAGTTTCAGGCTGAAGTGGAAAAGCAATTGGGTAGACCCATAAAGGCACTTCGATCTGATCAAGGTGGGGAATACCTTTCTGATGAGTTCTTGGAACACTAGTTAGAGAATGGGATTTTATTCTATTTGACTACGCCAGGCACTCCGCAGCAGAATGGCGTAGCGGAGAGAAGAAATAGGACTTTGTTGGACATGATTAGGTCCATGATGAGTTATTCATCATTGCCTTTATCCTTTTAGGGATATGCACTACAAACCGCATGTTATCTTCTGAACAATGTGCCTTCAAAATCGGTCCCTAAAACTCCTCACGAGTTGTGGACAAGAAGGAAGACATCCTTAAACCATATTTGCATATGGGGATGTCTGGCTCATGTCTTGTTTAAGGATCCGAATAAGTTGACCGCACGTTCAGAAGTTTGCGTGTTTGTAGGATATCCAAAAGGGACTAAAGGGGGTTATTTTTATAACCCAAAGGAAAATAAAGTCATGGTTTCAACTAATGCAACTTTCCTTGAGGAGAGTTACATGGACGACTTTAAACCTCAAAGCAAAGTGGTGCTTGAGGAGTTAAGGGGTGATCCGTTCACTCTGGAGGTTCCAAATGAAACCATTCCGATCGGTGTAGAAAAACCAAACAAACCTGAACAACAACCTCAGGGGCTTCGGCGTAGTAGGAGGATCGGGCGTTAACTCGAGAGGTATATGTTCAATGGGGAAGTCTTCTTGGCTAAACCGGATGAACATGACAGGGATCCTTACACTTACGTAGAAGCTATGGAGGATGTTGATTCAAGACTCTGGACAGAGGCCATGAACATAGAGATGAAGTCTATGGAGACTAATCAGGTCTGGGATCTTGTGGATCTTCCCGAAGGGGTAAAACCCATAGGGTGTAAGTGGATCTACAAGAGGAAAAGAGGAGTGGATGGAAAGGTCAAAACCTTTAAGGCTAGGCTGGTAGCTAAGGGTTATACGCAAAAGGAAGGAATCGATTATGAGGAAACCTTTTCGCCTGTAGCCATGCTTAAGTCCATCCGGATTCTTTTGTCCATAGCTGCTGCTCTCGACTACGAGATTTGGTAGATGGATGTTAAGACGGCTTTTCTAAATGGCTATCTTGATGAGTCCATTTATATGAAACAACCAAACGGGTTCGAGGTCGTGGGTCAAGAGGGTAAGGTTTGTAAGCTGCTAAAGTCAATTTATGGACTTAAGCAGGCTTTCCGTTCTTGGAACATAAGATTTGATTAGGTGATCAAGACTTATGGGTTCTCACAAAATGTGGATGAACCATGTGTTTACAAACACATTAAAGATGGGAAGGTGGTTTTTCTACTGCTCTATGTAGATGACATTCTGCTAATTGGCAATGACGTTGGGGCATTGTCATCGGTCAAATTATGGTTGACCAAGCAGTTTGACATGAAGGACTTGGGTAAGGCTAATTTTGTTCTCTGTATCCAGATCATTCGAGATAGGAAGAACAAAATGATAGCTTTATCACAGGCCGGCTACATAGATAAAATTCTCAGGAGGTTTGAAATGCAGGATTCCAAGAAAGGTGGGCAACCATCTAGGTCTGGAATTACTCTTTCTAAGAAAGACTCTCCAAAGTCTTATGAAGAAAGAGAATACATGAAGAATGTGCCTTATGCTTCGGCAACGGGTAGTCTCATGTATGCCATGCTTTGCACACGACCGGATATTAGCTATGCGGTCGGGATTGTAAGTCGATTTCAGGCGGATCCAGGACCGAACCATTGGGTTGCGGTAAAGCATATTTTTAAGTACCTGAAAAGGACTCAAGGGTATATGCTTGTGTATTCGGGTAAGGACTTGACTCCTCTAAAATACACTGACTCAGATTTTCAATCCTGCCTGGATTCTAGGAAATCAACTTCGGGGTTTGTGTTTACTCTGGGCGGTGATGCCATCTGTTGGAGAAGTGCGAAGCAAGATTGTACTTCGGATTCAACGATGGAGGCCGAGTATGTGGTGGCTAGTGATGCTTCGAAAGAAGCAGTGCGGCTCCGCAAGTTCCTTGGGGATCTTGAGGTAGTTCCTAGTATGAATAAGGCGGTATCACTGTATTGTGATAACAGTGCAGCGGTAGCTAATGCTAAGGAACCAAGATTTCACAAGAAGAGTAAACATATTGATCGGAAGTATCATGTGATAAAGGACTTCGTTGAGGACAATTTATCATGTGATAAGGCATGTCTCGGTGTGTAAGATCGCGTCAGAGGACAATTTAGCTGATCCATTTACGAAGACACTTACTGGGAGAGTCTTCGAGAGGCATGTGGAAGCTATGGGGATGCGAAATTTGCTGTATTTACTCACTTAGTGCAAGTGGGAGATTGTTAGACATGCGTGCCCTAAGGAGTAAAAATGTAATACGTTTTTGGAGACATTTTTACCAATAAAGAATTTATTCATTTATATACCAAATATTGTCCTCTTTACATTCATATTTGTTGAATGTATGTTAAGCAAACAATAGTCTGAGACTATCAGTCTAAACCTTAAGAATTGGGCATATGATGGGATGATTATGCGGGAGACGCGATTCTTAAAGTGGCGGTCTAAAACAAATGATCCGCAATCAAGGGAATAAAGTTAGGTGCTTTATTCATGTAAAGATTGTTATGTTGTTTATATCCCTTTTGGGAGATGGTTTGTCTTGACCATCGGAGTTGGACTCCGTGAATAGAAACATTGGCACGTTGTCGTAGGTGACGATGTGTTGGATCATGACATAAAGTGAATTGATTTGGATTAATAATTCTGTCTTGGCAAATCGATTCACTTTAGACAATCATTTGTATTGTATCTTAATCCTGAGATGAATAGTGGGCCCGTTGTCTCGACTTGTGTCTTTTAATGTGCCAAAGGGTGACTCCCACATCTCAATAGTGGTATGCATGTCGGTACGTTGGAGGCATGACTCTTGATGGCGTAGACTTGTTATTCATAGATATGGAATCCATAGCTCCTCTTTAGGAGTAATGATATCCTCTTATATGCGTTGTCTTGTAATTGAAAAACTGGAGCGCTCAACCATTTGGATACATAGGTGTAACCGAATGGTATATAATCTTTGAATAGTAAGTTTTCTGATGGTGAGATAATGGAATGTAAGATAAAAATAATCAGGAAGGTAAGACAAAACTTGTCCTTAAGCTGATTATGGATTATCATATGGGGATACGATACACTATGATATGTCATCGAGACTTAGCTATACGAACTTCGTAATTCTATAAAGTTCGAGAGTGCAGCTCCAAGCTTTTAGTGAAATAGCGTTGGGGTTGATAATTGTGAAATATATATCTGGGATATTGGGTTTCATAATTATCATGAGCTTGAACTTTATAGGTCCATTTTGGTTCCCTTTGCCAGCTCACAAAATCTTGTAACGACACGGCGTGCTTTTTCAATAATTGGTGACTTATGTCGAATTTATCAGATTGGTTTAAAATTTGAAAGAATTAAATAATTCATGTCTGTTTATCGGTTGAATTAATTTTGTAAGAAATTAATACAAGATAAACTTGTTGAATTATTACGATCGGATAATTCTTGTCTGTTTATTGGTTGATTTAATTTTGGATAAATTAGATCAAGATAAACTTGTAGAATTATTGTGAATTGATTTATTTTCTTAGAGATATTCTTGATAAAGTTTGTTTTGATCAGATAACTTCTCTATTGGGTTATTTGAATCAAAACTGAGACTTTATCCTTTAGAATCACGAGTAGAAAATAAAAGATTCGCGGAGATATTTTCGTGGGAGTTCGGCCTGTCGAATGACGTGTTTGGCCTACTGATGGGGACTGTTCGGCCTACCAATCAGGCTGTCCAGCCTGCCGATCAGCGAGAGATAAGATTACTCATTTTCATGCGGATCTTATCAGATATTGATCCGAACTTTATTTTGTTTCGAGTTTTTGAGACCTAATCTGATAAGGACTGACCCCAGGACCAACATGTATATAAAGGGAGTGAGTCTAATGATTTACTCATATCAATTGAGAGATTAAAAGTGATACTCTTCTAGTGAGCATTTAAAAACTCCCTGAGAGCTTTTGTTCACAAATCACGAACACTAGCTTTGGGTTCTCTCTGTTGGTTGGAAGGAGAGTCACCGGTGGAAGAGCTGTACGTGTGAGCCTACACTCACTCTAGTTGTGGATAGAGAATAGCAAAAAAGACCAGTTGGTTGAGGCTCTTCTGGAACGTTACTTCTCTTCACAGGTTGCGTAGGTTCTTCGGCACACAAAGGTTAGTAAGATCTAGTCAATTTATGCATACAACATGTCAAACTTGTGTTTTGGAAAATTACTCTGATGTAAAAAATTTTTAAATTCCGCTGTGCAACGTTTTTCCAACAAAGGCCCCTACTCCTTAGTTGATTAAATTGACTATAAGAGTGAGATCAAATAGAACGAGCAAAAAGATGACACCACTTGTTGATTTTTTGGTTTTCCTTCCCTTGCATGAAATCCATCTAAAGAGCCATCCTGTTCTATCCTCAAGAAGGGAGATGGTAACACATGGCATAATTCCATTGGTAAATTCAAAATGGCGCTGAGATGATGGTCGCCTGGGTTCAAAAAGATAACGCCTCAATTTAAGCAAGAAAATTAAAAACGCTCAATCCCAAATATTCAATCATCTCCTAAGAATGCAATCAAAGCCATTGATTCACAATTTTAAACATGAAAACTCACTTTTTCATAAACCTTTCCCATTTCAAGTTTCCAAGTTGCAAAGAGAAAGAGAAGAGACTTCAAGTTCTCTAAAGTTTTCAAGCAATATTTTTTCTTCATTTTCTCCCTTTTTCAATTTCGATTCAGTAGAAGTGTTTGGTTTCAATTTCGAAAAATTGGTGCCCTTTTTTTGGAGTTTCATCATGAAAATCACTAGTTTTTGGGTTGTTTAGCAACTTTCAGTGGCAGAACTCAAAAACTTCTTTATGTTCTTAATTTTAGGCCCTCTTTGATCTTTGAAACCACCCTCCTCTTAGTTGTTTCTAGGCCAGCCATGTCAAAGGATCCAAGCATGGTCAATTTAGAGGATACCTTTTACGAACAAGTAGACTGGTGGGACTCCAACAATGATGAGGAGATCGACTAGTCTATTTCCCATTCAGGATGGAGTAGGACTCCAAGATTAGTGGGGCAAGCAGCAGCAAGCACATAAAAGACACTAATAATCAAACGGGCGCATTTATGTTAGACTTGCTGCCCTATGGATCAAATAATGTAATTGTTTTTTAGACATTTAATCAATAAAAAGTTTATTATTTATTTCATATATCATATTATGTCCTCTTTATATTGATTCTTGTTGTGTATGATGAGGAAACCAAAACCTAAGACTGTCATTTTAAACTTTTAAGATCGTGCATATGATGAACAGATTATGTGAAAGACATGAATCTTAAGGTGATGGTCTAAATATAAAAGGTCCATAATCGAGGGAGTAAAGTTGGGCTCTTTATTCATGTTAAAATTGTTATATTGTTTACATCCTTAATGGGAGATAACTTGTCTTGGTTATCAGAGTGAGACTCTACGAGTAGAGACATTGGTATATTGTTATTGACGACGATATAGTGGATCGGGACTAAAGATGAATTGATTTAGTTAATAATTCTATTTGAATTTTTCACTTTAGACAAGTCATATGTAATATATATTAATCCTAAAATGAATTAATGAGTCCATATTCTTGACTTGTGTCTTTTGATGAATCAAAAGATGACATCTTGAATTAAATAAAGGTACGCAGGTACACATACTAGTATGTTGGAGACATGATTCTTGAATGACATAGACTCGTTATTCATAGATTTGGAATCCATAAGTATCCATAACTCTTTTGTAAAGTTAATGATATTCTCTTATAGGCATTATCTTGTAATTATAAAACTAAAGAGTCCAACCATTTAGATACATATGAGTAACTGAATGGTATACTATTTGTATTGGTTATGAATATTAAGTATTCTATTGGTGAGATAATTGAACATAACAAAAATATAATCGACAAGGTAAAATAGAATTTATCCTTAAGCTGGTTATGGATATCCAATTGGGATATTACATATGATGATATGTCAGAGACAAAAGACTTATTGGAGTTTCATAATTTATATATAGTTCGAGAATGCAGCTCTAAGTTTTTAATGAAATAAGTTTAAAGTTGACAATTGTAAAATGAACATGTCGGGGACTTGTTATTTTATAATTATAGGAGCTTGATCTATACATATCTATCGAGTCCCCTTTGCTAGCTCCTATTATTTCTTTGAATGATATGGCGTGTTTTCCTACAAATTGGTAACTTATGTTAATTCTTAGATTGACAAAAATTCAGTTAATAGGATTTTAATAAGTCATTTTATTTTATTGGTTGAATTAACTTTATAAATTAATTCAAAACAAATAAAGTGATAATTATCCAATAGGATCAAAAGGGTGGATTATGTAGCTCATTAGGAGCTGGAAACGCATGATAATGCGTTTGCCATGATGTCGTGGTCTATCGACTCGAGTGTAAAGTAGTCGACCACCCCACTGAGGTGGTCATTACTTGAATACTTAAACATACATTTATCTAGATTATGTAATTCTAGCAACATATTTTTTTCAAATTAATTTTAGTTTAAAACTATATATATTCATTGCAATAGAAATAGTGATATATGGCAGTGATTTAACAGTCATCCCAAAACATACCTCGTACTAAAGTCATACAGTTTATGTGTTATCCCATAAGAGTCATATTTAACAACACTAAGTGCAGAAAATAAAAGCGCGTAGTATCCATTTCCCATAACTCCAGTCTGATCGTCCGCCGCTTTACCACCATCCATTAGATATTACTAATAACTTGTTTTACCTACAATATGAATATTCTTGAGTAAGCTTTCGCTTAGCAAGTAGGAACTATAACTCACAAATTATTTAAAGTAACATATAACAATAAAAATGCATGTGCCGATTATGCTCAGTTATGATCATGTCTTATTAATTTTGTCAAGCCCTAATAGTCGTACCGGTTGTGCGTGATCAACGGCGAGTTAGGGTTTGCAAGACCCCAACAATACCGAGATCTAATTTAATTAAGTTCTTATTTTTAAATCTTAAGCTTTTAGGTTGAGAGATTGGTATGACTCTTTTATTGCATTTATCCTTAAAAGTTTCACTAACAAAATATTGAGCATGTAATTATGACATGGATAACACACTTTGACTTAAATTAAAACATGCTTACTACTTTTAGAAAACATTATTTAAAACTATCTATACTGTAGGCTAGATTCCTACTTACTGGTTTCCTTGTAGTAGGTTTTTCTACTCGCTAATAGTTTCATTTCTACTATCAGGATTAATTCTGTATAACCCATTAAGAGTGTATAAAAATACTATATTTTACACTATTTTAATTTTGTAGCATAATCGTAAGAATTTTACCATAGGTCCTTTAGCAAAGGATCATAAAAATTTTGTTATTTCTATTACAAGGATTAATTACTAATTTAGATCTTCATAATATTCAATTTTCCTTAATTGCGTTTAATTTGTATTAAAACTGATAATTAATTAATAAAACAATTAATTAATTAATTATCTTATCGTTACTAAACCCATATGACCTTAATTAACTAAATTAGAAATTTCCTAAATTCATGATTGTTGGACCTAGTTCTAATTAAATGTTTCCTTAATTCTTTTAGTGGGCTCGTAATTGGTTCAAAGCCTATTAAGCCTAAAAATGTTCCTAAGACGCATTTATGCCATACCATTAAAACTATGACCCAAGTGGCTTATTGGACTAAGGCAGGCATTAGACCCTTGTCTACTGTCGTAACCGAAAAATCTAGCATGTTGGATTTTTATCATAGTCATTTTATCGATCACTTCAAAGCCATTAAGGATTTTCTTTTAAAAGCTAAATCGGTATAACTCAAGCCTTTGATCCAAAATCGCTCTATAATTTAATGCCCGAATTTGGTAAAACACAAAATCTTAGGCTTGTATAGTTTGTTTAAAATGTTGTAATTTCATGGTTTGCCAAAAAATAAATTTCTATTGCTACGTGATCTTTGTTTGTAAAACTAGTACCGAAAGGTACTTTTTCAGTTAAGTTTAGAACGTTACCATAAACTATATGTTAAAGGCAGTTTTTATTTAAAGTTGTTCTCCATGAAAGTTACTTATTTTAAATATGTATTTTAGTAATTTTCATGCTTATTTTAAAAGTCTCAATTACTACCTTTAGCACATTCGTGTCCTGTTTAAATTTTGCAAACTTTACCAATTAAAAAGTTTGTCATTTTTTTATTTATCAAATTCAAAGTCTATTTTAGAGACGGATTTTTCCAAAACTTTATCCATAAAAGTTCTTTTTTCATCAAATACTAAAACTTTCATGTTTGGCTAAAATTATAGTTTAGCCTCAAAATGTGGGGCCAAACTTTAAAAATAATTTCAACCCATAAATACAGTTTTTAGAAAGTTTTGAAATGTTGTCTATAACTATGTTTTAGAGATAGAGTTTATAGAAAGTTTCTTCATAAAAGTTGTTTGTGTCGTTGAAATCTAAAATTTTTAAGTTGGCAAAACGTGCAATTCAGACCTAAAATGGCCCAAAATGGTCAAAATGATGGCAGTCTTGTCCAAAACAATTTTGGACAATTTTGAGTAGTTTCAAAAACTATTTTGGGTAGTTTGTAAAAACTGTTTGGAAACCCTACTTAGAGTTAAAATTGCGTTTTTACTTAGTCATAAAGTTTTGTTCAAAACATTGAAAACAAAAAGTTTCGCATTTGAAACATTTTGTTTAAAACCAGCTCTAAGGCTTCCATTTACGTGTTCAAAGTTAGTGGAAAATTTTTCGACAAACCAAAACTTGTAACAACATAAACCTAATAAGCATCTACTAGCTTTTTACCAACACCCACATACATAACTAAAGTAAACAACACATAAATAATTATTATGGTCTATTTCCTTACCCAATCATCATATCACTCATAAAGATGTAAACTTTAGCCTTAGAAAATAGGAGGGAAAAGTATAGGATCTTACCCTTGACGACCAAACTTGAAACTTTTTATGAAGCTTGAACCCACTTCTCCTTACTCCTTGTTTGATCTCCAACATATAAACTAACTAGTGAAAATACATCCTTTTCTTGTCTAGAGAAAATGAGGAGAATAACTTAGAAAATACCTTGATAATATTAACACTCTAAAACTTCCTCTTGTCTTCTTTTTCTTCTTAACTTTGGGCTAGAATTTTTGTAGTAGAGAAAAGGGAAGGAAATGTCTTGGAATTTGGCTCAAGGAAACTTGGTTATGAGGTTTTTTTTTTTTTTTTTTTGAAGAAAGCTTGAGAGGATAAGCGGGTATGGAAGTAGAGAATGGAGTAAATGAAGTCAAAATTTGGTCATTTTTGGGAGTTACACTTATTTGTAGACAATCCCTTAATTAATCATTTTCACCTAACTAAAATTTAACTAGCTTTTAGTTAACTATGAATGAAACAAAATTGGGATTAATTCCTTCGAAAATGTGTTGCCACTCACTAAGTGTTCATGATTTTTTGTCACTTAAATGCACTAAGGACAAAACTTACATCAACCTAAATCATGGTCAAATCTAAAATTTTTGATCTCATCTCTAAAGATACCCGCCAAGCAGATATATTTTGTAGTGTCGAGAGGAGACTAACTTAACTGACAACAGATTTTAATATCTGCTGGGTCCTTTCCTATTTTTCGAATATGGTTGAACTTAACATAGTATGAACCAATATCATATAGGTTTTAATTGCGTTCCAATTTTTGACTGTGTTTAGTCCTAAAATTAATTCTAAACTTAATAAAATTCTATACTTAACTTTTTTTGCTTCTAGACTCGGTAATGATATAGTTTTTTTATAGTGTCAATTTCCAAGCTCGCATAGCATTTTCAACCAAAATTATTGCTTACGTAATTATGATATTTAATTTATTGGCAATTAAGGACTTGTTGAGTATTAAAGTGTTTCTTGATACATTACTAACTTCGTACTGCACGTAAAAATTCTTATAATAAAATTCTTAAGTTATTTATGGATTAAAATTTCTTTCACTTTAACTCGTAATAGAATTTATCTATCGAATTATTAAATCACAAAAGTTAAAAATTTTAGCTTTATAATTTGCCATAGAATTTTATAGAATATTAATATTAGTTCCGTAAATCCTTCAATCACAAAATTTCTTACATGATATTTCCAAAAAATCCTTGATTTAAATATGTTAATTACATTATCTAATTCTAGGATTTTTTCGATCATTACACTTGCCAAATCAGCAAAATGCATTTACACATTTTTGCTACAAGATTTGATCTTGGGTCGAATTTAAAGGTCAAATTTGATAAGAATAAGTGCCCTTCTAGCCACTATATATAGGAAATATGTTCCTATAGTCATTTAGATCACTATAGAAATTTAGAGAGAGATTTCTAAAGAAAGAGAGTCTGAAACTCGCATAGAATTATTATTCAATATCCAAAACCTTAAATCTTGCTTTTCTCTTGTGGTTAGAAGGATAACATCAAGAACCTTAATTCTTGGTCTTCTCTTGTGGCTGAAAGGAGATGTTACCTGAGGGAAAGCTGAATGACGTGTGCCCACTCATACTCCAATCGTGGAAAAAAGAATAGCAAAAAAGAGTAGTTGGTTAAGGCTTTTTTGGCCACAATTCTCACATAGTATTTTTTGAAATAATCGTTCTATCAGAAGTGCAGTTTTCGGACTACAAAAGGTACGAAGATTTTTTTTAAACCCGTAAGGTTTTCGCTGACAAATTTGACATCATAATCTTGAACGTGATTCCCATCGGGGCAGTTACGAACTCATTAGCATGTCTCAGCTCAGCTACGGAATGCTTAAGCTTGAAAGAATCGCATAATTAGTCATCTAATGTTTGGTTGCTCTCAGGCACTCTTGTTCCATAGAGTGCCAAAAATCACTTTCAGACCTCTATTATTCCATTATCTTGATTTACTTTACCTCGTCATAGGTGTAGCCATACTGAATGACTTCTTACAGAGTAAGATTTGCTCAAATGAAAAACATTGTTGGCGCAAGAACATCATAATATGTCATGAGCTCATCTTTTTGATTTTTGAGTCCTCGGCCATCTATTGACCATCATTGACCACGCTTGATCATCATTGACTTGATACCGCTAATAGACAATAACTGCCATCGACTTGCGAGGACATTATAACATATAACCTTACATTTATCCTTAGACCTTTGCCTTCTCGTTGTTCATCTGGAAGTGCCGACATCAAAGCTATGCCCAACAAAAGCACGTAATCATTAAATACTAACTTGTCTTCATACTTAACTTAACTTACTTGAGCTATGGTGTAGCGGACATATGACAGCGCGAGATGGGATGACAGGATTCTGCTCTGATACCACTTGTGACATCCGGCCTTTTTGGGTCGTTACTTATCTTTCTTAAACATTAATCTTACTTACTTAGTAAGAAAAATATTGAAATAAATTTTTTTCAATTCCTTTTAACATACTTTAAAACATTCTTAAAAGCTATTACGACTTCTATCATAACTTGAGTTGAGACATTGCTCAACATTTGACTTTAGAACATTTCAAAACATTTCTTAGAACTTATTAAGAAACATTAACTAAATCTTAGCTTGAAATTTACCTTTATAATTATATAAAATATTTCGTAAAATATATATTAAAAGTTTGAAAGCATTTCTTAAAATGTTGATCTTCTTAAAACTTTGAAAACACTATATCAAATAGTGGGAAAACATTTTTCTTTGAGCAGCAAAAACATACTGTAGCAGTATCCATACCCAAATTTTCGCATCTGTCCTCCGTAGCATCGAGCTCCTCAAATAGGTCCTATTGGTTATCCATAGGACTACCTACAGCATGAAAGGACTTTTAATAAGTTTTTGCTCAGTAAGTTCAAACGTAATCTCACAAATTATTAAAACATGCTTAAAAAGCTTTTCTCATATAAACATTTTTCATAAAAAAAAGCTTTCATAAAACAATTCTTAAATATTTTTCTTAAAACGTCCTTCGTAAACCTTTCCTTGTAAACAGGAAATGTTTTTCATAAACACTTAACATAAAGCAGTCTTTAGAATGCTTTTCATAAATATAACACATAAACATTTCATGACAAGCAATACAAGCATAATCAATATGCATGATTCCATTTATGCTCATTCATGATCACTCATTTATGAGAGTATCTTATGATCATTCATTTCATACCTTATCTTTGATCATTGTGCCATAACTTTCCTTATCTTATAAATTATAGTGTTTGTACCAACATCATTAATCATGAAATCATAAACATGATGCTTCCCTTGTGAAAGACTTGAGACCATCGAACACCAAGGTCATATACCTTACATCAAAGAGGTCAAACTTTAACTTTACTTGTATACCTCACATCAAAGAGGCGGGTACGACATTTTCTTTTTATCTTTACTTTACATTCTTATTAACTTTAGTAAGCATATCAAATGCTAACACGTCATATGCAAACACATTTGCAAATCCTAACTCTAAAACTTATTGCATAAAAAATGGAACATAAACCTTATAATTAAATTCGTAAAACATTATGCATTAACAAAATACAAACATGCTTTAAACATAATTATTACAAATACCTTGAATACTTTTATTTGATCTTTTAAAACTTTATGCATATCAAATGCAATCATGCTTTAATATAATAGTTGCAAATACATTGCAAATCTTGATTTAAACTTTAAAACCTTTTGCATAACAACTATTAACATACTTTAAAAACAATTTACATAACAATTGTAAACACATTTGCAAACACATAAATAAGCATTGGAAAATCATTTACTTCAAGCTGAAGGTGAGGTTTGAAACTTACCTGTCTATAGCTCTAACTTTCTTGTTTCCTTCCTTTTCCTTTCATTAGTTGGCTTTTGTGCCTTAATCATATGACACCCGACTTATTAGTTAACTTTCTTTTTATCAATTTACTTGATTGATAATAAAACTTAAACATTAACTGTTCTTTCCTTTTAACTTAACTTGGTATGCTATCGGTTTACCCTTCTCTTTACTTTGTACCCTATTGCTTTTAACTTTGTAACCCACTAGGTTATTGTACCTTTTACTTAACTCTGTCACCCATCGAGTTATCACTCTTTTTACCTGACTCTGTAACCTAACGGGTTGCCCCTTTTTTTAACTTAACTTTGTAACCCACCGGGTTATCTTTCTTTTATTTATCTTGAACATCCTTTATTAAATTTCCTGTCTCATGTGTCGGTTTTGTTACTTAACATATTACTGAATATTTTCCAACTAAGAGCGTTTTACTAATTCAGAGTGTTCAACTCCGCTGTAGCCGTTTCCTTAAAAAATGACTATTTCACCCTTAACAGTTTTTTCGTCTATTTCGTAACTTTATAAAACTCATTGCTTAACTTTACCATTTCATTACTTACATATTGTCAGAAAACAGAAAACATCGGGGGTTTCGGGTTCTTTTTGGCCTTTTTTCATAAAATGACCATTTTGCCCTTAACGTTTTTCTTTTATTTTTTACTTGAGTAAACTCTTAATCTTTAAAAACATAAACCCTGTAGTTACTTACTGCCTACAAAAATACAGGAACTTAATGTTCCTTGGTGAAAATCCAGTTTCACACAATTTTACAGTTTTGGACCGAAAATACAAAAATCCATACATTTTTGCCCCCCGGAACTAAAAACAATCATTTTGTACCAAAGCATCTAGTTTATCAAAGGTAATAAAACTTTTCAAAGTTCCATTGTCAAGTTCCAAACATTTCCTAACATTTTCATTTCATGAAATTTTGTGCTCAAAATTTTGTAAAATTCATAACTCCTCAACCAAGAAGAATTTTGGAAAGCTGTCTGTGAAGTTTTAACTGTTTTGATGAGTTCTACAACTTTTGTGTTATAAATTTCCTCAAATTCCAACATTAAAGTAGACTTTTTGGCTAATTTTTAAATCTGCCGAACTTTTACAAAACTTTACAATTTATTCCTTTTTAAATTTTATAAAACTTTGTTCACAAAAGTTGTCTCCCTCACTGTGTAGGCAAATCCTATCTTATGTTTGGAAAATAAATTGGCCTCTAAGGCCCTCAAGACCCATTCCTTTGAAACTAATTAAACTTTACCAAGTTTAACAATTTTCCACTTTTAAATACCAAAACCCCTACTTTCTTTCTTTTTTTCATCATCACCATCAATATAAAACATCAAACAATCATGCAATAATGTCCATCTTACATGCGATAGACCAAAACATACATCAAACACTTGGTATGAATAAGAAAATACAAACTTTAACATAGCTTGTAAGGCTGGAATATTACCTAATCCTTCCCAAGTGTTTGTCCTTACCTTTTGGCACTTGAAGGCTCCCAAACTCCCTTGATATAGAATCCATTTCATAGCATAAAAATTTCATCAAAACTTGAACAAAAACCCTTGTTCACAATAGGGAAAGTTTTGAGTTTTACCTTAAAACTCCTTAATCTTCCTCTAGAATTCTTAACCTTGCTTCCTTAGATGATTGGTGACTAAAATCACCAAAGTTTGAGTGAGAGAGGCATAAGAGAGGAATCAGTTTTCCTTGGAGAATGAATGAACATTTTTGGTTCTTAATGCATTATGGTTAAAGTATAAAAGTAGGATTTTTCCACTAACTGTGATAACTCACTACCATGAGTCATCACTTGCCATCATTTATGGTAAAGAGTGGACTTAACTTGGCAATGTATAATTGGGCCACCCAAGGGGTTTGGTGTCAAATTTCCATTCATTTTGGTGTCCATGGTGGGTCCCACAAAGACTTTTTACACTGTCTAAATTTATACTAACAGTATTTTTTCTATACTGTTGGTATTTCTTCTTATACAATTCATGAGGTCTCACAACCTCCCATACTTATTTTCATCCATTACATAATGTAATTCCAATATTATCTAAGTTTGTAAGTCTAAATTTATAATGACAGTATTTTTCTTATACTACCGATATGTTCTCTATACTACTACAGCATTCTTTACTTGTCCATATTCTCCAAACAGTATTATTCCTGTACTACTTTAACTTAAACAGTTGAATTTCTATACTGCTTAACCTTAAACAGTCAAATTCAACATTGCATTACTTTTGCAATGTCATTTCAAAACTACATAACTTTATCAATGTACTTCTTTACACTGTATTATTCTAATACTGTATAATTTTTTATATTATTATACGATATTTTTCTTAAACTATATTTTTGTCTTAACATTTGTTACAACACATTTTGTAACAATTAAGCTTTCCAGCTTGTTTTCATACCATTCCTTCTTTATTTAGGACTATGACATGATTTTTATCCTTAAAAATCTCATTTTTGACTTCTATGGAATTTATCATAACAATTGGATTAAACTATAATCCTTGCGACACATATTTCTGTTTAACTTAATCCTTCAGTTATTGCATTTTTAATGTATTAAAAATGCTCGGGGTGTCACAGGCGACATCCTTACTGCCGCCGGTAAAGGACTCCGGCCATGCTAGAAAGATGGAGCCGTGACCTTTGGCCCAATGGTGCAGGGAGAGAGGCGGCCAAAAGCCACCACGTGAGGGAAAAAAAGGAAGAAGGGCTCTCATGGCTTTCGTTGACGGTTGGCTTCTCCACCACCGGCGTCGGCCTTATCAGGGCGCAGCCTAACCGCGCCGACGAGCAAAGCTATGGCTAGGAGTAGTGGCCAAAAAAAAAATATGGGGACCGTTCGGTCTGCAGTTGGCTTGCCATCGCTGGCATCGACCCTTTCTTTTGCAGCCCCTAGGCACCGACCAGAAAGGAGCCACGGCCTCCTGGCCATGGCAGGCACCTGCATAGGTTTCTTCCCAAGGGGTCAATAGACCCCTAGGGTTGGTTTTTACACATCTGGGCCCAAGCCTAGGAATGAGGGGAGAAATACATGGGCCCAATTAGGCCCATGACCAGAGAGAAACCCAGGGGTTTAACCCCTAGGTGACCAGTTTGTAAAAAACAAAATAAAAAATACACAGGCCTAGTTGGGCCCATGACTAGATAATGAAGGAAATACATGGGTTAAGCCCGTGACCGGTAAAGTCACCAAGGGTTAAACCCTTGGGTAACCCGAAGAAGGAAAAAAAGGGGGGCTGGGTACGTAGTCAAGGTTGCCCAGTTAAGTTGACCAGTTGACTTTGATCAGTTTACTTTGACTAGTTGACTTTGACCAGGTTGACTTTTGACCAAAATTTTTTATTTTTTATTTTTTATTTTAATTTTGGTCATTTTTGGTACAATTTTAAATTCAAAGATTGGTATTATATGTGTACATATATATATATATATTTAGATGAATTAATTGAAGCAACATATCATCAAAGTGGCCTCCCTTATGAAATTAATTTATTTTGAAATATAAACGTTTGTGTCCATGTAACCGATGTGAATATTGACCAGCCCAAACGAAGGCCAATATTCGAAAGAATTGCATGTACACCTATGGTAATAAACACATGATGATTATTCAGTTTTACAAGTGAACAATAAATCGGCCCAAAGGAAGATTTATTGTTTGACATGTTCTTATTGGCAATGTTTAATTACTACACCAAGATATCACTTACAAGTTAATATTTCTGTCCAAAGACTAAATATTAATGGAGTACCCAGTATCTTGAGATGGGGTTACCTTTATTTGGATTTATTATTGTTATTTTGGATTCTCATGTGAGCTTATTTTTGGGTTTGTTTGTTTTGTTCTCTATTTCAGCTACTAGTTCTTCCTCAAATATTACTGCCAATATTAATTCTATTCCTATGCTGAATGGTAGCAACTTCAAATCATGGCAAGAGAACCTCCTTATAGTTCTCAGAGTCATGGATCTTGACCTTGCGTTAAGGGTTTCTTCTTTTGCACCTCCTACAGATAAAAGTTTCTCTGATGAAAAGAGGGACATGGAAAGGTGGGAGAAGTCAAATCGCATATGTATGATGATCGTGAAGAAGGCCATTCCAGAAGCGTTTAGGGGCACTATATTGGAAACGATAAAGACAGCCTAAGAGTTCCTCGAGAACAAGGACATTGAGAAGAGCTTTGCCAAAAATAAAAAGGCTAAAACAAGTACACTTTTGACAAGCCTTATCTAAATGAGATATAGAGGTAAGTGGAACATCACGGAGTACATCATGGAGATGTCTTATTTTGCTTCAAAATTGAGAGCACTTAAACTTGACCTTTCTGAGGACTTGGTAGTGCATTTGGTCCTTATATCTCTTCTCACACAATTCAGTCAGTTCAAGGTGAGCTATAAATATCAAAAGGAGACTTGGTCACACTGTGTGCAAGAAGAGGAAAGGTTGAAGCAAGAAAAGACAGAAAGTGCTCACTTGGCTAATACTTCCAAGGACAAAGGGAAGAAAAGAAGGAAGGATAAGGAAGTTGTAGTTACGGCACCTCAAAGAAACAACAAAAGAGACTAGTTGATTCAGAAGGCACAAGTTGTTTCTTCTACGGAGCTGCAGGACAAAAGAAGAAGCATTACACCAGCTACCACGTTTGGCGTGCTAGAAAGGTATACTTCTTAATTTGGTTTGCTTAGAGGTTAAGGTAACTTCAATACCTAAAGACACTTGGTGGATAGATTCTAGTGCAACCACTCACATCAGTGTGTCTATGTAGGGTTGTCTGAGATACTGAAAGCCAAATGATGGTAAAAGATATATCTATGTGGGCGATGGCAAGAAGGTTGAAGTTGAAGCAATAGGGAAATTTAGATTATTGTTAAAGACAAGATTTTATTTGGATCTTGATGAAACATTTATTATATCGTCTGTTAGACGGAATTTAATTTCTATTTCTGCTTTGAACAAATCTGGTTATTCTTGTTCATTTGGAAATGGAAAATTCAGTTTGTTTCATGATTCAAAAATGGTTGGTTCAGGTTCTTTATCAGGTTATAATAATCTTTATTTAATTGATACAATTGCTTCATTTAATGAATCCATGCAATTAAGTACTCGAGGTATAAAGAGAAAATTAACCAATGAGAATTCAGCTGCGTTATGATTCAAAAGATTAGGTTATATCTCCAGAAGAAGAACAGAGAGACTTGTGTCAGATAAAATTCTAGACCCCTTAGATTTTATAGATTTTGATGTTTGTGTTGATTGTATAAAGGAGAAACAAACCAATAAAAGGGGATTTGAAGCCAACAGGACTTTAGACGTCTTAGAACTTATACATACAGATTATTGTGGGCCATTCTCTATGGTTTCGTGAAATGGTCAACAATATGTTATAACGTTTATAAACATTTTTTCAAGATATGGATACATATATCTCATTCATGAAAAGTCACAATCGCTGGATGTGTTCAAAAATTATAAGGTTGAAGTTGAGAACTAACTTATCAAAAAGGATTAAAAGCTTCAGATCTGACTGTGGTGGTGAGTACTATGGTAAATATGACGGTTCAAGTGAATAACGTTTAGGACCATTTGTTAAATTCCTATAGGAATGGGTATCGTCCCACAATACACCATGTCGGGTTTGCCCACTATGAATGGTGTTGCTGAAAGATGAAACAAGATGCTTAAGGACATGGTGAGGAGTATGATATCTCATTCTACCTTACCAGAATCATTCTAGGAAGAAGCACTTAAGATTGCATAATATATCCTTAACAAGGTTCCAACTAAAGTAACTTCCAAAACCCCTTACGAATTTTGAACGGGCAAGAAGCCTATTTTAAAGCATTTGCATGTTTGGGGATGTCCAGCTTAGGTAAGGCCTTATAGGCCTAATGAAAAGAAACTGGATTTAAGGATGGTGAGTTGTTATTTTATTGGATACTCTGAAAGATCAATGGGGTATAAGTTTTATGATCCCATGGCTAAGTCAATTTTTGAGACAGGAAACGTTTTGTTCTTTGAGGATGTTGAGTTTGTGGGGGGGAGATATGGTTAGGGACTTTGTCTTTGAAAAGGAATATGTTGGCATTTCCATAGCTGTTATTGACATTTATCAAACTCCTATTTTTGACATTGTTCAACAAGTAGACCCAAATCAAGACAATGTCGGAGAACCTCCCATTCCAAAAATTGTTTTAGAAGAACAAACTCTACCACCTTAAGAATCTATGCCATTAAGGAGATCCACTAGCGAAAGGAGAAGTGCAGTACTAGATGATTACATTGTATTTCTCCAAGAACATGATTTTAACATTGTTGTGACAGAAGATGATCCAATCAACTTCCGTAAAGCCATGCAAAGTTCTAGATCTCAAGAATGGATTAATGCCATGAATGAAGAGATAAAATCCATGAAGGACAATGATGTTTATGATCTTATCCCATTGTCTAAAAGAGCAAAACCATTGGTTGTAAATGGATATTTAAGACTAATAGGGATTCAAAAGGCGATGTGGAGAGGTACAAGGCTTGTCTTATCACTGAAGGTTTTACACAAAAGAGGGCATCGATTATAAAGAGACTTTCCTTCCGATTTCTTCGAAAGACTCTTTCAGGATTATAATGGCATTGGAGCGTATTTTGATCTTGAGCTTCATCAGATAGATGCTAAGACTGTGTTTCTCAATGGCAACATTGATGAAACAATCTATATGGTACAACAAAAAAACTTTATATCGGGAGATGCAAAGCAGATGGTTTGCAAGTTAAAGAAATCCATCTATAGGCTTAAGTAGGCATCTCACCAATGGTATTGCAAATTTCATCAGGTTATCATCTCGTTCGGTTTTAAGATGAATGTGGTCAATGATTGTATATAGCACAAGTTCAGTAAGAGTAATTATATTTTCCTGGTTTTACATGTCGATGATATTTTGCTTGCTAGCAACGATATAGGCTTATTGCATGAAACCAAGAGATTTCTATGAAAGAAATTTGAGATGAAGGATCTTGATGACGCCTCTTTATGTTGGATATACAGATACACCGAGATCGCTCCCAAGGTATTCTTAGATTATCACATAAGGTCTATATAAAAAAAGGTTCTCAAGAGATATAGCATGCAGGATTGCAAACTAGGTGATACCCCTGTGGCTAAGGAAGACAAGTTTAGTCTTATCAATGCCCTAAGGATGATTTTGAGATTCACGAAATGTAGAAGATTCCTTATGCTTCAGCATTAGGGAGTCTGATGTATGGTCAAGTTTGTATGCGTTAGGATATTACGTACGTTAAAGGATGTTGGACAGTACTTAAGCAATGCTAGAAAGGATCACTAGATAGCAGCCAAATGAGTCTTGAGGTATTTATAGTGAACAAAGGACTATATAATCACGTATCAGAGGTCAGAACAACTTGAGATCATTGGGTGTACTGACTCCGATTACGCTGGATACTGAGATAGTATGAAATCTATGTCGGGCTATTTCTACCTTTTGGTTGGAAGCACTGTCTCTTGGAAGAGTGCTAAACAGTCTCTTATAGCATCTTCTACCATGGAGGCAGAGTTCATGGCTTGTTATGAGGCATCGAATCATGGAATATGGCTGCATAATTTTGTTACGAGGCTGCACATAGTATATAGTATTCAAAGACCACTCAAGTTATTTGTGATAATAAGTTGGTAGTTCTATATTCTAACAACAACAGGAGCTTGAAGTCAAAGCATATAAACTTCAAGTTTCTGGATATGAAAGAAAGAGTTCAGAGTAAACAGGTGTCTATAGAGCACATTAATACAAATTCTATGATTGCGGATCCGCTTATTAAGGGATTGCCACCCAAAATGTTTCATGAGCACACTGTTTGTATGGGTGTCATATCATTTTAGAATATTCAGTTTTGGTGGGAATTTGTAACTTTAGATGCTTTTTTGATATACACATTTTCAGTTGTTTCAGTTTATAGATATTTGAAGATGATTTTCTATGGAAATAAAGTTTTTGATTTATTCACACTCTGATTTTGATATGGTTTGATCTCACTAAGGTTTTAAGGTTGACCAGTTAGAAATAGGCATGTTAAGATCACATTGCATGAAATTTTCATGCTTGATCTTTGTCATTAGTTGTATTGGTATGTGTGATCATTGATGGCTCTAGTTACAATATGTATAACGAAGGTCGCTTTGGTTCTATATTAATATGGTTAACGGACGAGATTGTTGAGATGCATAAGGTCCTATATTGATATGGTTAATGAACAAGATTGTTGAGATGCATAAGGTTTTGATAGTAGAATTCATGAGCTCATAAGGTATAATTCACATTTATAAAGTTTTATATATAACCCAAGTGAGAGATTGTTGGAATAAATCCAATATATATAAGCTAATATATTAAATAAATATGTATTAAAGGCTATCAAATAAGGTTGCCTAATTAAAAGTGATCAATTTGAGTTTTGGGTTTTTAATGCATCATTAAGTGTGGGCGTCTTATGTGTAGAGACCAAAATATAAAGGAGCTATATAAAGGATAATTGCTAGGGTTAGCAGTTATATAAAAGAGTTGTGGTCTCCAAGTCAGTACGTACGTAATTTTTTTGTCACCCATCTATAGAAAGATTACAAAGGCATTCTTTGAAGGAGGACTTACGTAACAGACTTGGAAGATCCTCAACCTATACAATCGGGAATCACAATTTTATCTATGAATTCAGGTTAGCTTTTGCATCTTATTAATTTTCACGGTAATTTAACATAAATAATCCTAAGTGACGATGGTTTTCATTACAATATTATGTTCTAACACATGACAGTCCCACAACAACCGAGGGATGTGGTGTCGTCGTTGTGACGCCAGTGGCAACAATGGAGGTTTAGAGGTTTTTTTTTTTTTTTGAATTATTATGATTATCATTTGTATAAATTTGGTGTTCTTATATAACTAATGGTGAGTGTGTTTACTTTTAACCGCCAGATGTAAATCGTAGGGCCAATAAAGCTGTTACCGATGAGAGAAAGTCTTGTCATAGTATGTCTATTTTTATTTTTATTTTATTTTTTTGGTAGGCTAGTTTGCTTCCAAGTTTTGAATGTATCTGCGTATTTGACCATTTGCATCGGAATGATCAGCTGAAACGAACACAGAAAGTCTTCCATACAAGTAAACATTTTTAGCAGTTCCAATCTCTCAGCTGATTCGCCATGTTCGCGAAGCGGTTCTTACAGAAAGCTGTTCTTCATTCTCAGGTACTTTCAACTTTCAGCAATCGACGGTCGGGACTCTTCTTCAATTTTCTTTCTTGTTCATTCAGCTTCAGCTCCGAAGAAATTCTTTAATTGTGCATTACATTTCTAACGAGAATGACCTAGGGCTTTATTTTTCACTTGAAATTTCATTATTTTTATGAATTGTTATGTATCCTTTTCCCCTCTTTAAGGTTTTGAAACGTGTAATTCTTTGCTTTCGATCAATAAATTGTGTTCCTTTTCTGAGCTAAAATTTTCGAACCACATAGGAGAGGGAATGAAGTCTAGGAGCATGTGCTAGTTGCTTAATGTGTTGATGTCTTCTTAACACTCTGATCATTTTTGGGGCAAATTTATTGGTTTCGAAGCTTTAATGGAAGGAATTCCTTTTCACTGTTCGATTTTAATCTACAAATTACTGGTATTGGAAACAATGCAGAGAATAAAATTAAAACCCAAGAATGTGCCAGTTGCTTAAGGGGTTTATCTTCTTGTTCCTGTTTGATTTGGATTAATGAGTTTTATTGGTTTTGGAAGATAAAATTATCAACTCAGAAATGGGAATGAAGTCCACAAGGATGTGCTAGTTGCATATTGTGTATTTCTTCTTCTTAGCGTTTGATTTGATTTGATTAATAATTTTTATGGGTTTCAAAACTAAAATTTTCGAGCCAACATACAACATGGAATAAAGTACAAAAGCCTCTGCTAGTTGCTATATGTTTTTCTTCTTATTATTATTTTGTTTATGCCAGAACTTACAACACGGCAGTTTGAAGGCAACAGACTTGGACCCACGAATTGCACTTCACTATGGAATCCCATCTACATCCTCTATTCTCGCATTCGATCCCATCCAACGCCTTTTAGCCATTGGGACTCTGTAAGTTTATAAAGTGCGAGTTGCTAGCTAGGAACTAGGACTGCCGTGTGGCTCGTTTTCAAAAAATATTGGCAAAGAAAACAATTAAAGAGAAACCAACGACAAAGAAAAGCAGCTGAGTGAAACTGGTTTTTATGAAGAACGTTTGTTGTGCATTTCATTTCTGTTGTTCTGAAGTTTGGTGTTAAATTGAATGAATTTATAGTTTCCTTCTTTCTTCTCTTGAAAATGTGACTTCACTTGTCTTTATCTTATGGGTTTCACCCTAGACAAGCTGACTTGGGCATGGAGGCACTTTAGTAATAGCGAAGCCGACTTTCTTTCTCTTGAGGAACATTTTTTTTTTGTTGGGGGGGGAGGGGTTATTATGAGAAAACATGGGCTTAGGCAAAGTTTAAGAAATTCCCTTGCACCTTTGAGCTAGATTGGTTGATGGGAAAAAACCATTGCTAATACAAATACCAATGCTATATTTGCCACTGAATAGTGTGAAAATGGCATATTTGATGCATAATTTAATTTAGTACTCCTATGCATAATGCTATAGCTAATTTTTGTCATAATTATTAAACTTTGGATCTTGTAAAATAAGCTTTTAATTTTAACATAATTAAAAATGACAACGTTGTAATGATTAAAAGAAAAAAAATAATAAATTAACCAATAGCAATCAAATGTCAAAATTTGATGTATGCTATACTAGGTGCCAAATAGCATTTGCCAAATTTTAGACAAGATTGCACTCCATTGGAGTGTGGTTTTCCTACTCATATACTAAAATTTGGCATTGGCACACTACTTGAGCACCGTTGGAGATACTCTAATCTGCCTTGGGAGTCAATCTTTGTGCTATAAGTGTCGCCCTGCAATAATAAAGCAGAAAGAGTAACTAGATATATAACTTGAGATGTCATGTTTTGCTGTACTGGGGCACCAGACTGCCACTATAGTACTCTAATTGTTTTGGTTTTCTTTGGCAGGGATGGAAGGATTAAAGTGATTGGTGGTGGTGGTATAGAAGGACTCCTTATATCTCCGAAGCAATTACCCTTCAAATACATTGAGGTATACATAAAGTAAGAACTATTGAAAACATTAGGACATAGTGTTGATATATTGCTTGTAGCATATTTAGCTCCGAAAATGACACACCCATGGCATCCCGAACACGTGTATATATATGTATATGTGTATGTATATATCTTCCTTTTCCTTTCTCACTCTTTCCTTTATTCCTTAAGCGGAAGAGATAATGCGTGATGTTGTTTTGTCAGTTTCTCGAAAACCAGGGTTATTTGGTTTGCATCTTAAATGACAATGACATTCAGGTACAATTCTTTATCAACGTTGAAATTTCTTTCTCTAGTAAAAACTCGATTCATCATAATTTGAAACATTAAATATTAAGGAAAACTCCATTGAGCATTTATGCCACTGTTCTTCTTAGTTCCTTATCATACATTACCAACTTTCGTGGCTCTTAAGTAGTTGTCTCTTGGAGTTTGACTTTATTTCCACTTTCAATAGCCATGGACCGTTTCGTTTGATACTTTGATTAAAATAGCTTTTTGGTCAAATTTTGCAGATTAGATCACTATTTTAATCGGGATGGCTACTGATAGTTGACAATAGCATGGCTATTTATTTTGCAATGCTAGCCGACTTTCAGCTGAAAGGCCTCTTGGTTTTAGTCTCTATGAAGTGCTTAAATTTGATAAGATTTTTAATTTATCAACTTTGATCATTAATGTTCAGATTTTCACAGGTTTGGAATCTTGAGAGTAGATGTCTTGTATGCTGTCTACAATGGGAAACCAATATAACTGCCTTTGCTGTAATCCATGGCTCCAACTTCATGTACATTACTCACTGAAATAATCATGTTACCCGCATTTTTCAATTAGCTGATGGTTGTCCGGCAAGTTGAAGAGTATTAGACAATCGGTCCATAACATGTTTGCTGTATTGCAATTTGCAGGTATGTTGGTGATGAATATAGTTTGATGTCTGTGATGAAGTTCAATGCAGAAGAAAGAATGATTTTGCAGTTGCCCTATCATATTTCTTCAAATGCTATTAGTGGTACTTTATTTTTCTCAGTAATTGATCATTGAATCATTTGTTCCACTCACAAAAATAAAATAAAAAGTTGTATGTCATTTGTTCCCAAGTTAAAACATTGTCCTAAAATGTGTTTTTAATTTTCTGTGATGAACTAAACGTCTCTTAAAATTCTGTTATTAACTTCTTATGTTATGTTTGCTTCTGTTTTTAATTTAAAGCTGTTCTTTTAACATTAGCAGATATTTTCAAGTGCCCATTTCCTACTGATCAACCCGTTGTTGGAATTCTTCCCCAACCTTGTTCTTCTGGAAATAGGCAAGATGGATTCCCATCATACCTTGTAATTAGATTAATTTTTGTTATTGCAAATTATTAGCTGAAGCTACTTCCTTCACTCTTAATTGGCTCCTTAGTATAAGCTCTAATTGTTTGCTAGCCTGCAAACAACCTCATTGACAGTGTAAGTTTGGTCAATATGATTGGTAAATAATGCAAGTCATCCTTCCTGGTGGATGTGGAACGGGAGGATGTTCAAAGGTTAGATATTGCAGAGCAGTTATAGAACATAGTTTGTACTGCTTGTAGGATGAGGATTGTTTGAAGATCACCTAACTTCAGCTCCAGCCATACTTGCATCCTTGATTCTATTTAAGTTGGTTGGTATGGAAGTCTGTTTTGTATCTCATGAACAACTTAGTTATACTTTTTTTTCTCTCTCCCTTTCTTTCCTTTTAACTTTTGGCACTATATCTTTGCTGAGGTATATCTATAAGTAATTGAGACTATAAGTGAGAACACAGAACTTTACATCATGGTTGATCTAGAGTGCTTGATTACGAGCATTAATAACTTCTTTCCTTGTTTTCCCCCCCAGAGTACTGATTGCATATCAGAATGGATTGGTTGTGTTATGGGATGTTTTTGAAGCTCGAATTGTTTTTTCTGGTGGTGGTAAGGATCTCCAATTGAAGGATGAAGTTTTAGAAGCCTCAACTGCAGCGGATGTACATTGTTTGGAAGATAAATCCGAAAGTCCTTTGGGGGAGAAAGAGATAAGTGCTCTTTGTTGGGCATCTTCCAGCGGGTCCATTCTCGCTGTGGGGTACATAGATGGAGATATTCTATTTTGGAACACATCCTCTGTAGCTTCTAGTAAAGGTCAACAAGCATCATCATCATCTAACAATGTTGTTAAGTTAAGATTATCATCTGCGGAAAGGAGACTCCCAGTCATTGTCTTACAGTGGTCTGCAACTAATAAGTCCCGTAACGATTGTGATGGCCAATTTTTTATTTATGGTGGAGATGAAATAGGATCAGAGGAAGTTTTGACGGTATGCTCAACATTTGTTGGTTGTTTTTCTGTTTTCATGGTTGAACTGTGTTTTATTATATAGAATGCCACCAAAACATTTAATAAGAAGGGGAGTTTTCACAAATGCCATCTTTTGAAACTTTACTTTTTATAAATGCTGCACACGTTTGGGTGTGGCATAGCTTAAACATGTAATATGAGAGGCAGTGTGGTACAACTTTTTTAAGTGTGGTATGAATAAACACAATTTTAGAAAGTGTGGCATTACATGTAATTTTCTCTAATAAGAATCTTAAAAGGTACATAGTTTATAAGATGTTAACTTTTCCAGCAAAACATGTATTATCTTGAAAAGAGTAAAGAATTTTTGGGTTTAATTCATCTCCCAATTTAGAAAATTTTTTCCCCTTTCTTGTGCGTGTATCAGATTCCTTTTATTTTCAGGCTTTATGCTGATTCCAATTTGCTGCACTTAACAGCTGCAACGTTAGCATGAAGACAAAATATTGACATTTTTTATCATATCAGTCTGCCTCTTTTAATCAGTGAAGTGGTATTTTATTCTAAGTTCTCCCAGCAACTGTGTTATTTATGTTCTGCCTCTTTCAGGTTTTAACACTTGAATGGTCGTCTGGAATGGATTCTTTAAAATGTGTTGGTCGTGCTGATATTACACTTACTGGCTCTTTTGCGGACATGATTTTGTTACCAAGTGCTGGCGGAATGGGGAGTAATAAGAAAGCCGATGTTTTTGTATTAACAAGCCCTGGACAATTGCATTTTTATGATGGTGCTAGCCTTTCTTCCTTTTTGTCCCAGCAAGAGAGAAAACCGTCGTTTAGTGCTGTGGAATTCCCTGCTATGATACCCATGAATGATCCGACCATGACTGTTGCTAAACTTGTTACACCTCCGACTGGGGAAGAGACATTAAAGACTTTATTGGAGGTGTTCCATCTCTCTTTTATTTTGGTTATTTTTTTTTATTTTTTATCTTTAATTTTGTGGTTCCTGTGAAGAATGGCTTGTTAGTCTTATTTTTTTTGTTAATTTCTGTCTTAGAGGCTAATTTTGCTTCTATTTTCAGTTTGCCTCAATTATGAAAACTGGTTCAATTACTACCCCAGCTGCTGGTGTAAAGTGGCCATTGACTGGGGGTGTGCCGAGTCAATTGTTTGGTACTAAAGAGAGGAGGATTGAGAGACTGTATCTAGCTGGGTATTCAGATGGGTCTGTTCGAATATGGGATGCCACTTTTCCAGTCTTTTCTTTTCTTTTAGAAGGCCATGTAAGGGTTCCTGGTATGAATTTTATTATTATTTTGTCCTTATTAGTAGAGAGAGATTATTCTTGATAGTAGATTATTCCATGTGACTAGCAGGTGCAAGGTATTACAGTGGCTGGATCAAGTGCTCCTGTATCAGAATTAGATTTTTGCTGCCTCACTTCAAGTTTGGCTTTAGGCAATGAATGTGGTCTGGTGAGATGTCCTACATTTCTGTATTTTGATTCTTTTGGTCAATTTTCTGTATTCTTAATAATTTTTTATGCTTTTTCCATACAAGTGTTTCTGTATTATGTTAAAGAGAGACTCACCTTTTTGTAAACGTTTTTTTTTTCCTTATAATTGTTTTGGCTTGTATAGGTTTGTATTTATGATCTCAAAAGCCGTTCAAATGGAATAAACTTCCACTTTGTCACAGAAACTAAGCGTGAAGGTAAAGTGTAAATGACAAACATCACGATGATTGCGCCTCCTTGATTTTTGCCTGCTTCTTTGGGCCAAAGGGGGATAAGCTACCATCTTCCTCTCCTGGAAAATTAGATTAGATTCCTAAATGTCTCCTAATGGAAATTCAGGCAATGGTATATCTGCATCTGGCTAAGTTGAATTTTAGGAACTTCATGATTAGCAGATAACCTATTGTAATAGACCTGGGATGTCTAGATTATATCAAAGTGTCTATCAAGGCTGATTAAAAGAATGTTGTCAAGAAATTGTCTGGTCTAGGTTCAAATTAAAGTCTTTCAAGTTCTTGAAAATGTTTGTTGAAAGTGAGATTTATGTCTTTAGGACTGTGAATGAAGTAATAGCATGATGTGGAATAAATATTGTTATTTCTACGTGGTATATAACAGTTCCCCACAATATAAAGCCGGGATTTGCTAATTGTAAAATATTTTAGGTACTAAATGTTTCTTAAACATAGATTAAATTTGAACTATTAAAAAAAAGCTGTTGAAAATTCATGATGTAAATATGGTCCACATACAATAATTGTCTTTTATTTGATGAGTGATGCTTACAGTCCTAATCGGATGTCTATACTTACATTTAGAAATATCCAAGAAGCGTCATTTATGTTTGCATGCACAGGGAAATATTGGAATTCAATTAGTGGGTATGGATGGAGTTGCAGCTTTGTTATAAATTTTTATGAAATGATTATGACAAAAGTTAGGGAGGTGGCAAGGAAGCTTTTGCAAAGTGCAAACAAGAGTATCCTTTTCATTGTTTGTGATTGCTTGATTGTCCAGCTGAAGAACTTCCACAGGCAGTGATAGGCAATCTTTCATGTATTTTTATTGTTACCTTAGTCCATTCAAGGCATTGTCGAAATGTTCTGTCTTGATGTACTATGAGAGTGGGAAGCTCTATTTGATTGAGAAACATGTTTATTTTTCATGCTCGGACCATGATATTTAATTTACACTGAATTTTTACAGTTAGATTTGGCTTTCAGTAGTTGACATTATATATTTTCTTCACAGTTCAAAGTTTCCCTCAGGAAAAAGGGCTTCAATGTAGTGTTATTTTTTCTCTTACCGATTCCCCAGTCCAAATATTACGCTATACGCATTCTGGGGCTAAACTGGCTGTTGGATTTAAATGTGGCCGTGTGAGTAATCTATATGTTTCCCTTAGTCGTATCTTTTATTTTCATTAGAATAATCTTGAATGCTGGACTGTAACTTAAGTTTCTTCAGTGTTAACAATACCAATTTAAGCTACTTCTTCATTCATAAAGAATTCTGAAATTTAGTTAATCTTTTCAGCTTGCAGTAATTGACATGAGTGCGTTATCTGTTCCGTTCTTTCTGAATGATGTATCTTGCTCTGGCTCACCAGTCATTTCAATAACGTGGAAAGAGCTTGCAAATTCTCACAGCCCTGTGAAGAGCCCAAAGCACTTAGAATCAAACACTTTGATAAACACAGCCAAGGAAGTAATGTTCATTGCGACAAAGGATGCAGAGATTAAAGTGATTGATGGTTGTAATGGTAACATGATCAATACACGGCCATGGAACTTTAAAAAGGAATCGATTGCAATTTCAATGTATGTCATAGGCAAGTACTGTTTTTGTCTATGAAGAATAAGTTATTTTAATAGTTAAACGTGATCTGATGACAAAATGCTGAGAAGCTTAATTGTTCCAGAGTGTAGCATTTCTTCTAAGTTGTGCAATGAAAAGCAGCCAGAAGAGTCCATTAGGGACACTGCTACTGTGGAGGAGCCTGTTCCAGATGGTTCACAGGCTAATACAAGTTCACATGCAGCTGAACACAAGGTTTCTGCTGATACTGCATGCTTGGAGGAAAGTTTACCGGACTTTTTTATTTTGCTATGTTTTGAGGATTCAACATGCTTGTTCTCCATGAAATCTGTGATTCAGGTGCCTCTCTCCTCTATTTTCAATGACAATACTGTTGTAGCTTTAGATCCACGCTAAGGAAGTACAATTTTTTCAGGGCAACAATAAGCCTGTTTGTAAAGTGAAGCATGCAAAACCTTGCATTTGGACGACAACTTTTAAGAAAGAGCAAAGACTTCAGGGGTTGGTCTTGCTGTTCCAGACTGGAGGAATTGAGATCAGGTGATGTGTTTTCTCCCATTATGTGTGCACTTTGCAAGAACAGCACAAGTCAAAGAATAATGTAGAATAAGGAACATCAACGTCCATGTAAAGTTTTTAAGGGGGAAAAAAGCCCTCATAAATCTATCATCTTCCAATTCTAATGTTTTTAATGGCAAACTAGTGTACTCGGTGCTTCTATGATAACATGCCTGTTTTATATCTATGCTTTACAGATCTATACCAGACTTGGAATTGGTGAAGGAAAGCTCCCTGATGTCTGTTTTAAGGTGGAATTTTAAAGCAAATATGAATAAAATGATGAGTTCTTCTAATAGCGGACATATTACACTGGTATGACTTCTTGAAATTTGAAAATATCAAAATTGCACTTAATATCTTGGACTAAATGATATACTCTATTTGATGGATATCGTATGTTGATGTACCTACAGGCAAATGGGTGTGAAGTGGCATTCATGTCTCTATTAGCTAGTGAAAATGATTTAAGGTATTCTTTTGTTGTTTTTAGTTTGCTCTCTGATATCTCTCTCTCTCTCTCTCTCTCTCTCTTTTTAGGTTCAACAGTCTTTTTTTTTTTCGTTGCTTATCAATATCTCCTTATATTTTCAGGATGCCAGAGTCTTTGCCCTGTCTCCATGATCACGTTCTTGCAGCTGCTGCAGACGCTGCCTTTAGTTTCTCTATAAATCAGAAGAAAAAGCAGGTGAGAAGATGATATTATGATCTGTAGTAGTATAAATTTTCCATTCACACAGCAAGAGCATAATTATGTCGCTACAGGGTACTGCACCTGGAATTTTAGGTGGTATCGTCAAGGGCCTTAAAGGGGGGAAAGCAGACCCATTGGTGGATTTTACTAAAACTCCTAATTCAACTTTAAATCATTTAGAGGGGATATTTTCGAAGTCTCTCTGCTCAGACTCATTTGCAGCTGTAGATCATGAAGCCGCCTCAGAGCTTGATATAGGTTCTCTTCAAGTACTAAATTATACTTATTCTGTTGAGCAAGTTAATGAATTACTAACTATTAAATTACTTTTGATACAGATGATATTGAAATAGATGAACCTCCAACAGTAGCGTCTACAGCATCTGATGATCTTAAAAACACAAAGAAAGGTAAATCTGAGATTTTGTTGCATTTATTTATTTATTTATTTTTTGGAGTTATTATTGTTTTGCTATCCTGTATTTTAATGAAATATCACATTAGTACCTTGTAGTTTGGAAAATATTAAAAACGTATTTTGTGGTTTTCAAACATAGCAATCTGGCAACCAAAGCCCATACTCTAACTTATCTTTTTACTAATAGACCCTAAATATATTTTATCAAACTGTAAAAGAAAATAAAAACAAAAAATTTAGAAAAGAACTCATAAAAGAAAACCATATGTGTAGGTTTCTTTTTGTTTTAAATTTTTGTTATAGCGTTACAAAGTTAATTGGGGGTCTATTAGTAGAAGAGGAAGTTCATCTCAAAAATAAATAAATAAAAGAGTAAGTTGGAAATTTCATGTTATAAAACATGGGTTGGGGGTACCAGAATGATATTTTTGAAAGCTACAGTATATCTTTTTAATATTTTCAAAACAAGAGGGTATCAATGTGATGTGTCATTAAAATACATTGTACCTCAAAAACCCACCCTTTTTTTTTTTTAATGTACGTCTTGATTTTTTTGTTTTGTTTTGTTTTCTTTTTCTTTTTCTTTTTGTTTTGTTTTGTTTTTTTGACTACTTGAATTATTATATGCTTTACGCTGCATAAACATTTAAGTTAAAATATAAACTAATGTATTTCTTTGCAGAAAAGGGATCCGAAAGGGAAAGACTGTTTGAAGGTGGTACGGATGATGTAAAGCCCAGACTAAGAACTCCTCAAGAAATTAGGGCTGCATATGGAAAAGCTAGGGTAAGGTAGATGATGGTTTTAGTGGTAATGAAAGTTTTTATAGCTCTTTAATAAAGTGGTAAAGAAACTATTGCAGGTTGCTTCTTCGGTGGCTGCAAATGCAAGAAATAAGCTTGTAGAGAGGCAGGAAAAACTTGAGGTAAGATATTGATGTCATTGGTGAAAATAGTTCTGCATTTACACTTTGTTTGGTTCCCAAAAACATTAGAACATCAGGACATACAGGTCCAACAGAAAGTCATGTAGAGGTGTAATTTGCAAGTAGGCAACGTTTAGTGTGCTTTAAGTCCGACTATTTACAATTCAACAATCAAGTTGTGTGTCACATTATAAATTGTTCCAATAGATCATAGTGAACAAAAGGACCACCTTGAGTTAACAAAGGATGGAGAAGTTTGAAAGAACTGAATTCGAAAGTTAATGTTACAGAATAGTTTGGACTGACCTATAGAGTTCCAAGTATGTAATTAGCCTCTTTCTTCATTTGGTAAAAACGGTTTTGCATGTTGGTCATGTGATGATGGAAATTTGTAATTAATTTGTGCGTGCATGCAAACTTGTACATGCATTTGCACTTGTTATAATTTGTTTAATTTTCTCTATTATGTTACCATTGTTCGAATGGAGACTTTTATTTGTACTCTATTCGAACTTTTTAAGGAAATACACTTCCAATGGGCATATCTAGAATGGCTGGTAAACTGACCTTCACTCCTCTATCAGAGAATCAGTAGGCGAACCGAAGAGCTGCAAAGTGGAGCTGAAGACTTTGCATCAATGGCAAATGAGCTCGTCAAGACATTAGAAAATCGAAAATGGTGGCAGATATGAACAATTGATAAGTTCATATTTGCTTCTCGATCTGGTTGTCTGTGCACTATATTCTGCGTGTTTGGCGAGACAGGAGAATTCTCTCCGAGCCTTGATATTGAGCTTATAAATGCATTTTTTAAGATGTCTAGCATGCCTTGATATTGAGCCTTGATGTTTAAGATGTCAAGTATGTATTGAGCTTATAAATGCATTTTTTTTTTTTTTTTTTGCTGCGTTTTCATTTTGGTGCAGGATGTGAACAACAATTTTTTTTTTTTTTTTTTGTAAATAACAAATAGTTGTCCATGAATTCGATATAGGCTGATAATTGACCATTGGTGTTCATTGTATATGGGCATGACGTATAAGAATTAAGAGAAACGGCACAAGGGTTTTAAAATTGTAAAAGGGTTGGTTCAATATATAATTTTGAATCCCAGACAATTCAGGAATTTTGAGATTGCATCGCATTGAACAACAGAACAAGGTATATTGTAATGTGTTGAATAGAGTTGTTTTTGTCACTATACAATATGGTATCTGGTTTTGTAGCGTATTAAATATGGGGATGATACACTTATGGCCCTGGTATGCAGGATTAGATTAGATTAGATTGGATCAGATTAGATTAAATCTTAATACTTTGTTTAATGGAAAACTTTAAAGTATTAGATTGGATAAGCTTTTATCCGATCAATGCTTGAATTTTTTTAGAAAGGAATGAGGCAATTCTTTGCTAAAACATGTGATTAAACATAACCTTTTGTACAATGAGAAAACTATAGGGATTTATTTGCAAAAATTCATAAAATTTGAGAAAATTAAAATTTTTTAAAAAATGAGAGGTCAAAATATATTTTTATGTCACGAAAATATTTTTAATAATTATATTGACCTTTTAATTTTAAAAATGTACAATTTGATCTAAAATTTAGAAAAAATTTACAAAATGCCCCTATCTTAATAACACAGCAACAAATATAGGATTGAATTAGCTCAAAATTTAATCATATCTATTCCAATACAATTTAATCTTCTAAGACTATTACATCCAATATTATCGTATCCAAAGCATCAAACGAGCCCTTATGACGTGGAGAGGGATGTTGGATAGATTGGATAAGAGGTCAAGTTTATAATTTTTATTTCTTTTTTTAATAATTTGAAATGACCATATTGTAATTATTAAATAAAAGGTCAACAAATCAACTAAAAATTACTGTGTCAAAATTTTAGAATAAATGTATGTCACAATTTTACAATGATATTTAATATATTAATTTGACACCACATTGCAGATAGTCTTACAATATGTAAATTACGATTGTCAAAACCAATAAAATGCAATTTTAAATTTAAATAAAAAAAATGAACATTTAAATTTCGTAAGCTTAAGCTAGATGATACAATTGGCAAAATTTTGGCAAATTATATTTTTCTAATCGTGCCAAATCTGGCATGGTTTCCACTGTGTTCGTCTAGAGGGATGAACTTCAGGCCCGTGGGAAAAGTTAGGTCCAAAATCTTACACCAAGGGCATCAAGAAGTTCTGAGCTTTCTTCCCACGAGATCCTTTAATTCAAGCTCGGCAGGGAACCTTTGTTCCTTCAGCTTGGAAAAAACCTGCATTCTCTCGAGAACCACAAGAAGTAAGAAACTAATGTAAATTTAAGAACTTATTCATTTCACACACTAACAGAATGACACGCGTCGATTAAGTATATAAAATTGCTCATCTCTCTTTCTTCGAATTCAGACTATAGGAATGAATGAAAGAAAATATACAGTAAGAAATATTTTAAAGGATAATAAAAAGCATTTTTTGTGTTTTATCAAAATGTTGCATGAAATCCTATGTTTTTAAAATGTTATGTCTATCTTCTATATTTTATATAAATCACATTAGAAACCTCCTATTTAAGGTGAATCAATTGACTGACGCAATTTTTTTTTGTAAAAACCCAAAATGTCCTCATTAATTTGTATCTAAAAACTTTGAAATAATTTTAATTAAGAAAATTCAGTCCCAAAAAAAATCCCTAGTTAAGACATGTCAAGAGTCCTCTCCAACAGCGGTCGCTAAGTGCCCCATCTCCTACCAGGATCTACAGGTTCTGTTTTGGCAGTGTTTGATGTTTACAAAATTTTGATAATTTTGTTTAAATTTGAGGTTCAAATGAGATTAAAGTTTGAAATAGAGTTTTGAACTGTCTTTTATACTATTTTGACCGAAATATATGCATCAAAGATGAGGGTTTTAACAATTTAAAAATTATTAGTTATGCACAACATTGTAAGGTACAACAGAGAATTTCGATACTATGTAAGGTAGAAATGTATTTTAAGCCGATAAATCACAAAATAATAAAAAAAATCATATCAGATTAAAATAACATAACAGTCTAATAAAACTTTATGCAAATGTTATAATTCATAACTATTTTTATCATTATGATTAAGATTATGCATAATACATGAATTTAAAACTAATACCGCTATCTTTTTATTTTATTTTATTTTTTTATTCTACTGATAGAAGAATTCTTCCAAAAGTTAAGTGTCCCTAGCATTATTAGCATGTACAATATGCAAAGATAAGTACTTACAAATTCATCATTGCAATATACTTCAAAAGCGCCAGTGGTTTGTAGGGACGATCGCAAGACGTTTCCGAAGAAGCAGACACCTGCAATACTAGCAATCTTAATCGCACGCAGAGCCCGGTACCAGGGAGGTGGTGTCATGACCCCCAACCTCGGGAAGATTTGTTCACCTGCTATTATTGTCCCTATGATTCCCACTTGAACTACTGGTACCACTTTGCTGATCGCCTGTTTCGGAAATGATGGAGGGTAGTTTACGAGCATGACATTCAGCCCAGGATATGCAGCTTCAAGCATGTTTTTCATTGTAACAGCAATTCCACTGCCACATGAAAACATCACATGTATAAATGGAATCATTCATAGCTCCAGATTAGTTCAAACTAAACTCCTCAGATCAATTCTCCCTTTTGGCATTTCCTAAGAAGTTGCATGTTTCCTTTTTTTTTTTTTTAAAAAAAAAAACATTATTTTGAATGCAGCGAGATAATTATGATGCTGGTAAAACATTATTTTTCATATTTTACCATTGAATTTTTTTTTAAAAAAAGTGTAAGAGATGTTTTATTATGTAAGGAAGAGCTAAATTTTTATTATTACGTGAAGGTGCAATTATGATTTTTATAATTTAATGAGAACACAACTCGAACTTTTTTTTTTTTTAATATCATTTTGAATGCTGGGGGATAGAATATTGCAAATGTGGTTTTACGTAGTTATTAACCTGGATATCCAACGCTTCATTATGCAGTTCTACCAAATTAGAAATACACCTCATTAATAAATAAAAGGTTTGATCAATTTTATAGCTAATACGAAGAACCATGTGAACCCAGTTTAACAATTAGCATAAAAACATTTTCTAAAAAAGAAACAGAAAAAGAGGGACAATGTGTGAAACTTGTAAGAGCAAGAAGTGCAGAAAGCGATATAGACGGTGCTCCCTAGGCCAATTTCTCCAATATTAGTAATGGGTTTCTGCATTAAGATAACACCAAAGTTACGATTTCAATTAAATCATGTATATGAATGATGTGTATATATATATATATATGTATATATATACACACATCTTAATCCACAGCTACAGATACATGCATGTAAGACAGTGACAAAAAAACCTGTTGCATAGGAAATGGAAGGGGTTCTTGTAGAAATTTTTGTTGTGATTTGGGCTGATATATAGATTGAGGATAATTATAAGGACGATCATGATGATGATGATGGGTGGGTGGCGGTGAGCGTGTGATGAGATTTAAAATGTCCGTACATAACAGAAAGATTGGTAATCCAATGATAAGTAACCTTAGTCGATCCATTGTTGAGGCTAAAGAAGGAGGAAGAGAGGAAATATCATTCACACGAGTTGGAATGTGAGTCTGCGAAAGCGTCAAAGTCAAATACGGAAAAATTGTCTTGGTGTTTGCATTCTCTTCTTTATTTACACGTGTCAGATTGTGATGGCGTCAAGCCCACGACTGCAGAGGGGCCTCTCGTCTTTTGCTTTGCTTTTGTTTTTGTTTCTGTTTCTGTTTCTGTTTCTGTTTCTGTTTCTGTTATATATTTCTTTATTTTTTATGAAGCCTCTCCGGAGGTTTAGAGGGGCAAGTTACAGCCTTTTTTTTCAAGGGAGGAAATAGTAATTATATATATTTTTAATTTGCGGATGAGGACTAGAACTTTTTACCTAATTTGGTAAAATTGGATGTAGATTTACTCTAATATGATAACTTTATAAAATAGAGTTATTTTAACTCTCTATGGTAGTAAAAGTGTATTAAAAGTAGCTATGCTTTTGAGGTTTTTATTTTTATTTTATTAAATTTTGTTTTATTTTTTGTTTAATTTAATTTAATTTATGTTATTTTAGTCCTAGTTACCAATTTATTTATTTATTTTTCTTATTTGTGTAGGTAAATAACATGAGGGGGGCAATTTGTCAACTTGGAATTGATTTGGGGTAAAAATATTAAAGTAAGGTATACTGATATAATACTGTAACAAGATTACAGTAAACTAAAGGCACAAGTAATATAATATGGAGACAAAATATCAAGATTTCTTTATTATTAATAGTCTCTCTTTCTTTCTTCCTTCTACTCTTCCCATCACTTCATAATTTTTCTCGTACATCTGTTGCCTTATAACACTACCTATTTATACACATTTTATCTGTACAATGAGCTCATCATGAAATCTTTGTTAATTTCCATGAAGCTTCTCAATGCTTAGCAGTATACGTAAATCTCTTTAAGTTATCAATAACTTGACCCTTCGTGAATTATTAAATCTTCATACTTGGCTCTTCATGAATTATTAAGTATTCAACCTTGGCCCTTCATGAATTATTAAATGTTTCTTTGGATTTTGTGATGACATTCATAATCAAGATCTATTTCATAACACTCCCCCTAAGATGCCTCTTACACAAGAAATTTGCCTCACTAAAACCGTACTAGTCTTTGGGACGAAAAGGATCCTTTTTTCTATCAAGTGATCTCACAACCATTGGGGTGTTAGACTAGGTGCTCTAAAGATTAAATGATGTAAAAAGTTTTTGAAGACATCTAATCAATAAAGAGTTTATTAATTATTCATATATCAAATGTTGTCCTCTTTATGTTCATTTCTGTTAAATGTATGATAAGGAAACAAAAATATGAGATTATCAGTCTAAACCTTTAAGATTGTGCATATGAAAGACAGATTATGCGGAAGACATGAATCTTTAACGTGACGGTCTAAATGATGAGGTTTATAATTAAGGGAATAAAGTTGGGCATTTATTCATGTTAAGATTGTTTATTGTCTACATCCTAACGGAAGATGGCTTGTCTTAGTCATCAGAGTGAGACTCTACGAGTAGAAATATTGGTTTATTGTCATAAGTGACGACACATTGGATCGGGACAAAAGTTGAATTGATTTGATTAATGTGAAAAATATGAGATTAGAAAATCAGTTTGTTAGGAGATTTCATGGGAAAATCAGTTTTATTTGAATTGCACAAATTTAGTTAGGATAGTTTCCTGATATTTGAATTGTACAGATTTAGTTAGTTTTTTGATTTTGTATGATTGGTTCCTAACCTTTCTCTTGTATTGTATGTATAATAACCCATATACTAAATTAATTAAGTAATGAAAAAAAGATTTTTTCTTTTTCCTCTAATTCCTAATCATTACATGGTATCATCGCCATAGGGTTTTTGGAAAATTCCTTCATCCAATTCCAATTCTCTCTATTCTTTTTCAAGTCCACCTATTGTTCAAACCCTTCTTCACCCGATTCCTTGATTCCCTTCTTCACCCTTCATCTTTCTAGTGAACCTTACTTATAACACCCGTTATTTTCCTAACGGGTATTAAGATAATTAAATTAATTATTAGTGTGCTAACTAAAATTTGTTTCATTTAAAATCTATTTCATCCTATTTATTTCTACCTATTTCAAAATTTTGTAATTTTTTTTAGTATATTTACTGAAATGCTCTTGAAACATTAAATTAATTACGAAAATGCCATTTGGCATTTTATGAACTAAAGTCTCCAAAGGAGACATTCACAACATAACCTCCACCCACTTCCGTCAACTTTGTCCCCCAAATTATTACCTAATAATGCAACCTTCTTTTTATTCAGATCAAACATCTCCTCACGTCTGCCTCACTCCCACTCTTTGTTCCTCACATTTTGCTGCAACAAAACACTAAGAGCAGCCAAGAAAACTCAGCCACCATTTCCTTCCTTTGAAGTAAGAAAATTCCTAGTCATACCATAGCAACTAGAGCAGTAAAACGCCCACCAAACACGTCCAAAAACACCAAGGAGAGTAGCCTATTTACTTGCTCGAAAACCGCAAAGAACGTTGCCAATAATGTGGTCTAAACCCAGCCAAAATCATCCAAGGACATAGCCCATATTCTTGTTCAAAAACCAGCCAAAACTGTTACCTTCATGGCCAACAAACCCCAAGAGTTCAAGCTTTATTTTTAATCCAAACTTTGGTGCTTTTCAAAGGAGTTTTGACATAGGTTTTCTTTAATCTAAACTTAGTTTTTAGTATGTGTTTTCTCCATGTTTAATGCATAATTTTCGTGTTCAAAGTTCATGCAAATTTCTAGTTATGTTAACATGCATATTTGAGCATTTATGAACAAGAACTTGAGTCTTGAGTTAAAACCCACAACCAACCTTTATTTGGTTTGACAACAATGTTGGAAACATGTTAGAAGTGTTTAGAACTAGTTTCCATAGTTCTATGGTTAATGTTTTAAAGTTTTGAGTTTGAAGAGCAAACCTAAGCATGTTTTCATCATTATTTGCAAGAAAGGCTAGAGATATGGTTTGAGGATGATTTTAGTATAAAACTCATGAGAATATGTTTATTGTGATTATGTAACGCATGCTGCATATTTTGGAATGGTTTTGAGATTTTGAACAAGGATAATATGTTTTGGGTTAAAGAAAAACTTGACATTCCATAAACTTTGTAATACCTTTATGGGCAGTGGCTATTTCTTGAAATTATGAAATTAAACAAAAATGAATTTTGTAAATTGGTTTCAATATTTAAAAATTAGACATCCTAAGCTTTCCAACGAGCTATCATGAGTCTAAATCGGAGTTGTATTTTATTTTCTATGAAATTTTTAATTTTTGGATTGGAAACTAGTAAACCTGCCAGTGGCAGTATACCGCCCGTTTTCCTTAAGTAAACCACCCATTAACCCATGTGTTGATTGTAGATAATGAACCTACCCTTTTTGCAAAAGTATACTGCCAGTTTGCCATCATATACTAGCTGCTAACCTAAACCAAGAACCCAACTTTGCTCATTTTCTAATTCCTTAATGTCTTGCAACCTTTCCAACACTATCCTAAGTGATTTATGAATCTTATTAGGGACTAAAACATATAGATTACTTGTATATATTTTATATTGTGTTAGTACAAAAATTGTTTACTTTGGTATTCAAAGAGAAATTTGCATAAAAACTTTATTAGCACACTAGTGAGATGGATTTACACATGATTTATTTATGAATGTAGTTGTATGTTGTGCTTTAGTTTTAATTGTCCTTATGTATGCCTTAGGATCAAGGGAGTGTGGGGCTAACATTAATTGACTTCGAGATTAAAAGATTGTTGATAAGCTTGGAAGGTAGGAATTCTATTACTCATCTTTTGTGAGGTGTTAGTAAATTAAAATTTGGTTATTTTATGTTGCAAGATATGTATATAATATTTTGAATGTATATGATTATATCTATAACATGATGATGTGGAACTCATTCTGTATTGTATAGCGAGGAACATAATGATTTGACACATGTTGTAAATTGAGAAGCATGGTTAGGAAACCTGACTCTATAAATAACGATTGAATATAGAAAAATGGTGAGACGTGAAAAGGACGGTGGTTGCATCCTTGGGTACGATACCCTAAAAGGTAAAATAGGGGGAGGTGATGACGCTCCCTTGGGTTAAAAGTCCAAGAACACACTGTACAGGAATCAACTTGGTGAGGACTCGAGGCTTGATGTCCCCTCACCAGAACACCCTTGAAATGTTTAGAGGGTAATCAAGCGCGCCCATTTAGGTTTTGTTGAGTTGAGTGATATGACATTCTTTTACATGGTGGATATAGACAAGCATAATTGAATCCTGAATTAATATGTGTATATATATGTATGGAACTTGGTAAGAATGATCATAAGATATCCTTTGGAATTGAACATGATAAAATTGATGAATAATGATGAGAACTAACTAACCATGCAGGTTTTAATATGGTAAGGATAAAAACCTAAAGGTAAGTAATGGTTTTTCCTACTGAGCATGTTGTCGCTCATTCTCTCATATTTTCATCTTTTTAGGACTCACAATGTGTGAGGTGGTGACAAGATACATAGTTGAAGAAGCTATATAGTGGTATTACGATGGAATTGTATCATTTGTTGAGAATGTTCTTCATGGAAATGCAAACATCGATTGCTACTTTCTATGACTGTATTAAGATATGTTGAGGGTTGAAAAGATGATGACGACAGTTTTATATTATTAAATTTAAGGTGCTACATTAAACTATGGTTTAATTATCATTTATATTTTTATTTTTGATTTGAGAGTTTTTATTTAAGTCCCGGGTAACTTTATTTGTAAAGTTTTACTTTTATTTCTTATTTTTATTTTAATTCGTTAAAAACTGTTAACCCCCATATAGGGGCATTACATTACTAATCAATCATGTCAGAATCCATCGAAACTAGCCCTACCTTGGATGATACCACAACTGAAAATTTTGCTGCTGTTTCAACGGGAGATTTACAAAATATACAGGCTGTATACCGATTGAATGGGCAGAACTACTTGAAGTGGTTGCAACTGGTTCATACTTTTTTGAAAGGAAGAGGCAAACTAAGTCACCTATTGGGCACAGGGCTTCAGAAAGGGGATCCTAAATTCGATACTTGGGATGAACAAGACTTGATGGTGATGTCATGGCTATGGAATTTAATGCTTCCTGAAATTAGCGATACTTGCATGGTTCTCAGGATTGTCAAGGAGATATGGGATGCCATCAAACAAACATACTCCATGGTCCATGACGCTGCACAAATCTATGAGATTAAGATGAACATTTTAGCCATGAAGTAGGGAATGCGATCCGTTATGGAATACTCTAGCCTTTTATAAGGATTATGGCAAGAGATGGATCACTACCAATGCATACAGATGTGTTGTAGTGAAGATGCAGCGATCCTTAAAAGGTTTGTTGAAAAAAATTGGATTTATGATTTTCTTGCAAGTCTTAATGTTGAATTTGATGCGATGAGGGTGCAGATTTTAGGAAAGGCGGATTTGCCATCCTTAAACAAGACAATTGCTATAATTCAAGCCGAAGAAGGATGGAGTAGTGTGATGCTGGAGATCATAGTGGAGATGGCTCTGCCTTAGTGACAAAAGCTGTTGGATTAAAGGAACCAGGTCTGGTACACCCTATTGAAGGATCCGGCAAGCAAGCAGACTCATTGAAACTAATCAATAGAGACTCTTTGTTTTGTACCTATTGTAAAAAACACCGCCACACAAGGGACAAGTACAAGAAGCTTCACAATCGGCTTGGTGATGCACAATGACCTAACAAAAACATGGCTGATCGACATACTGGCGAGTGAGGACAAGCACATGTGGTCAGTAGTGAAGGAAGTCCAATTACCGAGCTTAATAAGGCTGACATTGAGAGGCTAAATACTTTGTTGGGGTCTCTTGAAAAACCATTCGTAGGTACCTATTCACTGGCTTTTTAAGTATTTTATCCTCTTCTTGCATTGCTAATTTCTTGGATACAATTTCTTCAAATTTGTGGGTAATTAATTCAAGAGCTACAAACCATATGACATGTTCCTCCAAACTTTTTACCTCATATATACCTTGTTCTAGCCATAGAAAAATTACCATAGTTGATGGGTTTATTACAACTATGACGGGACAAGGAGACATCTATGTAAACCATTATATCACACTAAAAAATGTCCTTCATGTTCCCAAATTGTTTGCCAACCTGATTTCAATCTGAAAGCTCTCTAAAGATTCCTATTGCTACGTGTCCTTTTTTCCTTCTTATTGCGTATTTCAGGAACAGGACACGAAGAGACGATTGGATGTGCTAGTGAGAGAGATGGCATTTATGACCTAGACAAACAAGGTGGAATCCCCTCCTACATCACTCCTTTTTGAGTTTGTTATTTCTAATAAAGACAAAATTTGGCTCTATCATCGTCGTTTGGGTCATCTGTCATTTAATGTTCTTAAGTTTATGTTTCCTTCATTATTTGAAGGATCTATTCTTAATCATTTTTGTTGTAGTGATTTTCACTCTCATTCATAGTGACATATGGGTAACCTCTATGGTTCCAAATGTTTCTTGTGCAAAGTGATTTATGTCATTCATTGATGATTATACTCGCATAACATGGATATAACTTATGAAAAACAAGTCCGATGTTAGCATGATTTTTCCCAATTTTTACAATATGGTTAAAACTCAATTTGACGTGGGCATTAAAAGATTTCGATCGAATTATGTACGAGAGTACTTTAATCAATTTCTTTCTCCATTTTTTCAAAAACAGGGAATCATTCATGATTCTTCTTGTATTAACACACCTCAACAAAATGGGGTGGTCGAACAGAAGAACAGACACATTCTTGATGTCACAAGAGCTCTTCTATTCCACAAAATAGTTCCAAAACAATATTGGGGAGAAGCAGTCCTAACCGTAGCCCATCTCATAAATAGACTTCCTACAAAGGTTCTAGATTTTAAAAGTCTAATGGAGAGTCTTACAAACTTCTTTCTGAATTTTAATACCTCCAACAATCTTCTTTCTGAATTTTAATACCTCCAACAGCCTTTGTCCATGTTCATTCTCAACATTAAGGAAAACTTGACCCTCGTGCTCTTAAGTGTGTTTCGTTAGGTATTCCTCTACACAAAAAGGGTACAAATGCTTCTATCCACCTACGAGAAAATTCTTTGTCTTTGCCGATGTCACCTTTGTCAAAATAGAGTCATTTTTCTCAGATACCTATCTTTTGGGGGAGAGATTAAGTGAAGTTAGGTACAAAGAACTATTTCTCCTTGATCTTTATGTTTAGTCCACTCTTGGTTAGTCCCTACCTACTCCTATGGAGTCTTAGTCTGCCCCTGATCTTTTTGTTTAGTCTGCTCTTGGTCAGTCCGTGCCCACTCCTGTTGAGTCTCAGTTTGCTCCTGATCTTTCTATTCAATCCACTTCTGGTCAGTCCGTGCTCACTCTTGTTGAGTCTCAGTCCAAACCCATTGTAGAGACACCTAAGTCACAAGGAATGATAAAGGAGAAGGATAATCAAGATACTACTACTCGACCACTACAAGTCTATACCAGGAAGAAAGTGCCAATCTCTCAAACTGTGTAATTTTAATCCCTAAATCAAGCCACTGTTCAATCACCCGAGACAACCTCTAGACCAGTCAAGACCACCTTACAACCACCTAGTAATTCTAAATTGAACCATGAACTTGAGGAACAAAGTGACAGAGATGTACCCATTACTCTTGTTAGACATATATGCCCTAAGGAGTAAAAATGTAATACGTTTCTGGAGACATTTTTATCAATAAAGAATTTATTCATTTTATATACCAAATCTTGTCCTCTTTACGTTCATATTTGTTGAATATATGATAAGCAAACAGTAGTCTGAGACTATCAGTCTAAACCTTAAGAATTGGGCATATGATGGGATGATTATGCGGTAGACACGATTCTTAAGGTGATGGTCTAAAACATATGATCCGCAATCGAGGGAATAAAGTTGGGCGCTTTATTCATGTAAAGATTGTTATGTTGTCTATATTTCTTTTTGGGAGATGGTTTGTCTTGACCATCGGAGTTGGACTCCGTGAATAGAAACATTGGCACGTTGTCATAGGTGACAATGTGTTGGATCGAGAGATAAAGTGAATTGATTTGGATTAATAATTCTGTCTTGGCAAATCGATTCACTTTAGACAATCAATTGTATTGTATCTTAATCCTGAGATGAATAGTGGGCCCGTTGTCTCGACTTGTGTCTTTTGATGTACCAATGGGTGACTCCCACTCTTCTATAGTGGTATGCATGCCGGTACGTTGGAGGCATGACTCTTGATAGCGTAGACTTGTTATTCATAGATATGGAATCCATAGCTCCTCTTTAGGAGTAATGATATCCTTTTATATGCATTGTCTTGTAATTGGAAAACTAGAGTGCTCAACCATTTGGATACATAGGTGTAACCGAATGGTATACTATCTTTGGATGGTAAGTTTTCTAATGGTGAGACAATGAAACGTAAGATAAAAATAATCGAGAATGTAAGACAGAACTTGTCCTTAAGCCGATTATAGATTATCATATGGGGATACGATGCACTATGATATGTCATGGAGACTTAGCTACACGAGCTTTGTAATTCTATAAAGTTTGAGAGTGCAGCTCCAAGCTTTTAGTGGAGTGGCGTTGGAGTTGATAATTGTGAAATGTATATCTGGGATATTGGGTTTCATAATTATCATGAGCTTGAACTTTATAGGTCCATTTTGGTCCCCTTTTCTAGCTCACAAAGTCCTGTAACAACACGGCGTGCTTTTCCAATAATTGGTGACTTATGTTGGATTTATCAGATTGGTTTAAAATTTGTAAGAATCAAACAATTCATGTCTGTTTATCGGTTGAATTAATTTTGTAAGAAATTAGTTCAAGATAAACTTGTTGAATTATTGCGATCAGATAGTTCTTGTCTGTTTATCGGTTGATTTAATTTTGGATAAATTAGATCAAGATAAACTTGTAGAATTATTGTGAATTGATTTATTTTCTTAGAGATTATCTTGATAAAGTTTGTTTCGATCAGATATCTTCTCTATTGGGTTATTTGAATCAAAACTGAGACTTTATCCTTTAGAATCTCGGGTGAAAAATAAAAGATTCGTGGAGATTTTTTTTTTCTCGGGAGTTCAGCCTGCCGAACTGGCCTGTTCGGCTTGCCGATCTGAATGTTCGGCCTGCCGATCAGCGATAGATAAGATTATGCGTTTTCACGCGGATCTTATCAGATATTGATCCGAACTTGATTCTGTTTCGAGTTTTTGTGACCTAATCTGATATGGGCTGACCCCAGGACCAATAGCTATATAAAGGGAGTGAGTGTCATGATTTACTTAGATCAATTTGAGAGATTAAGTGTGATACTCTTCTAGTGAGCATCTGAAAACTCCCTAAGAGCTTTTGTTCACAAATTATGAGCACTAGCTTTGGGTTCTCTCTATTGGTTGGACGGAGAGTCACCGGTGGAAGAGCTGTACGTGTGAGCCCACACTCACTCTGGTTGTGGATAGAGAATAGCAAAGAAGACCAGTTGGTTGAGGCTCTTCTGGAATGTTACTTCTCTACACAGGTTGTGGAGGTTCTTCGGCACACTGAGGTTAGTAAGATCTGTCTAATTTATACATATAACATGTCAAACTTGTGTTTTGGAAATTACTCTACTGAAAAATTTTTAAAATTTCGCTGCGCACTTTGTTTCCAACAACTCTTAGGAAAAGCTCACGAACCTACATAAAACATCCCTTATACCTTTTCATGTCCTACCAAAATTTATCCCAAAAACATAGAGCATTCCTTAGTAACCTTCATACAATTCCCATTCCAAGAAATTTATCCAAGGCATTAGGAAACAAGGAGTGGGAGAATGCTATAAAGCTAGAGATGGAAGCTTTAGAGAAAAACAAGACTTAGGAGTTGGTCAGTTTACCGAAAGGAAAGAAGTTGCTCGGTTGTCGATTGGTCTTTATTGTAAAATGCAAGTCTGATGGTTATTTGGAGAGATAAAAGGCAAGATTGGTGGCCAAAGGGTATACTTAAACCTATGGCATAGATTACCTTGAGACATTTGCTCTAGTTGCAAAGATGAACATGGTACAGGTCCTTCTTTCATTAGCTGCTAATTTTGGGTGGAGCTTACAACAATTTGACATGAAGAATGCCTTCTTGCATGGAGATTTCGAAGAAGAGATTTATATGGAAGTCCCTCCTAGTTTTGAGTCTAAGGAAGGTATGGTATGCAAGCTAAAGAAAGCCTTATATGGTCTAAAGCAATCACCAAGAGCTTGGTTTGGAAGATTTGCTTAGGCCATGGTTGCCTTGGGCTATAAATAAAGCCAAGGAAACCACACTTTATTTGTGAAGCACTCAATGTCAGGGGGAGTGACGGCAATGTTGGTGTATGTTGATGACATCATAGTAACTAGCAATGACGCAGATGGTATGTAGAATTTGAAGAAATGTCTCGAAAGGGAATTTGATATCAAAGAGCTAGGAAAGTTAAAATACTTTCTAAGTATTGAAGTGGCCTGCTCGAAGCAAGGAATCTTTATATCGTAGTAAAAATACATTCTTGATTTGTTGAAGGAAACTGGAAAACTAGGATGTAAACCAGTTGAGACACCTATTGAGTTTAACCATGAATTGTGTGATGCACTAGAAGGCACCATGGTAGATAAGAGTTCTTACCAAAAGCTTGTAGGAAGATTGATATACTTGGCTCATACTAGACCCGCCATTGCTTTTGTAATAAGCGTTGTTAGTCAATTTATGCACAATCCTAAAGAAATACATCTCAGGGCAATGCACAGAATTCTCTAGTACTTGAAGGGCAATCCCGGGAGAGGAATCTTGTTCAAGAAAGGAGGAGATATGACTCTAGAAGCCTACATGGATGCAGATTATGCAGGTTCACTAGTTGATAGAAGATCAACCTCAACTAATTATGCCTTTCTAGGTAGTAATCTTGTTACATGGAGGAGCAAGAAGCAAAGTGTGGTTGCAAGATCAAGTACGGAGTCAGATTTCAAGGCAATGGCATTAGGAATATCATAATTATTGTGGCTAAAGATAATTCTTGATGATCTACGAATAAAATGGGAGGGTCCAATGAAGTTATACTACGACAACATGTTAGCAATATGCATTGCTCATAATCTGGTACAACATCATCAAACGAAGCATATTGAAGTTGATAGGCACTTCATAAAGGAGAAGTTAGATATATAGCTGATTAATGTGTACTCCATTTGTCTCGTTCAAAGATCAACTGGCTGATGTTCTTGCAAAGGGATTGTCAAGTATGGTTTTCCAAGATTTAGTTAGCAAGCTTGGAATGGAAGACATCCATTCACTAGCTTGAGGGAGAGTATGGTAAAATACGAGATTAGAGAATTAGTTTGTTAGGATATTTTGTGGGAAAATTAGTTTTATTTGAATTGCACAAATTTAGTTAGGATAGTTTCTTGATATTTGAATTTTATAGATTTAGTTAGTTTCCTGATTTTCTGTGATTGGTTCCTAACCCTTCTACTATATCATGTGTATAATAACCTGTATACTGAATTAATTAAGTAATGAAAAAAGAGTTTTTCTTTTCCTCTAATTCCTAATCGTTATAATTAATAATTATGTTTATTTAAATCAATTCATTTTAGAAAATCATATGCGTTATGTCTTAATCTTGAAATGAATTAATGGGCCCGTGTCGTTGAATTGTATCTTTTGATGTACCAAAGGGTGACATCCTAATTTGATGATGGTACGCACATCGGTATGTTGGAGACATGACTCTTAATTGACGTAGACCTGTTATTCATAGATATAGAAACTATAGCTCTTTTGTAGACCTAATAATATTCTCTTATAGGCATTATCCTATGATTGGAGGACTAGAGCGCTCAACCATTTGAATACATAGGTGTAACCAAATGGTATAGTATTTATGGTAAGTAAGTATTCCAATGGTGAGATAATGGAGCATAAAATAAAAATAATCGAAAAGGTAAAACAAAATTTATTCTTAAGCCAATTATGAATATCCTATGGGGATGTTACAATTATGATATGTCATGGACGATTAGCTTATTGGAGTTTCGTAATTTTATATAGTTTAAGAGTGTAGCTCTAAGCTTTTAGTGGAGTAGCATTAGAGTTGATATTTATAAAATATATGCATCTGGGATATGTTATTTTATAATTATAGAAGCTTGATCTGTATATGTCCATCAAGTCCCTTTTGCTAGCTTATAATAATTCCTATAATGATGCGACATGTTTTTTTATATATTGATGACTTATGTTATTTATTAGATTGGTTAAAATTTGAGTTGATTGGATTTAATGATTCATGTTGGTTTATTGATTGAATTACTTTTATGAATTAATTCAAGATAAACATGTTGTGTTACTTGTCTGCATAATAATATGTTTTACCATGTAGGTTGATAACATGCCATGTAGAATAGGGAGTGCCACTTGTTAAAAGTTATTCATGTATGTTAACATAAAACTTTATTTTTTAAAATATTGAGTGGGAAAATGTCTTCGAAGAGAGGACCTAAGACCTCCATCGTTGGTCCATAGTTAACCTGTGGTGGTTCCAACTCCTAGAAAGGGATTTCATCATGTACCGAATTAGATCTTCAAAGGGATAATTTATTTTCGCATGATTTATCATTATATACCCCTAGGTGGTGATTATAAATCATGGATAAAGTAGTTGAAACGATAGTTATACACTCAAAAGTAATTTTATTATCAACCTCTCCTAGGAGGTCTATTAATAAAGTTAATGCTAAAAGAAAATGATTATTAGTATATGCTAGATCAGACTGGTCTTGAATGAAATATATTAATTGGAGGGGATCTGTGTTCCTAATTGAATCTACCAAGTCTCCCCTAGGTAGCATGTTGAATTCTGAGTTAGGGATTATCGTTGTAAGGTTGTGATTTTTTCAAGGTTTTGACACATAAACACATTCTATGCTTACTTGTTTGTGTTATCTTACTAAACTGTTATGAAGTGTTTTCTTATATTTGGTACATGATTCTTTATTGTAGATCAAAATGTCTAAAAACGCTTTTAATACTTGATAAAAATATATTAACTGGCGAGAATTATAATGATCGAAAAAGAAACTTGACTATTGTCATTTCCTTTGAGAAAGTGAAATTTGTGCTAACCACGCTGTGTCATACTTAGCCTACCAGCGAATCCACTAATGAACAAATCTAAGCATATGATCACTAGAAGAATGCTAATGATTAGGCCCGCTGTTACATTATAGCTATTATGAATAATGTGCTACAAGCTCAACATGAGGATTATGAGACTGCTAGACAGATCTTGAATAATATGAAAGACATGTTTGGAGGCCAAGCCTTAACGAAACAATAAGTGGCTCTTTGGAAGCTCTTTAACTGCAAACAAAGACCGAGGACTCCTGTTAAGCAGCATATGATGTTGGTCATGGGTTTTCTCGTCGAGGCTCAAACCCATGGAGTCGATATTGATGCTGAGTCACATATAACTATGGTCTTTGAGACACTATCTAAGGAGTTCATCTTGTTTACAGCTTCATATAATTTGAGCAATAGATAGGATGTGACCTTGATTGAGCTGATGAAGCAGTTTTAGGAGTTCGAGAATCTAATTAAGGAAGCTTTAGTTGGTGGGGAGGTGAACTTTGCGGCTGCATTTGGTTCCAATCTTAACTCTAGGAATGGAAAGAAACAGAAGGCTAAGATAGGGAAATCTTCTATCCTGGAAAAAGGCAAGGACAAGAAGAAAAAGAAGAGGAACTTGAAGAAGCTAAAGTGCTTTTTCTGCAGGAAAGTTGGGCACATCAAGAAGAATTGTAGGGACTTTCAATCCTAAGGAGGTAAGTGCGAACTTCTAGTTATTAAGACTTGTTTAGTTGAGGAATCAAATGAAACTTGGGTCATAGATTTTGGAGCAATCAATCATATTTGTGTTTCACTGTGGAGCAATCAATCATATTTGTGTTTCACTGTGGTGGTTCAAGGAAACGAGAAGTCTGCTACATGAGCACTTCATATTGAAGATGAGCAATGGATCCTTAGTGTTGCTTGAAGCAGTGGAAGATGTCCATCTTTACTTTGATAGTTATAAGACTTTAGTTTTGAGAAATTGTTTTTATATTCCTAAACTTAAAAGGAATTTAGTTTCTGTCGCTTGTTTATTTAAAGACTCTTATTTAGTTTCTTTTTATAATAAAGTTGTGATTCGTAAAAACAAATATTTCATTTGTAGTGGATGGAAACAAAACAACCTATACTTATCAAACCTAAGCTGGACTTATTACTTAACACTAAGGTTAATGATAACTTTAAAAGACTTAAAACTTTGCACTCTAATAAGACTTATCTTTGACACTTGTGACTAGGTCATATTAGCTTGAATAGGATTCAAAGGTTAGTAAGGGATAGACCTTTAAGTAATTTAGAGATGGAATGTATACCACAATATGAATCTTGTTTGGAGGGCAAAATGACCAAAAGACCACTCAGGTCTAAGCGGAATAGAATTGAAGTGGTCCTAGAACTTATGCATAGTGATGTTTGTGGTCCCATGAACATAAAAGCACGAGAAGGGTATGAGTATTTTGTCACTTTTATTGCTAATTACTCGAGATATGAGCATGTCTACCTAATGTATCATATGAGCCAAACTTTTGACATGTTTAGGAGTTTCAAGCTAAAGCGGAGAAGCAATTAGTTAAACCCATAAAGGCATTTTGATTCAATCATGTTGGAGAATACGTCTCCTATGAGTTCTTAAGAAAGTTATTAGATAATGGGATTTTATCTTATTTGACTTTACCTAGCATTTCGTAGCAAAATAACGTGGCTGAGAGAAGGAATAGGGCTTTATTGGACATGGTTAGGTCCATAATGAGTTATTCGACGTTACCTTTCTCCTTTTGGGAATATGCAGCACAAACAACATGCTATCTTTTGAGCAATGCGCCTCCACAATCAGTTCCTCAAACTCCTTACGAGTTGTGGACGAGTAGGAAGACATCTTTAAACCATATTGGTATATAAGGATGTCTTGCTAATGTCCTACATAAGGAAGCAAGTAAGTTACAAGCACGTTCAGAAGTTTGTGTTTGTAGGATATCCAAAAGGAACAATAAGGGATTATTTTTATAACCCAAAAGAAAATAAAGTCATCGTTTCAATGAATGCGACTTTCCTTGAGGAAAATTACGTTTACGACTTTAAGCCTCATAGTAGAGTGGTACTCATAGAGTTAGCAAGTGATTCAATTACAGTGGGGGTTCCAGTTCAAACTAAACCAATCAATGTAGAAAATTGACCAAACAACAACCTAGGGAGATTCGACATTGTGGGAGGATTAAGTGTCAGCCCAAGAGGTATATGTTCAATGGTGAAGCCTACTTAGCTGAATCGGTTGAACATGACAGGGATCCTTACACTTGTTTAGAGGCTACAGAGGATGTTAATTTAAAGCTCTGGATAGAAGCTATGAACACTGAGATGGTCTATGAAGAAGAGTCAAGTCTAGGAGCTTGTAGACCTTCCTGAAAGGGTAAAACCAATAGGGTGTATGTGGGTCTACAAGAGAAAGAGAAAAGCATATAGGAAATTCAAAACCTATAAGGCTAGACTGGTAGCAAAGGGATCATGTAAAAGGAAGGAATCGATTACGAGGAAACCTTCTTGCCTGCAGTTATGCTTAAGTCCATTCACATTCTCTTATCCATAGCTACCGCTCTCGACTTTGAAATTTGACAAACAGATGTCAAGACGGCCTTTTTGAATGGCTATCTTGATGACACCATATATGGTACAACCAGACGGGTTCAAAGCTAAGAGTAAAGAGAGTAAGGTCTGTAAGTTGTTAAAGTCTATTTATGGAATCAAGCAAGCTTCCCCTTCTTGGAACAAAAGATTTGATCAAGTGATCAAGACTTATGGGTTCAAATAAAACGTGGACAAACCATATGTTTGCAAACACATTAAGGATGAGAAAGTGGTTTTTCTACTCCTTTATATAGATAACATTCTACTTATTGGCAATGATATTGGGGCATTGTCATCAGTCAAATTATGGTTGACTTAACAGTTTGACATGAAAGACTTGGGTGAAGCTAATTATGATCTAGGTATCCAATCTTTTGAGATAAGAAGAACAAAATGATAGCTTTATCCCAAGCTACCTACATAGATAAAATTCTCGAGAAGTATGTAATGCAGAACTCTAAGAAAGGTAGGTAACCATCTAGGTCTGGAATTATTCTTTCTAAAAAAGGCTCTCCAAAGTCTGATGAAGAAAGAGAATAGATGAAGAAGGCACCTTATGCTTTGGCAGTGGGTAGTCTCATGTATGCAATGCTTTGCACTTGACCAGATATTTTTTATGTGGTTGGGATAGTAAATCGATTTCAGTCAGATCTAGGACCAAACTATTAGGTTGCGGTCAAGTACCTGAGAAGGACGAGAGGTTATATGTTAGTGTATTCGGGTGAGGATTTAGCACTTATTGAATATATTGACTTAGATTACCAATCTTGTCTAGATTCAAGAAGATCGACTTCAAGTTTAGTGTTTACTCTGTGAGGAGGCACTATTGTTTGGAAAAGTATCAAACAAGATTGCATTTTGGATTCAACAATGGAGGCTAAGTATATGACAACTAGTAAAGCTTTGAAAGAAGCTGTGTGGCTCTGCAAGTTCCTTAGGGATCTTGAGGTAGTTCTTGGTATGGAAAAGGTGATGTTGTTGTATTGTGATAATACTACAGCAATAGTTAATGCTAAGGAACCAAGATTTCATAAGAAGAGTAAACATATACATCAGAAGTATCATGTGATAAAGGACTTCAATAAGGGTGGACATGTTGCAGTATGCAAGATCATATCCAAGGACAATATAGCTAATCTTTCCACGAAGACACTACCAACAAGGGTTTTCGAGAAGCATGTAGGGGCTATGGGGATGCGAGACATGTCATATTTACTCACTCAGGACAAGTGGGAGATTCTTAGATTAGGTGCTCTAAGGATTAAATGATGTAGTAAGTTTTTGAAGATATTTAATCAATAAAGAGTTTATTTATTATTCATATATCAAATGTTGTCCTCTTTATGTTCATTTCTGTTGAATATATGATAAGCAAACAAAAGTCTAAGACTGTCAGTCTAAACATTTAAGATTGTGCATTTAATGGATAGATTATATGGCAAACATGAATTTTAGAGTTGATAGTCTAAATGATGAGGTCAACAATAGAGGGAATAAAATTGTGCGCTTTATTCATGTAAAGATTGTTATATTGTCTACATTCCTAACGAGAGATGACTTGTCTAGGTCATCGAAGTGAGACTTCGTGAGTAGAAACATTGGTATATTGTCATAGGTGACGATATCTTGTATCGAGACAAAAAGTTAAATTGATTTGATTAATAATTCTATTTGTTTAAATCAATTCACTTTAGGCAATCACATGCGTTATGTCTTGATCTTGAAATGAATCAATGGGCCTGTGTTCACGACTTGTGTCTTTTGATATACCAAAAGATGACATCCTGATTTGATGATGGTACGCATATTGGCACATTGGAGACATGACTCTTGATTGATGTAGACCTGTTATTCATAGATATAGAATCCATAGCTCTTTTGTACAGTTAAAGATATTCTCTTATAGGCATTATCTTGTGATTGGAAGACTGGAGCGCTTAACCATTTAGATACATAGGTGTATTTGAATAGTATACTATTTATAGATAGTAAGTATTCTAATGGTGAGATAGTTGAACATAAGTTAAAAATAATCAGGATGGTAAAACAGAATTTATCCTTAAGCCAATTATGAATATCCTATAAGAATGTTACATATTATGATATGTCATGGACAATTAGCTTATTGGAGCTTTGTAATTTTATATAGTTTAAGATGTTAGACATGTATGCCCTAAGGAGTAAAAATGTAATATGTTTTTGGAGACATTTTTATCAATAAAGAATTTATTCATTTATATATATACCAAATCTTGTCCTTTTTACGTTCATATTTGTTGAATATATGATAAGTAAACGGTAGTCTAAGACTGTCAGTCTAAACCTTAAGAATTGGGCATATGATGTACTGATTATGCGGAAGACATGATTCCTAAGTGAAGGTCTAAAACATATGATCCGCAATCAAGGGAATAAAGTTGGGCGCTTTATTCATGAAAAGATTGTTATGTTGTCTATATCCCTTTTGGGAGATGGTTTGTCTTGGCCATCGGAGTTGGACTCTGTGAATAGAAACATTGACGCGTTGTCATAGGTGATGACGTGTTGGATTGGGACATAAAGTGAATTGATTTGGATTAATAATTCTGTCTTGGCAAATTGATTCACTTTAGAAAGTCATTTGTATTGTATCTTAATCCTGAGATGAATAATGGGCCCGTTGTCTCGACTTGTGTCTTTCGATGTGCCAAAGGGTGACACCCACATCTCAATAGTGGTATGCATACCGGTACGTTGGAGGCATGACTCTTGATAGCGTAGACTTGTTATTCATAGATATGGAATCCATAGCTCCTCTTTAGGAGTAATGATATCCTCTTATATGCGTTGTCCTGAAATTGAAAAACTGGAGCGCTCAACCATTTGGATACATAGGTGTAACCGAATGGTATACTATCTTTGGATGGTAAGTTTTCTAATGGTGAGACAATGGAACGTAAGATAAAAATAATCGGGAAGGTAAGATAGAACTTGTCCTTAAGCCGATTATGGACGATCATATGGGGATGCGATACACTATGATATGTCATGGAGACTTAGCTACATGGGCTTCGTAATTCTATAAAGTTCAAGAGTGCAGCTCCAAGCTTTTAGTGGAGTAGCGTTGGAGTTGATAATTGTGAAATGTATATCTGGGATATTGGGTTCATAATTATCATGAGCTTGAACTTTATAGGTCCATTTTGGTCCTCTTTGCTAGCTCACAAAGTCCTATAACGACACGACGTGCTTTTTCAATAATTGGTGACTTATGTCGGATTTATCAGATTGGTTTAAAATTTGTAAGAATCAAATAATTCATGTCTGTTTATCAGTTGAAGTAATTTTGTAAGAAATTAGTTCAAGATAAACTTGTTGAATTATTGCGATCAGATAATTCTTGTCTGTTTATCGATTGATTTAATTTTGGATAAATTAGATCAAGATAAACTTGTAGAATTAATGTGAATTAATTTATTTCTTAGACATTATCTTGATAAAGTTTGTTTTGATCAGATAACTTCTCTATTGGGTTATTTGAATCAAAACTGAGACTTTATCCTTTAGAATCTCGGGTGAAAAATAAAAGATTCACGGAGATTTTTTCTCGGGAGTTCGGCCTACCGAATGACGTGGTCGGCCTGCCGATCAGAATGTTTGGCCTGCCGATCAGCGGGAGATAAGATTACGCGTTTTCACGCGGATCTTATCAGATATTGATTCGAACTTGATTCTGTTTCAAGTTTTTGAGACCTAATCTGATATGGACTGACCCCAGGACTAATACCTATAAAAAGGGAGTAAGTCTCGTGATTTACTTAGATCAATTTGAGAGATTAAGAGTGATACTCTTCTAGTGAGCATCTAAAAACTCCCTGAGAGCTTTTGTTCACAAATCACGAGCACTAGCTTTGGGTTCTCTCTATTGGTTGGAAGGAGAGTCACCGGTGGAAGAGCTGTACGTGTGAGCCCATACTCACTCCAGTTGTGGATAGAGAATAGCAAAGAAGACCAGTTAGTTGAGGCTCTTCTGGAACGTTACTTCTCTTCACAGGCTGCGGAGGTTCTTCACACAAAGGTTAGTAAGATCTGTCTAATTTATACATATAACATGTCAAACTTGTGTTTTGAAAATTACTCTGATGAAAATTTTTAAAAATTCCGCTGCACACTTTGTTTCCAACATAAGAGTACAACTTTAAGCTTTTAGTAAAGTAGCGTTAGAGTTGATAATTATTAAATATATGCATCTGAGATATGTTATTTCATAATTATAGAAGCTTAATCTATATATGTCCATCAAGACTTCTTTGTTAGTTCATAATAATTCATGTAACGATATGACATATTTTTCCTACATATTGGTGACTTATGTTATTTATTAGATTGGCCAGAATTCAAGTTAATTAGATTTAATAATTCTTGTTAGTTTATTGACTGAATTAATTTTGTGAATTAATTCAAGAAAAACATGTTAAGGACAAACCCCAGATCTGACCATTATATAAAGGGAATGATTTTTCATTTTTCCTCAGATCATTTAAGAAGCAGAGAGTGAGCACTCTAGTGAGAGAAACTCTAAAATTCCTAAAGAGCTATTATTCAACATCTAGAACCTTAGCTCTTGGTTTTCTTAAGTGGTTAGAAGGAGAGTCACATGAAGAAAGACTGTAAGACATGTGTCCACCTGTATTCCGATCGTGGATAGAGAACAGCGAGGAAGATCAATTAGTTGAGGCTCTTCCAAAAGGTTCTTCTCTAGTCAGACTTTTTTGCTGTCTCCAGTTTATAAAAGAGGTATGTAAGATCTATTATTAATTTATGTACTTAGAATGTCAAGCTTGTTATTTAGAAAAAAACTTTGATTTAAAATTTTTAAAATTCTACTGCGTATTGTTTTCCAACATAGGGTACTCAGTGGATGAGCTTTCTTCATATAAAAATAATTTAGGACCTCTTTTAAATAGGTTAATTGATGAATGAATATCCCATATAACACGTGCTCAATCTGCAAGTCGAGACAAAACTTTGTTTTTCCTAGATTCTTCATCTCATATTCTATCTTTAAATATGTAATTGTCTCTTTAAGCTCTTCAGAAGTCCTAATAATATTTAAATCATCAACATACATTGATAACAAATCTAGATTCTGATCTCTTAATGAAAACACATGGACAAATTAGATTATTAACATATCCTTCCTTTAAGAGATACTTACAAGGTGATTGTACTATACACGCCTAGATTGTTTGAATTCATATAAAGATCTTTGTGATTTAATTGAACACATATCTAGAGGTAGAGAATTATATGCTTTAGTTATCTTGAATCATGTAGGGATTTTCATATAAATGTTACTGTTTGGTCATTCATATAAGTATGTGGTTACCACATCCATTAGGTGCATGTCAAATACTTCAAAGACTACCAAACTAATGAAATATCGAAAAGTAATTGCATCCACCATAGAAGAATATGTCTCTTCATAATCAATTCTCGATCTTTGTGAAAAACCTTGTGCAATAAGCTGTGCTTTACGTCTCATAATTTTATTTTTCTCATTATGTTTATGCATAAAGACCCATTTGTATCCAACTAGTTTAACATATTTAGGTGTGTGGACTACAGGTCCAAATACTTCTTGTTTCATGAGAGAGTTTAATTCTTCCTAGATTGTGTCTTTTTATTTCGGCCAATCGTTTCTACTTTGGCATTCTTTGATAGATTTTGGTTTAAGATCTTCTCTGTCTTTCAATATATCAATCGTTATTGAATATGTAAATACATTGTTGATAATAACTTTATCATGGTTCCATTGTTTTCCTATGCTAAAATACTTTTTTTGAGATCTCAAAAGTTTCCGTATGGTCAATACCTGAACCAATTATGAGATCTTTTCTTCATTTATAATGTTAGTAACTGGTTTTGGTACTATGGCCTCTTTAGTAAAGATGATTTCTTTGTAAGTTTTAGTTTGCTTAGCTTTTCCCTTCCTTTTTTGAAGGGATTTTATCTTTGAAACATATTAGTCTACCACGTTTTAGGCATGCCTTAGACTCATTTGCTGCTATATTTTCAGCTTTTCTGATGGGGATATCAATTCAAACTAGAACATTAGCAGTTGGTATGTATGACTTAGTCACTCTCTTTGTATCATTAAATAATTCGCATTATTTTGCAAATGAATAATTTTTTTAACTTCGAGTTCACATTGATTGGTGCAAAGATCAAAATGAGATAATGAAGACGCATTCCGTGAAATTTCATTTTGTCTTTCTAGCAGATTCTTTTCTCCCCCTAATGTTGGGAATACTGTTTCATTAAATTGACAATCGGTAAATCGTGTCGTAAAAATATCACCAGTCAGGGGTTCCAAGATATTTGATAATAGAGGAGCATTCAAACCTGACATAAATTCCTAGCCTTCATTGAGGGCCTATCTTGGTGCATTGAGATGGCGCAATTGGAACATATACCACAAAACTGAAAACTCGTAGATGGATAAAATTTTTGTTCTTCACCAAAAGCAAGTTGTAATGGGGAGTATTTTTGCTATCCTGTTGGTCTGATGTGAGTAAGTGCTGCAGCATGCAACATGGCATGGCCCTAGGTAGAAACAAGTGACTTTGTTCTCATCAGTAATAGTCTAGCAATCAACTGAAGATGTTTAATAAATGATTTTGCTAAGCCATTCTGTATATGTACATGAGCAACAAGATGCTGATATACAACAAATACAAAAATCTTAGGACGTAAATTTACCAACATTATCAAGATGAATTGTCTTGATTGTATAATCCAAAAATCATGCTCTTAATTGGATTATTTGAGCAAGAAATCTCGCAAATGCAACGTTACAAGTAGATAACAAATAAACATTTGAGCAACATGTTGAGTATCTACCAAGACTATAAAATATCTAGATGGTTATCTATCTCCTTTAATTCTCTCCAAAAATGTAGGAGATTCAGCTACAACTTTCATTGGAGATGGCCTAATAATTAATTTGCCTTGAGAGCAAGCTACATAGAAAAAAGCACTATACAAAAAAACCTTTAATGGATATCTATGTGAATTTTTAGTTATTCTTGGCATCATTAGTAACCCAAGATGACTTAGATGGCCATGCTAGAGAGAAAACATTTTTGGATCAGAAGCTTTAAGGGTCATTACAATATGAGACTCAATTGTGCAAATAAACGTATAATACAACCCAAATGAGAAAGCTGGTAACTTTTCCAATATTTGCTTTTGTCCTGAGACTTTAAAAGTAATGTAGAGATATTCTATATCATTCTCATTTGCAGTCTCAATATGATATCCATTACGACGTATATCTCTAAAACTTAATTGATGTCTTCTGGATATGCTAGAGAACAATGCGTTGTGTATAACAAATTTTGTTCCTTCAGGCAACATGATATTTGCTCTTCCAAAACCTTCAATTAAATTTGCAGCACTAGAAATTGTATTGACATTAGCCTTGCCTAGATTTAAATTCAAAAAATACTTTTTAATCTCTAAGAATTATATGCATTGTCGTACTATCTGCCAAACATAGATCTTCTTCATTGGCCTTAGAATCAAGATTAATAAAATCCATATTCATCTTGAAGAATAAAACAGAAAAATAATAGGTATTAAATAATAAATGTTAAATTAAGAACCACAAGTCTATTACATTCGAAAAGTTGAAAGTGACATATTAAGCAACATACTCTAATATACAAGTTAGCATATTAAAAGTTATATAATGCAATCATAATATTACGTACTATGCTTTATGGACATTTCCATCTGCAATTAAATAATCAAATTTTCCATCCAAATTCTCAAAGAAATCCAAAACATCTAAAGGGATAGTGTCCATATGATGATTAATAAAGTTTGTTTTAACGCCCTTTAATTTCTCCTTTTATGAAGCTTGGTAAAGTTTAGCAAGATGTTTTGACGTACAACAGGCACGTGACCAGTGTCCTTTCATACCACATCGATAGCAAAGAGTTTATTTACTCTTTGTGGCCTTTCCTTTTTCACCTTTCTTCCCATTTTCCTACTTTTGGTGGTTTTGTGTGGCTTTCTTAAAATTTGAGGAGTTATTCTTATGACCAATTACGACTGTGACCATAATTATTAAACAACATAGCATTTGCTTCAAGAAATGTTGTAGAAGCTTGTTCAAAAGATGAAGCATTCGCCTCAGGGAATGGTTTGAACCAGTTAAGCATGATTGATGATTTTACACTGAAAGTTCATTATTTTGTTCAACAACAAGTAGACATGATATTAACTCAGAATAACTTTCACAACCATTTTCTCGATACTGCTGTTGCAAGAGCACATTCGAGGCATGAAAAGTGGAATTTGTTTTCTCTAACATGTCTAATTTAGTAATATTTTAGTTATTCTAAATATCACGGAGTTATAGTCACTGACTGTTTTAAAATCCTACAGGTGCAGGTGCATCCACTCATAGCAAGCATGTAGAGGTATCACAATTTTTTGATTGTCATATCTTTCTTTTAGGCTATCCCAAAAGACAAATGGAACTTTTACCATAAGATATTCAGCTTTTAAAGCTTCATGGAGATGATGGTGAAGAAATATCATTGCTTTTGTGCAATCCTGTAAGGATGCATCATTTTTTTCTTTAATTGTATTTCCAAGGGTCATAGCATCAACATGTATTTTAGCATCAAGAGTCCATGTTAAGTAGGTTTTGCCTGATATATTAAGGACAATAAACTCAAGCTTTGTGATATTTGACATTAAGCTTAGAAGCTGTGCTAATAACGTGTTATAATCCTATAACAAGATAATAGTAAACTAAAGGCACATATAATATAATATAGAGACAAAATATTAAGATTTCTTTATTATTAATAGTCTCTCTTTGTTTCTTCCTTTTACTCTTCTCACCGCTTCATACTTTTTCTCATACATCTGTTGCCTTATAGTAGTGCTTATTTATGCGTATTTCATCTATACAATGAGCTCATCAAGGAATCTTTGTTAATTTTTACGAGGTCTCTCAATGCTTATTAGTATACGTAAGCCTCTTTAGTTGACCCATAACTTGATCATTGGTAAATTATTAAACCTTTATACTTAACCCCTCGTGATCTATTAAATATTCAACTTGGCCCTTCATTAATTATGAAATGTTTCTTTGGATTTTACGAGGACATCCATAGTCACCCTTCGTTTCATAACATATAAAGGTTCGAAGTTCAAATACACCGGTTAGAAGCCTACTCACCAGAAGAAGTCGAGGGCTACTCATAAGTTTCCTAACCTTTGGATCGCACAAGCAACAGTCCAGATCATGTGTGCACCCTAACTCCACCAAAGGACGCATATGTTTAGTGTGGGCCCCAGCGAGTCAGTGTCTTCAGCAGCCGAGTTTCATATTGCCACATGTGCTCATTAACGTAGCTAACCAGTCACGCGCTACCACGTGCCAATTGCGTCGTTACTTCGAATAGCTAATTCTTTACCTGTTTTTGACGTGTGGGAATCAAAAAAAAAAAAAAAAAACCAAGCGACTTTACAATATATATATAATATATATATATACACATATACATATACATGTACGTTAGAGTTTAGCTCATGGTTCCCAAAAAAGTAACACTGCGGCAGCCCAACGCGAGTGAAAAATTCCAAAAATTTTGAATTTGGCCCAAACTTTTCACTTTGCTTAAAGTCTATAAATAGGACTCTTTAGGGTTTAATTGAAGGACTTTTTGAGGACTCTTGAAAGAGGTTTATTCTTTTAGACACACTTTGAGTGTGGAGATTGAAGACAAATCAAAAGCAACCACTTCAAGATTGGCTTGTTCTCTTTCTTTTATTCTCTTTAAATTAGTTTTGTAGTTGAATATGGATAATATATTTCTGATGATTTTTATGTTTTTAATTATGAATTAATTTTTCATGCTAGGGCTATAAATATAACAAAGACAATGAATGTTTGATGATTTTTGTAGTTATACCCTCATGCCCCCCTTTTTTAATTGAGCTCAAATCTTTTTACTTAAGTGGTATATTGGATTATCACCAAGTGAATTAAGCCAACACCACCATAATTTTGAGTGTAAATTGCCAATAATACCTAAACTCGTTAAACATGAAACTTTTATCTCGATTATTTATTTATTATATGTGTGTGTGTGTGCGAATGGAGCTACGTGGTTTATGATTGAAGTGGGTTATGGGTGCATTTAAGGTCCGGTTGGTACCGCTTCTACTTGTGCTTTTAGTTAGTAGAAGAAAAGAAGCAAAAGTTATAGTTTTTCATTAAGTGTTTGAAACTATATTTTTAAATGAGATTTAATGGATCAAAATGATATCGAATTTTTTTAGAAGTTACAAACATGTTATATTTGAGCTTATAATATATTATTAACACTTTGGTATATGTTTTAAAGTCTATTTTAGAAGTGTTTTTTTTAGAAGCCACATTTTATGGCTTTGACATAAAGCACTTTTAGATGGTAAAAGTACTTCTGATAGATCATCTAAACACTTTAAAAAATAACTTTTGAGATCAAGAAGCCTAAAACAATTTTTAAAAAGCTCTTTCAAACAGGCACTTGGTGTTGAGAGAAATTATGGGTAGAAGAGAGTTTATCACCCTTGAACTCTTGAACTCTCTCCATTGGCAAGTTTTGACGCCTTGATAACAACACCACCGTTTCCGACAAGTAACCCACGAATCTTTTAATGTTTGAGATCTTTTAGACTTTGAATAGGTATGATTAACTTTTAACAGTGCAGCTCAATCTCTATAAGAAATCTGAGTGCTCATGTTCCTCTCAGTCAAATATTCCGAGCAAAAAAAGTCACCATATACATTTTCATATTTGCACGAATATCGCCAATTAAAGAACTCAACAAAGTCGGGGCCAGGTGGGGGGTTTGTTTGGGAGGTTCCCAAAAGTCAACAACTTCGGCGGCTAAGTACCACCGATGAAAGATAAAACATGATTAGACAAGAGTCACGGGTCTTTCTCAATGCAGTGTGTATTGCTAGGGTGTAAGGTGGATAATATCTAACCCTATTTCGATCAACGATCGATTACAAAATAGATAAAACATAATCATATAAAAAAATGCTTGCAATTATTTCTTTACTACACTTAAACAAGCTGAGTAACGAGCAAAATACTTGGATTAGGTTCACAATGTTTTTATCTCTTTTTTGTCACCTAAAAATATTATTTTTATCCAAGTTTTTAGCACATGGAAAAAAAGTAAAAGTTATGACTTTTTATATTTTTGAATTAGAAAGGATTAATTGAATATTGTTTTAGTAACAACTTAAATACATTAGAATTTTTTTATTCCAGAGCCAAAAAAAAAAAAAAAAAAGAAGAAACATTAGATTGAGGTCTATAAAGTCTGCCTGAGACCTTGATATAAGTTATAAAATCTATTTAACCATTTGGGTTTTTTGCTGTTATCTCTTTTAAAGGCTTGGAGCACTTTCAAAGAAAAAATCAACAAAATACACACAAAGCCAGTTCTTGGATTCTAAGCTTCTTGTAAGCAATGCCAAACATTATCATAATACACAAATACCAAAACTTTTATAATAGACAACACTTTTAACAGTGTGGATACATAAAAATCGTTTTATAAAGTAGTATCAAAATCAAGTAAAACAATTTTTTTAAAAAAAAATTAATAAATACATGTAAATTAAGCTAAATTTTATGTAATTTTAACTGTTTATTAATATTCTTTATTATTCGAGTACTAATAGTTCTATAGATAGAGTTATTCTAGTTCTATTTGGTGTTGAAATTGGTTATGTTCTTGAAATTTTATTTTATTTTATGTAATTTTAACCATTTATTAATATTCTTTATTATTCGAGTACTGATAACTTTATAAGTACAGTTATTCCAGTTTTATTTTGGTGTTGAAATTGGCTATGTTCTCAAGATTTTATTTTATTTTATTGAATTTTGTTTAATTTTATTTCATGTTGTTTAATTAGATTTTATTAGTTTTAATCTACATTGGTTGAATTTTATTTCATTTAGTCTGTCTTTTATTTATTTCTCTTTACTTGTATTGGTTAATTAAGAATAGTGGTGCATTTATTGTCATCCCCTATTTCACTTTTTGCACACCATTTCTTAAATCACCTTTAGTCTTACTTGTTATACTCCTCTTTAAAAACTAAAAAGTCCCTATACTAAATGATAGTATTGTTTTTTCTTTTTCCACTCACCTACTCATTACCAAACTTACAATTTTTATCCCAAATGTCATTCTTTTTACGTGAAAAAACCACACTTTTAATAATTTGTTATACAAATAATATACACATGATTCTTAAGGTCTGTATACAAATTAAATGATTCGTAAGGTTTGCATACAAATCAAACAATTTGCGCTTCCTTCAGTCAAACAAGGAGCATGATACTATTTATTTTTCTTAAATGTTAATTTTTTGTATCTTTTTTCTTTTTACTAAAGCAGATTATGGATTCTTTCGTTAGAAACTATAATGATAGTATTACTCAAGATTTGTAAAGCCTTATTTATAAATCAAACAATTCGCACAGTTCGTTACCAATAATAATTTATATAATTAGTATATATGAAACAATAAAAATTGAATAAAAACAACAATTTTGAAGAAAAAAGCCACGCACTTTTTTTTTTGAAGGAAGGCTCTTTGATGGTGGAGCTATTTCTATTCTTATGAAAAAGTAAGGCACAATAATTTTTTAAAATGTCATAAATATTTTTGTAAGGTATGGTATATAATAAGTATTTTTTTTGTCCTTTAAAGTAATTTTATTAATGGGTAATACAATAATAAGAAATTTATTTAACAAAAATAAAAAGTAAAATAAAAAGTGTCAACACGGGAGATTCAACTGCAACTTTCTTTGGAGATGCCCTAATAATTAATTTGCCTTGAGAACAAGCTACACATAAAAAATCGCTAGATAAAAGAATCTTTAATGGATGTCCATGTGAATTTTTTGCATCATTATTGACCTAGGATGACTTAGACAGACATGCTAGAGGGAGAACATTTTTGGATCGTAAGCTTTAAAGGTCATCATAATATGAGACTCATTTGTATAATTAAATGTATAATGCAACCTAAATGAGAAAGCTGGTAACTTTTCCAATATTTGTTTTTGTCCTGAGACTTTAGAAATAATGTAGAGATAGTCTATATTATTCTCATTTGTAGTCTCAATATGATATCTATTACAATGTATATCTCTAAAACTAAACAGATTTCTTCTGGATCTGCTAGAGAATAGTGTGTCGTGTATAAAAACTTTTATTCCTTTAGGCAACATGATATTGACTCTTTCAAAACCCTCAATTAAATTTGTAGCACTAAAAATTGTATTGACATTAGCCTCGACTAGATTTAAATTTGAAAAATATCTTTTATTTCTAAGACTTGTGTGCGATGTCATAAGGTCTACCAAACATAGATCTTCTTCATTGGACTTGGAATCAAGATTACTAAAATTCATGTTCTTCATGAAGAATAAAACAAAAAATAATAAGTATTAAATAATAGATATTAAATTAAGAACTGTAAGTCTATTATATTCAGAAAGTTGAGAATGACATATTAAGCAACATACTCTAAATCACAAGTCAACATACTAAAAGTTATATAATGCTATTATAATATTACATACTATGCTTTATGGAAATTTCCATTCTAATTAAATAATCAAATTTTCTATCCAAATTCTCAAGGAAATCTGAAACATCTAAAGGGATAGTGTCTATATGATGATCAATAAAGTTTGTTTCAATGCTCGTTTCTTTCTCCTTTTGTGAAGCTTGGTAAAGTTCAGTAAGATGTTTTGACGTATGATAGGTACGCGACCAGTGTCCTTTCATGCCACATTGATAGCAAAGAGTTTCTTTACTTTTGTTACCTTTTCTTTTTTCACCTTTCTCCTTATTTTTCTACTTCTAGTGGTACTGTGTGGCTTTCTTAAACTTTGAGGTGTTATTATTATGACCACTACAATGCCAAGTTTACTCCAACCACGATTATGACCGCGACCATGATTATTAAACGACATAGTATTTGCTTTAGGAAATGCTGCAAAAGCTTTTTCAAAAGATGAGGCATTCACTTCAGGGACTGGTGCTGAGCCAGTTGGGCATGATTAATGATTTTTCATTAAAAGTTCATTATTTGTTTAGCAACAAGCAGATATGGTATTAACTCATAATAACTTTTAAAACCACGTTCTCGATACTGCTGCTACAAGAGCACATTCGAGGCATAAAAAGTGAAATTTGTTTTCTATAACAAGTTTGATTTAGTAATATTTTAGTAATTCTAGACATTGTGAAGTTGTACTCACTGACTGTTTTAAAATCCTGCAGGTACAGGTGCATCTACTCATAGCAAGTGTGTGAGGTATTATAGTTTTTGATGGTCATATCTTTCTTTTAGGCTTTCCTAAAGAACAAACGGATCTTTTGCCATAAGATATTCAATTTTTAAAGCTTCATAGAGATAATGGCAAAGAAATATCATTGCTTTTGTGCGATCTTGGAAGGATGCTTTATTTCTTTCTTTAATTATATTTCAAAGGTTCATAGCATCAACATGTATTTTAGCATCAAGAGTCCATGTTAAGTAGTTTTTGTCTGATACATCAAGGGTACACCCCTACAAACATGGCCTTCCACAACAGTTTTAAATTGTCATGAAAAACTTTCACCACGGTCAAAAAATCCGTCGTGAAAACCTCTATTATGGTACCAAATTGAGTTTTCACGATGGTTTTTTATCGCCGTGAAACAATCATTTAGGTGCCAAATTTAGGCATTTGGGGCCCACTATCACGATAGTTTTCACAAAAAACTGTTGCGAAAATATAGCCTTACATGACTGTCATATATGAAAACCATTGTGGAAATATTAGCTTACACAACGGTTTTTCAAAAAACCATCGTGGAAGATAACTTTACACTATGGTTTTTATAAAAACCGTCATGCAAAATTGATGTTCCTGAACCTTACACGATGGTTTTTTACAAAAACTATCATGTAAGGTTTTGTTTCCATGACAGTTTTGACAAAAACCATAGTGAAAAATTGGTCGTGCACAAAAAAATAGACTGAATTTCTGATTTCCCATGAGATGGCTAGTGCCATGTGTTATCCATTACTACAAAACCCTAATTGCTAAAAAAAACAGAGATATGTATATTGAAATCACAAAGTCTTTACAAAATTATTTATATTGAACTATTTTACATAATCATTTATCTGCTATCTCTAGCTAAATTTGACATACTTATTTACAAATTGTACCCACTTAATTCTAACTTCATTTGTATCTGTATGTATATAAAATTTCTTTTTTGCTAGGGCTTGTATACCATTATTAATTTTATCCCGCATGAAATATAGAATAAAAAAATCACATTCTATAGTTGCTTGTCATCTTGGACACTTTCAGTTAGAAAATAGCGCTCTATTCGGCTGCCATGATACAAAATCATCATGTGGTTGGTGTCTAAGGGGATCAACCAAAAATCTTTGGTCCTCTCATGGTAAAACAAGTGCCAACATTCAATGTTCTCTAACATTGTATGGTACGAAGAATAATTTCCCCCTCGGTGCTTGAACTAATAGGTAGAGGAGTGACGTGTCACGCTCTCTAACATCACTTTGCGGGTCTCTTGCAACACTAGAAATAAGGGCCAGAGATATGAAGCCAAAATTGTACGTCTTGCCTTGAAGTTCATAATATTCCGCCAAAAAACTACAATGAAAATAATGCACTCAATTATTTGAACACACCTTTCGATTCTACTTAGATTTAAAAAAGTAAAAATTAAGGATAGAGTTATTACCTGAGGTATACAAATATAGAGTTTGCCCTGATTTTATCAAAGATGATGAAGTAGTAAATGTGTTCATAGGTCACATAAATAGGCATTTCATTGCTAGTGATTATTTTCGAAATTAGGCATTGAACCATCAACCCATCACCCATGAAAGAATATGTGTACAAAGCCAACTGCATAAATTCTGGAGGTACTAAAGAGAAGTTAAATGCAGATAATGGCTTATTTACAATGGGTTGTTTCCCAACCCCTTGTTGTTGTTCTACCTCAGGTTGTGATTCTCTTACTTTTCTAGAACTTTTCTTTTTTTGGCATTTCTTTTACCCAACATCTTGAGGAACATAGCTGGGCGCTCGACTCATCTTCATAGTTGCAATGACTTCAATTAACCTTTTTGGCCATGCAACGAAGCCTCCAATGGCTTCACCTGCAATTGTTGCTTTAAACGTTGAAACAAGCAATTCAGCTATTCTAATGCTAGTGGTAATGATGTTAACGCTCACATTTTTATCCCCTAAGGGCCTTCTATGGACTGTATTAATTGGAAGACTCTCCATCCAAGCCTTCCCAAGCAGAACAAGTGTACACCTACCACTAATTCTATCATCAACAAAGAGCCTACATTCTTGATATTGTTTGGACTCTTCATGATGAGGTGACAATTAGACATTTGGAGCTTGTGGAGTTTCTACTACATTATTGAAGGGTTGTAGCTATCTTTGAAGCTGTTGCGTTGTGAAACCCTCTTATTTGTCAATCTAGCATGTCCTTGGGAAATAAATTTGATCATAAGACATCGCAGTTCTGCAATTTCCATTTGCATCTTTGATATTTGGGAATCAAATTTTGAACTTGGTCAGAGGTTGAATGATTGAGACTGTTTCACATACTTAGATTGACCACGAGTGCGTCTTAAATGTTTCGGTTGCCCTAGTGCCGTCGTTAGTATGTCATCGTTATCAACAGACTCAAAGGTCCCTTGACTTTGTTGCATATTGTTCTCATCTTGTAAAACAACAACAAACCAAGTTGCTCTTAATATGCTTCAATAATTATAAAATTACAAATTAATAATTTGAGTTCAATAAACTTACAGTCAAGTTCCCAATTTGTGCTATTCTTCGATTTTTAAATTGTCTATCAAGACCTTAACGTGATTATGCCGACAACTCCTCCCATGATGGTATCACACTTGTCTCAGCTAACTATATTTTGCTATGTTAGTAATATTAATGATAGAATAATTGACATATGTAATATCAGTAAGATAATAATGTACCAATGATTGCTCAAGTAATCTATATCTGTCTTGGCCAAGCATAGAAATGTATTCATTTTCTGTTCATATTTTTCTTACGTTGGTTGATAGCAGTTGGATTTTCAGCAGAATGCCGATACTTAACAAAAGCTTCTCAATCATCATCGCTTATAGAGGTGTAGTAGTGTACTACCGTAGGAGAATGCTTAAATACATTTTCATCGTCCTCTAGAATGGAAAGATTTTAGTTTTACAAAAGTGACATAGAGGTCGGATCTAAACCCTTTTGCTAATTCACTACAAATCTTCAAAGCTTTTTTCCCACACCATCCCTCGACTGTGAAAGCTTAGTAAATCTCTCTCTAAACAATATCTTTTACTTCATCTAAATCCTTAGTTCTCTAATCTTTAATCTTTATTGGAATGTGTTCTCGACTAAGGACTCCAATACAACTACTTTCACTTCCATATGCACCTTTCGGTTGGCCTTTTGCATCAAACGTCACTTCTATTCTTAAATCTCTCTTCTTCATTCGATCAACTTTTTTCATCAAAGTAGCTTTCTGCATAAAATATACTTTAGGATCAAATTCGGTGCGCCTTTAGGGCTTGCTAACTTGTTTTGCCTTGCTACGTTGAGAGGAAGCATGAACTCTTCATGCTCTTCGTTATAGTGGTTATTATCACTATTTTAAGACATTTTTACCTAATCAAAACCAAATCCTTATGGAAAAGCAAACACATAAATTGATATAAATTAATCACAATTATGTGGAAATATGACATTGATGCATAAATATAATATTATATTAAAGATGCTCTGAACAATCTTGTTTAGATTAAATAGATTAATTTAGAGTTGCTTAAGTTGATGCAAGTTACATTACTATATTTTGTGGGATGTGTTTCCAATGCATAGTTATATTCTTTTCTTCAATCCAATTAGAGAAGCAACAATGGGTCGGGGCCCATGGGCCGGCTCGAGCCTGTCCTGCTACAGTGATGGGTCGGCCCAGCACTGTTCATGGCCCCGCCCGCCCGGCACGGTCCATAAATATTGATGGGCTGGGTTGGGCCAATATATGTCAGCCCATGGGCCGACCCAGCATGGCCCATGGAAATCATGGGTCGGGTTGGGCTGGGCTGGGCATGGGCCAGGCCAGGCCAGCCCATCTAGGCCCATTGTGGGCCTGTATGGGCCTACATGGGCCAGCCCATTATGGCCTAATTTCATATAAAAATATATATATATATATATTTAGATATATTTTTCCATGTTCATTCACAGGTGAACATGGCTGAGTATGGCCTTCTCTAGTAAGTCATGTAAGGCCCATTGTAAATCATATATTATCACATCAAAAGACTATACATTTAATATATATATATATTATTTAATACATATAAGAATTAAATATTATATAATATATACATGCCATATTCACCCGTGAGTAAATATGGCATTAGATTTTCCCAATGCAACCACATCACAATAGGCTTGGCAAGTTCTTTTTCTTTTCTTTTCATTTGTTTTTATTTTTTTATTTTTTTTCCTTGTAGGCATGCTTTGCTTTTGAGAAGTAAAGTTGAGAATCAGATGCTGAATCTGTAGGTCATGTATTATCACATCAAAATATTTTACATTTAATATGTATATTATTTGATACATGTAAGAATTAAATATCATATAATATATATACATGCCATATTCACCCGTGAGTGAACATAGCATTAGATTCCCCCATGCATATCACATTGCAATTGGCCTGACAAGCTCTTTTTGTTTTCTTTGCATTTTTTTAATTTTTTTTATTGTAGGCATTGTTAGTATGTATGGAGCTTAATTATTACTCTGATGTAGATTACCCCTACACAGAGGTTGTACGCGGATCGACCTTCATGGTAAGGTCGACGTGGGGGTTGGAAGGGGGGTGGTAAATCGCCCTCCAGGGGCTTGTAGGGGGCAGAGCCCCCTAGGCAAAAATTTTATATACAAGTTTATTTTACATGAGGGTAGTTTGGGTTTTTTACATAAGGCATGCTTTGTGTTTGAGAAGCAAAGTTGAGAATCGGACACTGAGTCTATAGGTCATGTATTATCACATCAAGATATTATACATTTAATATATATATATTATTTAATACATATAAGAATTAAATATTATATAGTTTATGCATGCCATATTTACCCGTGAGTGAACATGGCATTAGATTCCCCTATGCAATTATAAAGGGGCAGGCCTAACATAGACGCTCAAAAGGAAGGCCTGCAATGTGCAAAGTTGAGACTTTAAGTCTTTAGCGAATTGTTTAATCAAATCACACTTGAAAGAAAAAAAATAAAAAAAGATTTAAAAAATTTAAAAAATAAAAAAATAAAACTTTTTTACCTATAAATAAATGTAAAACATTCACAGAGATACTCATTCAACAAACTTCTAAGATCTTATGTATCGTCTTATTTTTTAGATTACTAGAGTTCTTTAGAAAGGGAAAAAAACTTGAAGGTATAATTTATTTCATTTGTTGTTCATTAATTTTGTATTGTTATAAGTTACTTTTATTGTATAATTATTTTATTTCATTTTTATGTTACATTAATTTGTTGTTATTTTTTATTGAAACTATGGCATCATCACATAAAGGGAGAGCCAACATTTCACATTAGGTGATCAATGAAGAAGAACAATTTAATGATCCACTAGAAGAAATTAGAGTTGACTTACTATCTCAAGTTGATGGCTCCTTTCAAGTCACTAGTAAGGGCAAAAGGAAAGTTCAATGAACTTCACCAGTTTGGAGTTACTTTGATCTCGTAACACGTACAAACGAGAATGGTGTAACAAAAGAGTGCGCAATTTGCAAAGTATGTAAGCAAGACTACACAGGTAAATCCTCTTCTGGCACTAGTCACTTAGAGAGGCATCGTAAAAAAAGTGAATCTAAGCATGGTGTAGGTGGTATTGATTGTCGTTAACAAACACTTCAATTTAGCCCTGATGGTAGTGTTACCAATTGGTCATATGACCAACAAAGAGCTAGAGAATGGCATGCTAGATATTTGGCTAGTGCTCAACAACCAATTAGTTTTGCTGATGATCCAACCTTTGAGGAGTACATTCAAAATGCTTATAATCCACAATATAGAAGTGTTTCAAGAACTATTGTTCGGTAAAATTCACTAACACAAGTGCACATTATCGATCAAGTAATACAATAGTGAGTAAGAGTATCGTCTCACAGGGACTGTTGTATAATAATCTAACTAAGTACTAAAGTTAGATTAACTCTAAGGTTTATCTAGCTGATCATATGAAGTTGAGATTGAATAAACTACTAAACTAAAGTACTAAATTAAGAAGAAAAATTGCAATTAATTTCAAGAGATACTTCAATAAGACAAGGCGTTAAGGCATTTGATTTCACCATAATCACTAGATATGAATTTCATTAAAATTATACAACCCAATTAACAATACACATGTGATGACGTAAATTCCTAAACAATTTACTATCCTATCTCTAGGTATAGCAAATCTACTCAGTTTATTAACTCACTATATCTCTATGTGAATTTAAATAAATCAGAATACATTAGGATTCATGAACTTTCCAGATAAAGCCACACAAATAATATAGTATATCTCTATCCATATTTAATTCATGGTTATATGTTAGATGAAACATTTGCATAATTCTCCCTTCTCAGTTTTGAACATGTACATCATATCATTTAAATAGTAGCTAACCATTCAAAAGCATTAAACATAATAACAAATAACTCACATGAATAAAATCAATTATGGTGCATAACTAAATATGAAATTCATATCGTCATGATTAGGCTACATCATAGCCCTAACTAAAAAAATTAGAACATAATTGAAAAAGAAATAAAAACTAAAAATTTAATTGAATAAAACACTAAGAGTTAAGAGAACAAGAAATTCTGTCACTAATCTCTCACTTCTTACTCCAGATTGCTTGACAGCTCCTAAGAAAAATAAACAACGCTCTAAAAAAAATAAGAAAAACCTAGCTCCTAAGACTATTACATTGTTGTCTATTTATACTACTCTTAAGATAACTAAACCCTTGTTTCACGTCCAGAAATCATGGTTCAGAATCACCCTTGGCGCCACGACCCTCCTATCCAAGCGCTGCAGTGCTTCCCCTTTTTTTTTTTTTCTTTTTTTTTCCATCATGGTGCTGCGGCGCTCCTTTCCCAGTGCCGCGGCGCTGAGTCCCTGCCAAAAGCTCTGCTTAGACCACCCTTGGGCGCCGCGGCGCTGCTTTTTGGGAGCCGCGGCGCTTCTGCTCTACCAACAAGCTCCAAGTTCGTGGTTGATTTGCAATTTTTCTCCAATTTCTTGTGCTCGTGCTCCCTTGTGTTTTCTTTTCTTTCTTTCTTCATCCTACATCAATAAAAGCATACTTTCATTAAAAAGTTGGGTGTTTCATGTAATTTTTCTCAAGAACATAGTAATATTCGCTAACTAAAAGCAGCCAAATAACTCTATAAACTAGAGTTATCAAAACCCCCCAAACTAACTTTTGCTAGTCCTCGAGAAAAACCAAGAAGTAACACAAACATGGAACAACAAATCCTTCAAGATGTCCTCCAAAATTTTTCCATCGTACAATTCAAATTAAAGAAGAAATTCCATCCAAACATTGAGATCGATTTGCTATTTAAGACTAATTCTAATTCCATGACCCGTGTGTGTGTGTTATCCATTCTTTTCAAATTGTATGCAGTCCAGTGACATCCACATTACTCTGAGAAGCTTTGATGAGTTGTACAAAGAAACATGTTTCATAGGTTCACCTTTCATTCCTCTCTCCACTAATGTAGGCTAGTCATCCAACTAAAAATCATTAGGGCTTTGTTAAGCTTGTAACGTAAGGCTGGGCTAAAAGTAAGATAAAAGTTAGTTTTAGGCTCAATTCACCCCTCTCATGTTGATTTCTAGACTCCAAATAGAACTCACTCTTGGTTGTACACACTTTAACCACTTCAACTGTACAATCAACATTTACCCTTCTCCTTCAAACCATTCAACTCCTGACCAACTGTACTCATTTATGCACTTTCATTTTCTTAGTCACTCACTGTTGTTGTTCCAACCTTTTTTCTGGTTTTGTGTTGTTGTTGTTTTTTTTTTCTTTTCTTTTCTTTTTCTTTTTCTTTTTTTTTTCTGCAAATTTTTTTTTCATATAAAAATAATATGAATACTAATAAGATCCTTAAATAGCAAAATTAATCCAACGTTAGACTCAAAAACTTCTACACTTCAAGTAACAACTCAACAACTCCCCTGCTCCACTCTACCTTCCAAAATACGCTCACCTTCTTCAGAAATCAACATGTTTCCGGGATGTGGGACAAGGTATAAATGATTGGCTGGTTTAACAAATGTAGGTGACAAAGAAAGAACGGCTAATGCATCAAGGCTCAACAAGGTGACTAGGGATATTTAACCAAGGTCAGCTTGAACGACTCAAACGATCCAAAAATGGCCTAAATCATGTTTTCAGTCAGATGTAGCCTAGGATTTCGCCTCAAGAGAAAATCAGATGAATTCTAAAACATGAGTGAACATCAACTGGACATACACACAATTCAAACATTCAAGATTTTCGTGCTCAAGAAATAGATCATAAATTCAGAATTAGAATTAAACAACAAATCCATCACACGTTTAGACAAAAATTCACACCTCCTACGAATTTGAAGACATCCAAATAAAGGATTCAATCATATCCAGATTCATCAATGCAGGAATGTATCACTTCAAGTTTCAAAAGGGTTAACACAAGTTTTAGCAAACAAAAATTTTTGTTTCCCCCCCAAACTAAATAAAGCATTGCCCTCAATGTATAAATAAAAAAGAAAAGGTAAGGGAAACCCCCTGAGTAACAAATGAGGCCAATTGGACTTGCATAGGAAAATGCGGTGGAGGGGGGAGTTGAGATTCATCCATGCCCAAGTGTTGAGCAATTGCCCACGTCATGGCAATATTATATTCTAGGTCCAGTTCTAGACGACGCAAGTGATCACTGATTGGTAACTCAGGGGCAGGTACAGCAGGCGGTTGAGCTGTAGGAGTGAGAGGGTTGGCTCGAGGCTGAGGCACCAGTGTCTTGCCGAAACGGAGGGCATACATCTTGGTCTCAAAAGCTTCCCATGACCTTTCTGTTGATGATTTTCATTGGTTGAAATAATTCTTCCTCTTGGTCGAACGGGACTCTGGCGTCGATGCACAGTCTTGTGATGAGGGAAGAGTGACCCAAACCACTAGTCGTGGAACCCATAGCAGTTCTAAGAATACTGTCTTGGATCACTTTCCCCACATCGATAGTTTTATCTGTAACAACCGCAAACAACAAGGCAGCTCTGTCCTTGGTAACATCAGAAAAATGCATTGCAGGCATTAATTTAGACGCAATAAAATACAACCAAGCTTTGTACTCCTGGTTTAATGCGGAGGAGGGAAACGACACCGCTTTGCCACCTCGTGTTAATTTCCACGTGGTGCCTGGAGTAGCTATTGTGCCAAGAACTTCCTCAAAATCTAAATGTTCACTTAGGTATTCATAATAGTCATCATTATTGATATTTCGGAGCCTATAATACCTGTTAATGGTTGTTTATCAAAATGAACCATCTTACCTCGTACACTTACCTGGAGGTTAGTGTGCTCTGGAACATTGGCATAAAATTCCCGAACAAGTGGGACTACAACCGCCTCGGATTGCTCAAGAAATTTGCTCCATCCTCTTTGCATAACCATATCAAAAAATACTGTAGAAAAACCATAACTAAAGTCTAAACCCCGTTCTGGTACTACAGTTTTCTTAACAATGACATCTTTATGTCTTTTTCTAGCGGCCTCACTCACAAAACGGCTAGATGGGGTGGATGAAGAGGCTGAAGTTTGTGTACGCTTAGAAGCCATTTTTTTTTGGCACACACGCTTAAAGATTAAACACTCAACAAAAATTATTGCTCCCTACAACTGCATAGAGGGTACCCAACACTGCCAAGATTTCACTTACTAATAACCCAAGAAGTTCAAATTTCAGGAAGAATCACACAAATATAAAATAATAAAATAAAATAAAATAAAAATAACAACAATTAAAAAAAATCAAATATATGGAAGGGAGATAACTTACTTGATGAGAAGGATGAACACAGGAGAGAAGGCAGCCAAAACATTGGAGGATGGCAAAGTTGTCTAGAGAGAGAGGAGAAGAAGAAATGGGAGAAAGGAGTTTAGTTTAGAGAGAGAAAGTGAATGGGTGAGAATGTGGGAAAGAAAGGTGGGTGGTTATGTTTAAAGCCTTTTTTTTTTTTTGAAACCACACAAACAGCACCGCGGCGCTGGAATTCCAAAGCTATGGTGGTAGTGTTCTGTGATTTTTTTTTTGTGTGGCGCCGCGGCGCTGGTGTTATAGCATCACGGCGCTTTACTTCTACAAACGGCAATTCTATTGCTCATCCAAACTAGTGCCATGGCGCTCTAAATTGAGGGTTGCGGTGCTTGAATTCTGCCCAAAGAAATTCAATTCACCCAGAGACTTTTTTCTGCATGCTCCCTTACTAACTTCAACACCTGCAAAACAAGATCGACATTGACAAACAAAAATAACCTGAATTTTTTTTTTGACATGATAAATAGGGAAATGCTTAGGTTGCCTCCCAAGAAGCGCTTGCTTTATTGTCTTCAGCTAGACTGTCTCACTGTCACTTTGTAGGAGCTTGTAAATCGATGGTGGTTTTATGCCTGTTAACTCCACCTCCAAAGTAGGGCTTCAAGCGCTGACCATTGACCTTAAATGTGCCTTTGGTATCGTGTGCAACCTCTATTGCTCCAGATGGAAAGACTTGTGTTACTGTAAACGGTCCTGACCACCTAGACTTCAGCTTACCTGGAAACAATTTAAGGCGAGAGTTATAGAGCAAGACCTATGACCAACTGCAAACTCTTTTATGAGAATGTGCTTATCATGCCATCTTTTTGTTTTCTCCTCGTAAAGCTTTGCATTCTCATAAGCATCGAGCTGAAATTCATCCAACTCATTTAGTTGCAGCAACCTAACCTCACCTGTCAACTGCGCATCAAAATTCAAACATTTAGTTGCCCAATAAGCCCTATGTTCTAGCTCCACTAGTAGGTGACATGCTTTTCCAAAAACTAGCCTGAAAAGGGACATCCTGATGGGAGTTTTGAATGCAGTCCTATATGCCCAAAGTGTATCGTCTCACTTAATAGACCAATCCTTCCTAGAGGCATTCACTGTCTTCTCCAAAATCCTCTTGATTTCCCTATTTGAAATCTCCACTTGACCACTAGTCTGAGGATGATACGCTAGTGCCACCTTATGTGTAACCCCATATTTTCCCAAAAGTGCCTCAAATTGCTTACTACTAAAATGCGACCCTTGATCACTTATGATTGCCCTAGGGGTGCCAAATCAAGAAAAATGTTCTTTTTCAAAAATTTGACCACGACCTTAGTGTCGGTTGTTGGTACAGCAATTGCTTCTACCCACTTAGATACGTACTCTATGGCTACTAAGATGTATTCATTCCCAAATGAAGGTGGAAATGGTCCCATGAAATCAATACCCCAAACATCAAATAGTTCACACACAATAATGTTGTTTAAAGGTATCTCATTTTTCCTAGAGATATTTCCCATTCTTTGACATCTATCGCATGAGGCTACATAGAAGTGTGCATCTTTAAAAAGTGTGGGCCAATAGAAACCTGATTGTAATACTTTAACAACAGTTTTAGAACCACTAAAATGACCACCAGCCTCTCCATCATGACAAAGTTGTAAAATGCTTACCATTTCGTCCTCAGAAACACATCTTCTTATGACCTGATCTGCGCAAACTTTAAACAAGAAAGGTTCTTCCCAAAAATATTGTTTAACATCAGAAAAGAATTTTTTCTTTTGTTGATATGATAAATCAGGGGGTAGAACATTACTTGCTAAAAAATTTACCAAATCAGCATACCAGGGGACTCGTGTGGATTTGATAGAGAATACCTGCTCATCAAGGAATTCCTCCAGAATTGGGCTGCCCACTTCATCATGATTAGTAATTTTGGATAAGTGATCTGCAACTAGGTTCTCAGTTCCCTTTTTATCCTTGATCTCCAAATCAAACTCTTGAAGCAACAATATCCACCTGATTAACCTGGGCTTGGATTCCTTCTTTTCAAGTAAGTATTTCAGAGCAGAATGATCAGAGTAAACAACTACTTTTGAACCAATCAAATACGAACAAAATTTATCAAAAGCAAAAACTACCGCCAGAAGTTCCTTTTCTGTTGTTGTGTAATTTAGTTGTGCTCCTAACAAGGTCCGACTAGCGTAATATATAGTTTGAAAAGGCCTGAGCTCAATGGGTAAATCCCAATCAGGTGCTGCCATGATAGGTGCCGACAGAAGCTTTTCCTTCAAAGTGTTAAAGGCCTGCAAGCATTCATCAGAGAACACAAATGGAGCATCTTTAACCAACAAGTTAGACAAAGGTCTAGCAATTTTAGAAAAATCTTTTATAAATCGCCTATAAAATCCAGCATGCCCTAAGAATCCACGAACAAATTTGACAGACGTGGGTGGAGGCAATTTTGCAATAACCTCCACTTTGGCTCTATCAACTTCTATACCGTCTTTCGAGATTTTGTGTCCAAGCACTATTACTTCCTGCACCATAAAACGACACTTCTCCCAATTCAAAACAAGGTTAGTTTCCTCACATCTTTGTAACAGCAATGCTAAATTATGTAAGCATAAATTGAATGATGTGCCAAAAACAGAAAAGTCATCCATGAAAATTTCAATGAATTTCTCAACCATATCAGAAAAAATGGCCATCATACAACGCTGAAAAGTTACCGGTGCATTACAAAGACCAAAAGGCATCCTTCTATATGCAAAAGTGCCATAAGGACAAGTGAACGTGGTCTTTTCTTAATCCTCGGGTGCAATAGGGATCTGATTATACCCTGATCTAGAAAACAATAAAATTCATGTTCTGCAAGTCTTTCCAACATTTGGTCAATAAATGGTAGAGGAAAATGATCTTTTCTAGCGGCGTCATTTAATTTCCTATAGTCCATACAAACACGCCACCCAGTAACTGTTCTAGTTGGAATTAACTCATTATTATCATTCTTTTGAATAGTCATACCTCCTTTCTTTGGCACAACTTGCACAGGACTTACCCATGAACTATCAGATATTGGATAGATGATCCTAGCGTCCAATAGTTTGATAACCTCAGCTTTCACAACTTCTTGCATTTTTGGGTTCAGACGCCTTTGGGGTTGAATGGTGGGCTTGTATTTCTCCTCCATAAGAATTTTGTGCATGCAAATGGTGGGGCTTATTCCCTTGATGTCTGCAATCTTCCATCCAATTGCGCCTTTGTGCTTTCTTAACACCCCAAGAAGTTTTTCCACCATAAGATCTGTCAAAGAAGAAGAAATAATTACAGGTAGTGAGGATTTGCCATCTAAATAAGCATATTTTAAATGAGAAGGTAATGGTTTAAGCTCAAGAATGGGATGCTCTTCAATTGACGGCTTAGGCCTTGTGATGGACTGCCCCACTTCTACAAGTTGCAATGCCTTATGCCTTGGAATTGGTGGATTTGCCTCCGTAAAGTCTACTTATTCCCTTATTTCCTCATTCTCAACATCCGCACCAGTAGATTGGGTTAGACAAGCTTCAAGCGGATCCTTGAAAGCATCTTCCTGAAAAACCTTAGATACCATCTTATCAATAGTGTCAATTCTAAAGCAAGAATCATCAATTGAGGGATATTTCATTGCTTCAAACACATTAAAGGTGACATGATCATCTTGAACCTTGAGAATTAATTTTCCTTGTTGCATATCTATCAAGGTTCTTCAAGTTGCTAGAAAAGGACGGCCTAAAATGAGCGGAACCTCATGATCTTCCTCCATTTCTAGAACAATGAAATCTATAGGAAAAATAAACTTGTCAACCTTTACTAGTACATCCTCCACAATACCTCTTGGGTGCTTAATTGTTCGGTCTACAAGTTGAAGTGACACTGTGGTTGCTTTAACCTCTTCCAAACCTAATTTCTTAAAGACAGAAAAAGGCATTAAATTGATACTAGCACCTAAATCACATAATGCTTTTTCGAAATAAGAGTCACCAATAGTACAAGGAATGGTAAAACTCCCTGGATCTTTTAGTTTAGGTGGCAACTTATTCTGTAGAATGGCTGAACATTCCTCATTCAATTTCACCGTTTCATAATCCTCCAGCTTCCTTTTGTTGGCCAAAATCTCCTTTAAGAATTTTGCATAGCTAGGCATCTGGGCTAAGGCACTGCAAAAGGAATGTTAATATGCAATTTTTTAAACACCTCAAGAAATTTAGAAAATTGCTTATCTAATTTATGCTGCTGGACTCTTTGAGGGAATGGAATGGGAGGCACATAGGGCTTTGGATCATTTGGAAAAAGCTTGCTCTTGCGTGTCTCTTTAGATTGCTCATTACTCTCTTCTTCTTGTTTAATAATGACCTCCTGTTTAGCATCTTCTTGTCCCAATTGTTTGCCACTTCTCAAAGTTATTGCCTTTACGTTCTCAATAGGATTCTTTTCTGTGTTGCATGGCAAAGAACCCTGCGGTCTACCTGAGATCATATTAGCCATTTATCGTATTTGCATTTCCAGATTTTTGATGGATGCCTCTTGATTCTAGAGTCTTGCATCTGTACTCTTCATGAAATCTTGAGTGGAGGTCGCCAGCTTAGCAACAATATCTCCCAGATTTGGCTTTTTCTCCTCCTGTTGCTTGAATCCTGGTGGTGGTCTCATCGCATTTTGATTGCCCCATGAAAAATTAGGATGATTCCGCCACCATGGATTGTAAGTGTTGGAATAGGGATTATTTTGTGACTTGTTAAAATTTCCAACAAAATTAGCATTTTCAGAAGGTTGAGCAAAATTATTACCTACCTGGCATTCATTGCTGGCATGTCCTCCACCACAAAATTCACATATTGCATTCTGAATTTTCATAGCTGAAGCACTCATATGGTCTATCTTTCTATTAAGCGCTTGAAACTGAGCTGTGAGTGCAGATAATGCATCCACTTCATTAACTCCTGCAGTTCTCCTAGTTTGTAGCCTTTCAGTAGGCCACTGATAGTTATTTGATGCCATCTCTTCTATTAGATCAAAAGCCTCCTCAGGTGTTTTATTATTTAATGTCCCGCCTGCCGCTGCATCAATTGTAGCCTGGAGATTTGCACTAGACCCATTGTAAAAAGTTTGTACTTGCATCCAGACTGGTAATCTATGATGTGGGCACCGCCTTAGCAACTCCTTGAATCTTTCCCATGCCTCGTATAGCGACTCATTGTCCATCTGCAAGAAATTAGTAATATCGTTATGTATTTTTGCAGATTTTACTGGAGGGAAAAACTTACCAAGGAATTTTTGGGCCATAGTATCCCAGGTGGTGATTGATCCTGCAGGAAGAGATGTGAGCCAATTCTTGGCTTTATCCCTCAGTGAGAATGGGAACAATCTCATTCTAATTGCATCATCTGACACTCCATTAAATTTAATAGTGTCACAATTTTTGAGGAATGCATCAATGTGGGCGTCTGGATCATCGCAAGGTAGCCCACTAAATTGCACCGATTGTTGAATCATTTGGATGAGAGATGGCTTGATCTCAAAGTTGTTCGCTTGAATAGTCGGCCTCCTGATGCTTGAAGTGGCGCCTTGAACAGTTGGGGCTGCATAATCTCTCAAAAGTCGACGAGGGTTTTCAGCTTCACCTGCATCCGCCATTTTCTTAGTACGATTTCTCTGTTCCCTTAACAGTCTTTTGAAAGTACGCTCAATTTCTGGATCAAACTTAACAAGTTCCCCTTGTTTAGTTCTTTTCATATACCAACGTACTCCTAAAAATGAACAAAATAAAAGAAACTAGATTAAATCAAGAGTTATCGGTATTAATATTCATTAGTATTAAACAAGTAGTCCCCGGCAACGGTGCCAAAAACTTGTTCGGTAAAATTCACTAACGCAAGTGCACGTTATCGATCAAGTAATACAATAGTGAGTAAGAGTATCGTCTCACAGGGACTGTTGTATAATAATCTAACTAAGTACTAAAGTTGGATTAACTCTAAGGTTTATCTAGCTGATCATATTAAGTTGAGATTGAATAAACTACTGAACTAAAGTACTAAATTAAGAAGAAAAATTGCAATTAATTTCAAGAGATACTTCAACAAGACAAGGCGTTAAGGCATTTGATTTCACCATAATCACTAGATATGAATTTCATTAAAATTATACAACCCAATTAACAATACACATGTGATGACATAAATTCCTAAATTATTTACTATCCTATCTCTAGGTATAGCAAATCTACTCAGTTTATTAACTCACTATATCTTTATATGAATTTAAATAAATCAGAATGCATTAGGATTCATGAACTTTCCAGATAAAGCCACTCAAATAATATGGTATATCTCTATCCATATTTAATTCATGGTTATATGTTAGATGAAGCATTTGCATAATTCTCCCTTCTCAGTTTTGAACATGCACATCAGATCATTTAAATGGTAGCTAATCATTCAAAAGCATTAAACATAATAACAAATAACTCACATGAATAAAATCAATTATGGTGCATAACTAAATATGAAATTCATATCGTCATGATTAGGCTACATCATAGCCCTAACTAAGAAAATTAGAACATAATTGAAAAAGAAATAAAAACTAAAAATTTAATTGAATCAAACATTAAGAGTTAAGAGAACAAGAAATTCTGTCACTAATCTCTCACTTCTTACTCCAGATTGCTTGACGGCTCCTAAGAAAAATAAACAACGCTCTAAAAAGAAATAAGAAAAACCTAGCTCCTAATACTATTACATTGTTGTCTATTTATACTACTCTTAAGTTAACTAAACCCTTGTTTCACGTCCAGAAATCACGGTTCAGAATCACCCTCGGCGTCGCTACGCTCCTATCCAAGCGCTGCAGCGCTTCCCCTTTTTTTTTCTTCTTCTTTTTTTCCGTCATAGCGCCGCGGCGCTCCTTTCCCAACGCCGCGGCACTGAGTCCCTGCCAAAAGCTCTGCTCAGACCACCCTTGGGCGCCGCGGCGCTTCTGCTCTGCCAACAAGCTCCAAGTTCGTGCTTGATTTGCAATTTTTCTCCAATTTCTTGTGCTTGTGCTCCATGTTGTTTTCTTTTCTTTCTTTCTTCATCCTACATCAATAAAAGCATGCTTTCATGAAAAAGTTGGGTGTTTCATGTAATTTTTCTCAAGAACATAGTAATATTCGCTAACTAAAAGCGGCCAAATAACTCTCTAAACTAGAGTTATCAACTACCACAAGAGCTGACACCATGAAAGTTTTTTATTCAACGAGGGAAAAGTTAGTAACTAAATTTAGTTCATTCACTGCATCTAATGTATGCACATCTGATTTGTAGGAATGTCATGCCAAAACTAGTTATATCTATGTAACTGCACATTATGTGGATAAAGATTGGTCTTTTCAAAAAAGGTTAATTGCTTTTCGACTAATGCCTTATCCGCATGATGCCAAGGCCATTCATGATGTTATCATGGAAGTTTTTGATTTTTATGGCATTAAAGAAAAGGTTTTGAGCATCACATTTGATAATGCATATGCTAATACTGCTACTATTTACCCTTTCAAAACAATATTGAGACCACAACATGGTGAAACACTTTTTCACCAAAGATGTGCATGTCATATTATTAACTTGTATGTTCAAGATGACATGAAATTTTTTCAAGGTTATTTAAAAAATATTCAAACGGCCTTGGGTTACATAGCAAGTTTTGGCTCTCGAATTGAAGAGTTTGCTAAACTTTGCATGAGAGCAAGCATGAAACCCTGAAAACTTCCAACTGACATAGGACACCGATGGATTCAACATATTTGATGCTGAATGTATGCCTACCATACAAAGAGGTCATAACCATGTATTACAACTTGAAGAATCCAACTGAGCCGCTTTAAGAATTTGATTGGGAAATTGCTTCATGCTTCTACAATTTCTTAAAGGTTTTTTATGAAGCCACTCTCCAACTTTAGGTGTGTACTATCCCACCTCTCCTTATGCATTACATAAGTTGTACGACATTGCTGCAACCTTCGATATGCAAAGAGATTTTGACATGTTTAGGGAATCTGTTGAGTTCATGGAACCAAAATTCAAAAAATATTGGGAGCGTGTTCCACCTTTGTATTGCATAGCTGCTATATTGGATCCAAGAGTTAAATTAGTTGGTGTTGAATATTTGCTTAAGGGTATAGGGGAAAAATTAAAGGTGCATTCTGACATTATAACCATTCAAAATGTGCAAACAAAAGTTAACAACATATTTACTGCATATAATGAAAAATATGGAGGAGGCCAAACAGTATCCCTTGCACCTTTAGCAAATGCTACATCTGTACCATATGGTTCTTCATGGGCAATTATGATTAGCTACACCAGATTTGGTTTCGGTGCATCATCCATATCTTCAACACGCAGTGAATTAGAAAACTATCTGGAAACAAATTTTGTGGCATTCATTTTCAATGAGCAAGGTGGTGGTCATGATTTCAATAAGTTTGATCTTTTGTCATTTTGGAGATCACAATCAAGAACTTTTCCTGTGCTCTCTAAAATGGCTCGTGATATACTAACCATACTAGTGTCCACAGTTGCAAGTGAACAAGTATTTAGTTGCAGTGGTAGAGTACTTGATGAACGGTGTACACGTATGAGTGACGATATTCTAGAAGCAGTAATATGCGTCAAAGATTGGGAGGATGCTCACAGAAGAAGCCAAGAATTCAAGATGATTGGGTTGATGACTTTGAAAATTTGGACATTTCTGATACTCCCACTGGGAGTAATACGTTGTAATTAATTATGAACAATTTTTTTTATGTTTTTTTGTTTTTAGTTATTTTGTAAACATCTTATGTATAATTATCCCGATTGTACTCTTTTTCCTTACCAAGGTTTTGTCCCACTGGGTTTTCCTTGGAAAGGTTTTTAATGAGTCAATCGTAAATAAAATGTCCCATTTTATATTTTTCTTGACTGTCTAAACTTTTATATTTGTTAACTTGGTTAAAAATTCAAAAATAAAAAAATTAAAAATTACATGTTTAGATGGGCTGGCCCATTTAAACCTATGATGGACCAAGATGGGCCGGCCCATTTAAGGCCCATGGCACGGCCCATGTAAAATTGACCAGCGGGCCGAGTCGGATCAAGGTATTTTTAATATGGGTCGGCCCGGCCTGGCCCGGCCCAGCCCTCGGCTCGTGTGGGCCTAAGGAGAACGGGCCGGCATCACTAAATCCAATACAAGAAAAAAGTGGTTTTCAAAGATAAATAGAGAGTTGCTAAAATATTTGAAACTATAAACTAGCCATTAATATTGAAACTCATTTTCGTAATTTTCTTTACAGTAAAATCATTTAGTTTATTATTTTTTTCTTCCATTTTGACAAATAAAATGAAACCATATGCGCTAGCTTCATCATATAACATAAAATAAATAAAAAGAAATTTATTATGTATGCCTTGAGGATAACGCAAAGGGACGAAAACAAGACAAATGGCTCGAAAAAAAAAAGCCAAAAACAAACAAAAAAGAACAAAAGAACAAAAAAAAGCAAAAAAAGAACAAAATTTGAGGACCACATTATTTTGCCCATATTCTATAGGCCATCACAAAGCCCAAAGTAGCTTTTAACATGCCCTCTTAAACAGGCCATTAGTGTTGAGAGAGGTTATATATAGAGGAGAGTTTAACACTCTTAAACTCTGACTATATTGGCAAGTTTCGACACTTTGACAGTAACGCCAGTGCTTATGGCAGGTAACCCTTTGATATCTCTTAGACATCAAAAAGGTATAATTAATTTTTAACAGTTGAGCCCAATCTAGGTAAGACATCTGAGTGCTCATGTTCCTCTTAGTCAATATATTCGGAGCAAAAAAGATAAAACATACAATAAAAGATAAAACAACGTTGGGGACGGGTGGGCGGCTTATTTTGAGAGGCCCCCAAAAGTCAACAACTTCGGCAGCTAAGTACCACCGATAAAAGATAAAACAAGATTAGACAAGAGTCACGGGTCTTTCTCAGTGCACTGTGCATTGGTAAAGGGTGTAACGTGGAAAATATCTAATCATATCTCGATCAACCAACAACTAAAAAATATATAAAACATAGTTATGGTTGATTAAATCATTATTTAATTATTTATTAATTAATTAATTTATACCGGTTATGGTTTTTTAGAGATTAGAATGTGTATCTAGGTTTTTCATGTAATTAGATGGCGGACTATCATCTCCGTCTAGGAATTATTATTTATTTTTAAATTTATAAGAATTGAATTGTTGAAAAATAAAATTGATGAATTGCATTAAAAAAGTTGTATTCTCTGAAATGGAGATTTCTGCTCGGTCGGCGTGCCAAACCTCACAGTTTGGCAGGCCGATGGTCACAGATCGGCAGGCCAGACTTATGGTTCGACAGGCCGTTAGTGGGGAAGAAATTAGATGGCTATAGAGGTAGGCCAAACTTCCAGTTCAGTAGGCCAAACGTTCATGGGTCGGTAGACCGATCTTCCTGATAGGCAAGCCAATGGAGCATGACCGACAGGCCGATCTGGGTGATCGGCCTGCCGACCGAGAGCTGAAAAATTTTCAAAAAAAGTACAGTTTTTCTGATGCAGTTTTAATTTTGTTTTTGGGACAATTCTGAGAAACAATAAATTTGGATATGACCGGAAATATGAAGTGTTCAATTCATACAGGATTGAAGGCTTGAAGATGGAATTACATGAAGAAGAATACAGCTTGAGGATTCAAGGATGAAGAATAGATAATATGTCTTGATTATTCTCTTGTGATCTTAATTTTCTATTCTCTAGGGTGGAGCCATAATATTATAGTTATTATTATTATTTTGCTTATAGCTTTGCTTGATTGCTTTGCCTGTCTACATTATAATATCATTTGCCATGTATATTGATAACATGTCATATAGAATAGGGAGTGCCGCTCATATTAAAATTGTTCATGCATATTCTTAAAATAAAACCTTGATTTCAAAAGATTAAGTGGGAGAAGGTTTTCAAAGAGAGAACCTGAGGCCTCCATCGATGGTCCATAGGCAGAACATGGTGGTCCCGACCCCTAGGAAGGAATTTCTATCATGTACCAGATTGGATCTCTGAGAGGATAAGGTATTTTAGCATGATTTATGGTTGCACACCCCTAGGTGGTGATTATAAATCATGGATAAAAATATTGAAACGATGGTTATACACTCACGTTAATTTTATTATTAACCTCCCTTAGGAGCTCTGTTAATAAAATTAATGGCCAAAGAAACGATTATTAATATATGCTGGATCATACAGGTCCTGGATGGCATATATTAATTAGAAGGGGATCCGTGTTTCTGATTGAATTTGGCATGACACCCCTATGAGCTTGTTGAATTATGAGTTGGGAATTATCGTTGTAAGGTTGTCATATTTTCAAGGTTTTGACACATAAACACATTTGTATGATTTTTACATGATTGTGTTATCTTACTAAATTATTATTATATGTTTGCTTATATTTAGTATATAATTCTTTATTGTAGATTAAAAATATCTAAAAACGCTTTATCATCGATACTTGACAAAAACCTCTTAACCGGTGAGAACCATAATGATTGAAAACGGAACTTGGATATCGTCCTGTCATTTGAGAAACTAAAATATGTACTAACAACCCCTTGTCCTCCTGAGCCTATGGGAGACTCAAGTAATGAGGAATTCCAAGCGTATGATCACTGGAAAGATGCTAATAATCAGGCCCGCTGCTATGTTATGGCTAGCATGAACAACGTGCTGCAGGCTCAACATCAAGATTATGAGACTATGAAGCAGATCTTGGATAATGTTGAGGATATGTTTGGAGGCCAAGCCATAACAAAACGGCAAGGGGCGCTTCAAAAACTCTTAAACTGTAGACAAAGACCGGGGACATCTGTAAAGGAGCACATGATGTTGGTCATGGGTTACCTTGCTGAGGCTCAAACCAATGGAGCCGACATCGATGTTGAAACTCAGATGACTATGGTCTTTGAGACTCTGTCTAAGGAATTTATACCGTTTAGAGCTACTTTTAATTTAAGCAATAGACGGGATATGATCTCAACAGAACTGATGAAACAGTTATAGGAGTTTGAACTACTGATCAGGGAGTCTCCTGTGGGTGGTGAGACCAACATGGTAGCTGCTTTTGGTTCCAATCCTAACTTTGGGAATGAAAAGAAGCAACGGGCCAAGAACGGGAAGTCTTCTATTCCTGCTACCACCAAAAGCAAGAAGAAGAAGAAGAAGAACCCGAAGAAGCTTAAGTGCTTCTTTTGTAGAAAGGTCGGGCATATCAAGAAGCATTGCAAGGACTTCCCTTCTAAAGGAGGTAGGTGTGATCTTCTATATTTAGAAACTTATTTGGTTGAGGAATCCAGTGACATTTGGGTCATAGATTCTGGTGCAACTAATCATGTTTGTGTTTCTCTGCAAGGGTTCAAAGAAACAAGAAGTCTGCTGCATGAGGACTTCACCCTTCGGATGGGCGATGGATCCTTGGTCTCAGCAGAAGCAGTGGGAGACGTCTATCTTTATTTTGATAATTATAGGAATCTATTTTTCAAGATTGTTTTTATGTTCCTAAATTGAAAAGGAATTTAATTTCTGTAGCTTGTTTATTTAAAGACTCCTACTTGGTTTCTTTTAATGATAAAGTGGTGATTCGTAAAAACAAATCTTTTATCTGTTCTGGATGGATGCACAATAATCTATATTTTATCAAACCTAAGATGGACTTATTGCTTAATGCTGAGATGAATGATAATAACTCTAAAAGACTTAAAACTTCTCACTCTAATAAGACTTATCTTTGGCATCTGCACCTTGGTCATATTAACCTAAATAGGATTCAAAGGTTGGTAAGGGATGGACCTTTAAGTCACTTAAAGGTGGAATCTATACCTCAATGTGAATCTTGTTTGGAGGGTAAAATGACCAAAAGACCATTCGGGTCTAAGGGCAATAGGGCTGAAGGGGTTCTAGAACTTGTGCACAGTGATGTTTGAGGACCGATGAATATCCGGGCACGAAGAGGGTATGAGTACTTCGTCACTTTTACTGACGATTACTCAAGATATGGGTATGTGTACCTGATGCACCACAAAAGCAAAACTTTTGGCAAGTTCAGGGAGTTTCGGGCTGAAGTGGAAAAGCAATTGGGTAGACCCATAAAGGCACTTCGATTAGATCAAAGTGGGGAATACCTTTCTGATAAGTTCTTGGAACACTTGTTAGAGAATGGGATTTTTCAGGTGTTTTGAACCAAGCAGCATTACTTCCTTTTACCAGTCATCTAACTCCTTTTCTTTTGTGTTTTTGACGATGAGAACAAGGAGGAAGAAAGTTACCCACCTCTACGCTATCAAACAAGGAGATGGGAATCTCAAGGACTACATAAACCGTTTCACCTGGGCTACACTGGAGATGAGGCATGTCAAAGATGAGACCCTAAAACCTGCCTTCACAAATGGACTCTGAGATAGGAATCTAACCTGGTCACTCGCATTCAAGCAGCCAAGCACCTTTTTCTAGATGCTCGGCTACGCTCAGAGGTATGCTGATGCGGTTAAATACATGAGGAGTCATCGGGAAGGTGAAGGAAGTAGCAGTGGTAGTAAGATGGGGAAGAAACAGAAATCCCCACTAGAGCAACCCACTACCGAGTAGAGCAAGAAGCAGAGGAAGGAGAAGCAGAAGGTTGAAAAGACCAAGGCATCGACAGGGTAGTTCTGGAGCTATATGCCTCTGGTCGCCAACATTGATGAAGTGTTGGCCCAGGTGAGTGGTAGGAATCTGTTGGTGGATCCACCCAAGTTGAAGGGAAGCAAGGCCAATAGGGATCAAAACAAGTACTATAATTTCACAAAGATGTAGGACACAACACCCGCCACCCGCGACTACATTCAGCTTAAGGACTAGATAAAAAAACTGATTCGAGATAGACATTTACGGGAATTCGTCGAGTGAGTCTTAACTCTAGTTCCACAGCTAGGGGGAATGACCAACCGACTAGGGATGCACAGATCCGACCACTCCATGAAGGTGGGAATGCCTTAGAACCCCCGAACATTGTTCACACAATCTTCAGTAGGCCTGTCACGGAGGACACCTCAAGTGGACGGTGAACTTATGCTCGGGAGGCTCAGTTGGTTGAGAGGGGCAACCTCATGAATATTTCCGAGCACATTAACAAGATATATGGACAAGAAGATGTCCTTATCACCTTCACCAAGAAGTAGGCAGATAAACTTATTCACCCGCATAATGATGCCCTTGTATGTGAACTCCACGTTGCCAACAACATCGTCTGATGAGTTCTGATAGACAATAGTAGTTTGGCTGATATTCTATTTAAGTAGGCCTACAATAGGTTAAAGATCAGTAATTCCGCTCTTATCCTAGTCTGAACACCATTGTATGGCTTCATTGGAGAATGCATTCGAGCAGCTGGAAAGGTCAGCCTGCTGGTCACCTTTAGAGATGGGCTGCTTGGGCAACACGCATCATTGACTTTTTCATCGTGGACAAACTCTCACAGTACAACATCATTATTAGGCAGCCAACCTTGAACGCCCTAAAGGCCGTGGTCTCCACCTATCATCTTGTGATGAAGTTCCCAAAGGAGAATGGGGTCGGAGTCATTAGATCGTGGTAGAAAGATTCTCGGGATTGCTATGCAAATGCTGTCAAGGAGGCTTTGGCTTGACATTTGAGTGTGTTAGGTATCTACAAGGTCGATGAGATACCGCTTCTTCCCAAGCAAAAGCCAAAGATGCTATCTGACTTGGATCCTAGACTTTCGGAAGAAAAGGAGAGAGCTACACCAATGGAGGAGTTGGTGTCATACAATTTAGATCTTGAACGTCCTGACCGAGTGGTCCAACTCGGTTCTCAGCTGAAACCTGAGATTCAAGCCTACCTAGAGAAGTTTCTTACAGAATATCAAGATGTATTTGCGTGGTCCCATGAAGACATGCTCGGCATCAACCTAAGTGTTATCTACCATCACCTTAACTCCCCGCCCGAGCACAAATCTATCATTTAGAAATGAAGAGCCTTCAATCCAAAAAGGTATGCTGCCATCAATGAGAAAGTTCAAAAGCACCTGAAGGCTAGGTTTATCCAAGAAGTTACGTATCCGTAATAGTTGGCGAGTGTAGTTCTTGTCAAGAAAGCAAATGGGAAATGACGGGTCTGCATTGATTGCTAACAAGGCCTGCCCCAAGGATTGCTTCCCACTTCCTCGAATAGACTAGCTCATGGATGTGATGGTTGGACACGAGCTGTTGAGCATTATGGACGCCTACTCCGGTTACATCCAGATCAAAATGGCCGAGAAAGATCAAATTAAGACTACTTTCATCATGGACCAAGGGCTGTTCTCCTACGTGGTCATGCCCTCGAGTTGAAGAATGCCGGGGCAACCTACCAATGCTTGGTGAACAAGATGTTTGCTTGGTTGATCGGCAAGGCCATGGAGGTGTATGTAGATGACTTGTTCATCCAATCTGTCCGAGTTGTAGACCATGTTGCCAATCTTCGAGCAAGCTTTGACATTCTTTGAGAATATGGAATGAAACTCAACCCGGCCAAGTGTGCATTCAGGGTTGGTTCAGGCTAGTTTCTTAGGTTCATGGTGAACCATAGAGGGATCGAGTTCAGCCTGGCTAAGGCCCAAGCAGTAGTCGACATGCATCCTCTCTGCACCATCAAAGAGGTGTAGAAGCTGACCGGTATAGTGGCAACCTTGTCAAGATTTATTTTTCAATCTACCGACAAGTGCCGTCCATTTTTTTAGGCACTCAAGAGGAGGTTTGAGTGAAGTAGGGAGTGTGAAGAAGCATTTCAAAAGCTCAAGAGGTATCTAGCCACACCCCCGCTCCTGTCCAAATCTTTACCAGGAGAAATACTATATGCGTACCGAGCCGTGTCCAAGAAAGCTGTAAGCTTGGTTCTCATTTGAGAAGAGGATGGTGTTCAGAAGCCGGTCTACTACACTAGCCATGTATTCCAAGGCGCTGAGGAAAGGTACCCTCCACTCGAGAAACTTGCCTTTGCCCTTGTTACTCTTGCTTAGAAGCTTCGGCTATAATTTAAAGGCCATACAGTTCGAGTCCCAACCAAGTACCCCTTACAATAAGTCCTCCAAAGTCTGGAGATATCTGGACGAATAGACAAGTGTTCTATCAAGCTCGGGCAATACGACATATGTTTTTTTTTCGAGGACAGCCATTAAGGCCCAAGCCCTAGCTACTTTTATTATGGAATTTACTGATACAGATCAGAGCACTCCTTCCATCAAGAAGGCCCCTTTCAAAGACCAAGACTTTCCCAACAGTAGTGGAAGCAGTGGCATCTTTGAGCTAGGTCCCGAATGGAAGCTTTATGTGGACAGATCATCCTATGCCGAAGGGTCAGGCATCGGTTTGGTCCTTACCAACCTGGACAGTTATAAAGCAATTTACGCTCTTCGCTTCGACTTTAAAGCATCTAACAACGAGGCTGAGTATGAAGTGCTATTGGCCGGCCTCAAGATGGCATGAAACCTCAGGGTGGACCTCATATGTCTTTATAGTGATTTTATGCTCGTCATCCAACAGGTTATGGGGGGATTCCAAGCCCGAACAGAATCCACGACAGCTTATTTAAGAGAGGTCAAGGCCTTGTTAGGGTAATTTAAAGCATATTCTTTTAATCAAATCTCGAGATCTAAAAACTCTGAGGTTAATGCACTTGCTCGGCTTGCCAACTAATGTCGGTCCCGATCGAGCTATTGGCCAAGCCAAGGATCACCAAGGAAGTGGCTAGTCTAGTGGAAGGACAAGAAACCACCTGGATGGACTCAATCATTCAATACCTGACAATAGCTGAGGTGCTCGGTGACCAAGAATAGGCACACCGAGTCCACAATAGCTCGGCTCGGTATTCAATGATTGAGGGAAAACTTTACCGACATGGCTACACTACCCCTTGCTTGAGATGTATAGGGCCCGAAGAAGCCCAGTACCTGAAGAAGGAAATCCATGAGGGGTTGTATGGTAACCATGCAGAAGGGCGTTCTTTGGCCTAGAAGTGCCTTCGTCAAGGGTACTATTGGCCGACCATGGAACTAGATTACAAGGAATTTGTGTGAAAATGCCTTAAGTGTTAGCATTTTGCTTGGGCAATTGAAAGCCATGTCGAGCCGCTTAGCTCAATAACATCCGCCTGGTTGTTTGCCAAGTGGGCTATTGACTTGATGGGACCACTTCCCTAAGCCTGGTCATAGTTTAGATATTGCATCGTGGCTATAGAGTATCTCATTAAGTGGGTGGAGGTTGAGCCATACATTAACATGACTGAGGCAGAGTGTTCCAACTTTATTTGGAAGAGCATCATCTACTAGTTTAGAATTTCACACACCATTGTAACGGACAATGCCAAGCAATTTGAATTGTCAAGTCTCCTCCGCTTGTGCGAACAGCTCGAGATCAAGAAGCTGTTTTCTTCACTCGGCTATCCTTAGTGCAACAAGTAGGTTGAAGCAGTCAACAAAATAATTAAGGACAACTTGAAGAAAAGACTAGAGGACCTCAAAGGCGTATGGATCGATGAGCTCCCAAAGGTGCTCTGGGTATACTGAACACCAACTCGGATTGCCACAAGAGAGACTCCATTCACCCTTGTCTGTAGGGCCAAGGTAGTTATCCTGGCTAAGGTTGGCCTACTGAGCTTCAGGATTGAACAGTATGACGAGCTTTGAAATGCTAAAATCATGATGCCTAAGCTCGATTTATTCGAGGACAAAAGAGATTGGGCGATAATCTATACTACAACATGAAATCAGATATTTCCTCGATATTATAACATGCGGCTCCAACCGAGGAGTTTCAAAGTTGGTGACTTAGTACTCAAAAAGGTCATCGTATGATAGCCCGGGTCATTCGGACCAAAGTGGGATGGCTCATTCAAAGTGATTAGAATCGTGTGGCCAGGCACATATAAGCTCTCAGATACGGTAGGAAACATGCTCCGCCACCTTGGAATGTCAAGCACTTGAAAAGGTTTTATTGTTAACTAAAGCCAAAACTCTTTTTTTGACCTCTGGCTTTATTCTTTTGTAACTAGGTCTGCTAAGCAAAACAGAGATGTAAAAAAATGCTAATGAAAAAATACCCATATTAGAGAATTGCTCCAAGCAATTCCTATTGAAAGGCCATAATTCCCAATGAGAGGAGGCCGCCCTAACTCCCATTTAGGGGCTAGACTGTAACTCTCGAACTGGGGGAGTCATCCTAATTAGCCAGATTGGGGGGGCTAGTCGGCACAATATCGACCATGAGTGGACTTGAAACATTAGTCTACTAGTCTAATATAATGCGGATGACCTGGCCAAGAGTTGTCTTGACACGATGACGGTTCTTGGGAACAAAAGTCCCAAACAAAATTAGACTTGTAAAAGTTCAAATGAACTTAAACAAGTCTAGTAGGGCCTATAGAGTACTACACAACATTGTAGTTAACTTCACCCGAGAAGCTTTTAACTTGGGAAAGATAACATCGACATTTTGTTTCCGAGAAGCAATCAACTTGGAAAAAATGGTATTAAAATTTCATATTTCAAGAAAGTTTGTTTCCAAGAAACGATCAACTTGGAAAAAAACAAAATTAAAATTTCATATTTAGGAAAGTTTGTTTCCCGATGAGTATTACACTTGGAAAATGAAATTAGAAGCTGATTTTTCAAGGAATGCTAAACTTAGAAAATGAAAGTAAATTTCATTAAAAAATAAAAATAAAAATAAAAATATAAAATTGTCTGTAGGAGGTGCAATTAACTAGGCACCTCCCTAGCTCAAACAGAGAATAATTACAAAAATTCTTAATCCTAGGCCCCATCCTTGGCGTCTTCATTCTCGTCGTTCCCATCCTTGGCGTCTAGACCCACCACTATCTCCTGGGTGGCCTGCTCTGCCTCCTCGTCTGCTGCCAGCTTGACTATTATTGACCAATCCAAAGTAGCTGTCTCGGGATGCTTCTCTAGCAGGTGGTCCTGCAAGTTGGTCATCTTGAGGTAATCATTGTCCGTGTACTCCGCAGAAGCCTTGATTTCCTCAACTGCCTAGATGAGGTGGCTGGGCAGCTCTTCCCTTAAGGAGCAATTGTGCTCCTCTCAGGTGGCCTGTAGATCAGTTTGTGCCTGGTCGACCTTAGCCCTTGCCTTATTGGTCTCTTCCTAGGCCTTCCTTGCTACCTCCTCAGCCTGGGTAGCATCGGCCTTTGCCTGGTTAAGCACGGTATCCTTCATTTCAAGCACTTTCTCAGTTTTGACTCTTTGAAGGTTGGCCCTTTTAGCCTTCTTCCTTTTAAATCCTAGCTTGCACGTGCCGATGATGTCTGGCATCTTCAAGAGGGTACAAGACTAAAGAGGAAAGATGGTTAGAATAGAGGAAAATGCAAAGTAACGAGGAGCTTGGGATATGGGCTCAACATATCTTAACCGAGGCATGGAAGGCCAATCGAAAGCAATCTAAGAAACTCTCTTCCCAGACTTTCTTGAAAAAATCCTCCCTTGGCACGGCGTCACCAATGGTCTCAACCATCAGGCGTCATGGGAGGGCGTCTGCTCATAGGATTGGTGGGTGGCAGCGAAACAACGGGGACCGTAGTAGGTGGATGGTCTCGGCTAGAGGATCCACCGAACCTGGTCGATGGAGGCTGGATGCTTGGTTGCTTAGCCGATGGTGGCTGCTCGGTCCTTGGGGTCCTCTTCCTCTTCAACTTGGCCACGCCCTTCCCCTTTGAACATCGGAGGTTCTCCATCATCCACCGTTCTTCTCTGGATACTTACCAAAAAGACATATCTGCAACAAGAAATCACCAAGTCAAGATGAGCTTAGCAAACTCAAAGAAAAAAAAAAAAGAACAACACTTGGAGCTTACCCCCGATTCAAAGGTGGTGTGATGGATATAGGAACCAAATAACTTCCTCGAGGTCCTTGCCAGTGATGGGTGGCCCCAAGTCGAGGGAACCACTCGACGAGTCCTCAAAATTAGAGATGATGGCTCCCTCATTGGCCACCCGAATCGGCTGGTACTCGGCCCTAGGATGTCCAAGGCACTAGGCTTGTCGACTGTCACTTGCCCGACCGATCTAGTAGGTGGAATATTTTGGCAAGGGTTTGTTAGGCTGGACCCTTCAAACCAGCCATAGTGGTGGAGATTGGTCTTCCGAAGCAGAAAGGACTGTTGTTGAGAATACTCGGGCTTGGTGTGTAGATCCTCTACTACTACGATGATCTTATTCGACGCCTGTGGCCTCTTCGACCAGACGTGCCCCTGCTCAAACCTTATCAGGAATTGTTGGTCCTTGGGCACTAGCTCACCCGCTTGGGCTAAATAATTACCCTTGATGAAGAACCACTCAAACTTCCACAACTTGTCTGAGTCGGGGTAGCCCAAGATGAAGTCCTTCTTAAATCCAATGAAGTAATACCACCCCAGTTGCTGGGGAAGCCTCTTCATTTTGTACACTTGCTTGAAGGCTTTCCATGGCATCTCAGTTGGCCAGTAGTATCTCCAAAGTATGTACATCCTGATCATAGAGTGATAGCAATTCGAGTTAAGTTGAGTAAAGTACACATTTAAATCACTTAATGCCCAACAGAGGAATCGATTGAAAGGTAGACGAAGCTTGGCCTAAAAAAACTCTATGTAGAGCATGATGTGACCGACGAATGGGTTAGCGGTGAGTCTCCTTCCTCAGGCAAGATGAGGTTGACATCTTCTAGGATGTGGTATTCTCGGCGTAGTGCTTCGAGCCAGCCCAGCATTAACGTATATGTGTATCCCGCTACTGAGGTTTGGCTAGGCTGAGAACTCCTGTACCCAATGACAGCCCGAACTGCATCCTTGGATTCCTCATCCTAGTTGGCCGGTCCCCGATGAAGACGCCCATGGTAACCTAGCCTACAATTGGAGTAGGAACCTTGGCAACTCGACCCAAGGTGCTGGGCGCGTCGGAGGCCGCCACCAAGCTGGCACATTCCTAAGGTGTAACTCGAGATGTGCTAGCGACGGCTGCCCAATGTACGTGTCCTCACCCCTGCATGACCTAACTGGGCACCTCCTGTCTATCATGTCCAAGAAATCTAGCTTAGGTGCCGTCTTAGTACTAAGGCTTAAAATCTCGGCCAGCCAGACCGCACCGTCGCGCTCGGGCGACACTTCCTTGATGTTAATCTCCTGGTCGATGCCGATGCTACTATCCAACCAGGAAATGTTTATGATGTTCTGGGAGTTGCTTAGGTCACTCATTTTTAAATATCCTTCTTGAGAAATTACTGTTCGGTTTGTAAAAGTTCTAGAAAAGTTCTAAGTTCTTGGGTTACGACTTATAGCTCGACAGCTAAAGCTCGAAAGGTCAAAGTCTAGTTGTGCTTACACACTAGAATGACGGGGAACAAACCCCTGCTTATAGCCATAACTCAAGCACAAAACTCAGACATAAAAAATGAAGTGGCACAATGATTACGCTTGTTAGGGAGATGCCCAATCGCTTGTTGACACGTGTCCCCTCGAGCTTTATTGCAACCCTTTGTCTCTCATCTCCCCTGAACACCGCCTGAGGGCTGATATGAGTTGACCACACCTACTCTGCATAGTCCACCCAGCTGAGCACCGACTTGGTGCACTACAGGGCTACTATTAGGGGTGTGCTCGGCGTCATCTCTCGAGGAGTAGATCCTTAGTTTCTTGACAAAAGTGCTCGGTAGAAGCATTGGGAAGTGCAGTATCAATCCTTAGGAGCTTGGCCTATCTATCTGAAGTGCTCTACAAGGGCCCCGATGGCTGCAAAGCAAGTTATCGCCTCCTCGGGTTAAACATGTGCTCGGGTCGGATTGTCAAAACCTATAAAAGGACAGTCACTTGCCACAAAAAGCCTCCAAATGGTTGCGTTTCCCCCGTCAGATGGAGGTTGAACCGTTGGTAGAGACTATGACAGATGTCACCTGCCTCGTGACAAGCCTTGAATGACACACGGGTCGTGAGCAAAACCAGCCAAACACCCGGTTTAAGTGGCAGTCTATAAATAGAGCACATCTATTGTAACTCGAGGCTAATGTGCTCCTTCCTAACTAAATAGCTCCTATTCTCTGCCGAGCAAAGTTTGCCTTGAGCGTTGGAGAGCCCTTGTCTAGTACCGCACTGGTGTCCCCCTTTAGTACCTCCGAAGCGTCCCTTCTCTTGTTGTAGGTATGTCTAAGCAAGCCGAGACAAGCAGGGAAGAGCCGTTCGATCATCGTGCGCAGCCGCACATGATGTTGATTCGTCGCCAGTTACTGGTAAGCATCAACAGTTGTGGTGCCCAAAATTCCCCCGATCTAATTTGGAAAGCTTTAAAAGTTTTGAAGTTTAAAGTAATTAACTTTTTTGTTCAAAACCTATAAATATGATCTTTTTAGGTTATTTTGAGAAGGCCTAATATCTCATAATTGAGAGCCAAGGGAATTCATAAAAGGAAAATTTTCTTTATGTTTTTATTTTTTATTTTTTAATTTTAAATAATTGTGACACATCCGTATGGGTTTTCTTTCTAATGTTCTTATCTTTGTATTTTTGTGGACTGAAATGTTGAAACCCTTATTTTGTATTTAATTTTATGCTTTGTTTGTCTAATTTATTTTTAAGAGATGTTCCAAAAATATATTTATATTATCCTGTTCTTAATGTTTCTAATTTACAGCCATGAGTTAGATAGTTTTATATTTAGAATTCGACACTCGAGAGTGGGAATTTTAGATACGATCATAGGATTATATTACTTAGGATTTTATAGAGTTCGTGAGGTGTGTAATTCATTTGAAGCTATTTTTAAAGAATCATAGATCTCTTAATAATATTATTTTTATAGGGATATCAAAATCAGATTTTTGTTCAACACCTAAGAGAGGAAGTTGATTATATTTGGGGTTTTGGCTTATAAGCTAAGAAAATTAATTACTAATAAATTGGCATAAAGAGACTGTTTTGGTTATTACTTTCTTATTTCTTAATTGTTAGTTTATTTTATCATTATTTTTTGATTTCTTATTTTTCTTTATTTCAATTCGTTCAAATAATTTTAGAGCTAACCAATTTTGGTATTTAACTAGATTGACATAATCCTCCGAAGAACAATACTCTACTCATCACTTTATTACTGTATGTGATATTGTGCACTTGCAATTTTCACAAATACTATTTTATTTTGTAGAAGTTTCAATGAAGACAAGTTGTTGTTGTTGTTGTTGAAAAAAAGCACGCAGTGGAATTTAAATTTTTTTTTATATTAGAGTATTTTCTAAAACACAAGTTTGACACGCTATATGCATAAATTAACCAGATCTTACTAACCTTTTGTATGCCAAAAAGCTCCTGCAATCAATGAAGAGAAGTAACATTACAGAAGGACCTCAACCAACTAGCCTTCTTTGCTATTCTCTATCCACGATCGGAGTGAGTGTGGGCTTACACGTATAGCTCTTCCACCAGGCGACTCTCCTTCCAACCAATTGAGAGAACCTAAAGCTAGTGTTCGTGATTTGTGAACAAGAGCTCTCAAGGAGTTTTTAGAATCTCTCCAGCAGAGTATTACTCTTAATCTCTCAATTGATCTAAATAATAATGAGACTCATTCCCCTTTTATACAGGTTAGGCCTAGGAGTCAGTCCTTAAAAATTAGAATCAATATCTGATAAAATCTACGTGAAAATACATGATCTTTTTATCGCGTGGTCGGCATGCCGATCTGTCTAACTGGCATGTCGACCCTGTAATAAAAATCTCAACAAAAATTTTTTTTTTCACCTGAGATTCTATAGGATAAAGTCTTAGTTTTAATTCAAATAACCTAATAGAAAAGTTATCTAATTAAAATAGCTTTATCTAAATAATCTCTAGGAACATAAATGAATTCTTGATAATTCTACAAGTTTATCTTGAATTAATTCAAAATTAATCCAATCGATAAACAGACATGAATTATCCGATCCTGATAATTCAACAAGTTTATCTTGAATTAATTTTATCAATTCAACCGGTAAACAAATATGAATTATCTGATTTAACCAAATTTCAGCCAATCTGATAAATCTAACATAAGTCACCAATTATTGGAAAAGCATACCGTATCGTTACAGGATTTTTGTGAGCTAGCAAATGGGACCAAATTGACCTATATAGTTCAAGCTCCCGATAACTATGAAACCCAATATCCCAGATATACATTTCAGAATTATCAACTCTAACACTATTCCACTAAAAGCTTGGAGTTGCACTAACGAACTATATAAAATTATGAAGCTCATATGGCTAAGTTTCTATGACATATTATAGTGTATCATATCCTCATAGGATTATTCATTGTTGGCTTAAAGACAAGTTTTGTCTTATCTTCCCGATTATTTTTATCTTACGTTCTATTATCTCATCATCCGAAAACTTACCATCCAAAGACGGTATACCATTCTGTTACACCTATGTATCCAAACGGTTGAGCACTCTAGTTTTTCAATTACAGGATAACACAAATAAGAGGATATTACTACTCCGAAAGAGGAGCTATGGATTCCATATCTATGAATAACAGGTCTACGCTATCATGAGTCATGCCTCCAACATACCGGCATGCATACCACTATTAAAATATGGGTGTCAACCTTTGGTACATAAAAAGACACAAGTCAAGACAACGAGCCCACTATTTATCTCAGGATTAAGATACAATACAAATGATTGTCTAAAGTGAATCGATTTGTCGAGATAGAGTTATTAATCCAAATTAATTCACTTTATATCCCGATCCAACACATCGTTACCTATGGCAATGTGCCAATGTTTCTATTCATGGTGTCCACCTCTGATGGCCAAAATAAACCATCTCCTAATAGGAATATAGACGACATAACAATCTTTACATGAATAAAGTGCCCAACTTTATTCCCTCAATTGTGGATCTTGTGATTCAGACTATCACATTAAGAATCGTGTCTTCCGCATAATTTGTCCATTATATGCTCAATTTTTAAAGGTTTAGACCGACAGTCTCAGACTATTGTTTGCTTAACATACATTTAACAAATATAAACGTAAAGAGGACAAGATTTAGTATATAAATAATAAATAATTTTTTATTGATAAAAATGTGTCCAAAAACCTATTACATTTTTCCTCCTTAGGACATACACGTCTAACAGTTGTTGCTAAGCATTTTATAATAGGTTAATGATGTAGTGCAATAGGATCTATCCTTCATGGCGCATTCTGAAATAACGCAATTTTTCAGCTTTTAAAGAGTTTTATTATGATTTTTAATTTAGACGAATGATGTGTTTTTCAGTGGAAACGGGCCGACGGATAAAACTCATCGCTTTGTCGCAATGTATGACGTTTGTTGGCTAAGTTCAAAAGTTTAAGCCTTCAAAGGTGCGTCTTGCTTTTCATTTTTATGAAAATCTTCTTTTGTAATAAACTGTGAAAAGAGTTCCGGATGCCAATTTTGTTTTCGTTTCCTTATTCCTTATATTAAATAGTTTGAGTTTCCCATTCCTGTTTATAATTTTCCTTCTATGAAAAATATCATATTTTTTCTTAATTGTAATTATTTCTAGGCAGTTTTTGCTAGTTTTCTATTTGTGTTGGTCTTAAACATATGGATGTCTTTTCGTAACGAAAATTAATTGAAGTTTCATAACATTTAGAGTTTTTTTCCTCCAATTTTCGGTGCTCTGTGTAAATTTGGAATTTTGTTGCCAATTTTCGGTATTCAATGCAAATCAATGGATCTTGATGTACATATTTCTAACATGCCGTATGAATCAACAGGGTCAACTGTTTTATCTCCTTTACTTTTCACGTTTCCACTTCATAAACTGTGCTACTTATAATAGCAAATGATTTTTAGCTATCATGACTTTCAACTTAATGTGGTTGTTCTAGAAGGTATGTCAGTAGTGTTGCTATAAGTGACTCTTTGGTGTAGTGGTTGGTTATTTGGCAAAGAAACTAGTTGGTTTTTCAATCTCCATATTGCAAAATGTTTAGCTGTCTGAAATGAACCTGAATTGACGCAACTTGTCGTATTAAAATTTCTAGAATTAATGACAAAAATTCTCCTAAAACTAGCCCTTCTAATAATATGCCCTTTATTTTTTAAAATATAACATACATCTAACCAAGAAAATCCCCTCCGTTATGGTTTTTAAAAGAAATTACACGTATCCCAAAACAAGGAGTCACTGAACAACTTATTGTAGATGTGGTACAGAGATTTTAGATTTTATTTACAACGCCACGTTAAACTATGGTTTTTGTGGAACCATTGTAAAATGTAAAGCTTCATAGATAGTTTTTTATTTTTTATTTTTGTTAATCGTAATCAACATTTGCGATAAAAGAGGCCGCCAGTTTCAAATATCATAAATAAAAAATCCACCCCAAAACTTCGTTGTTGCCGCAGCCGCTAAGTTGTCCTCGTCTCGCTCCGAGGAAACTAGAGTCAACTACAACTCGAAGTTTTTTTGGGTTTTAAAAATAAGGCCTCAGTTGTTCTTTTGAATATGATTAATTGGGTGAATTTTCTTTAAGTTTGCTGTAACGTCCTGAAATTTATTAAATGATATTAAAATATAAAATGGTAGTTTAGTGTGTTATAATGAGTATTTTAACTTTAATTTATTCATTTGGTAAAACTTTTGAATTTAAAGTTGTTTTGATTATTTTAATGATTTCTAGTTGCTCTTAATTATTTTAATTGTTATTTTGAATATTTGAAACAAAACAATTTGTCAAATACCAAACCCGTCCTTTTTTAAAATTGTGGGCGGCACACGGTTTCTGCACAGTAAAATCGTCCATTTTTTCTCTCTATTTATGCCCCTCACCCTCCCTCTCTTCCTCTCACTCCCAACTCTCTCTCTCTCTCCCATGTATCTCTCTCTCTCACTCTGCCTCTCCCTTTCTCTCTCATTTTCTCTCAAAATCTTTGAGTTAAATTGAACCCCAAGCTTTGGTTTAGTGGATTGGAGGCTCGGGAACGTGTTTGAGCAACCGAAAACACGATTTAAAGCTTCGATTCGAGGTTAGTTTTCAAATTTTAAAAACTTTTTCAATATTTCAATTTTTCTTGCATTTTGAAATTTAAGCTTATTTGAACTTAGAAAACCTTTGATCTAAGTTAGAAAAACTTAGAACAACTAGGATCTAAGCTTTGTTTGAATAAAAACAGGTTCGAATCAATATTTTTCCTTTTTTTTCATTTTTCTCTATTTTTGGATTTTCTTGGATTTTGTATGCAAATCTTGTTCAAATGATTTTAAAAGTGTCATATTATGTGTTTCTATCATTTGTGATTGATTTCCATGCTTGAGAATTGAGAAAAATAGGTTCAAATGAAGATTTGGACATGGGGTGGCCGAGAACCCGTGTTTGGAAAATTATGGAATTTTCGAGTTCGGCAGGTCAAACTTCGTGTTCGACAGGCCGGATTCAAGAGATCGACAGGTCAGATTCATCCGTCCGGCAGGCCGAACAGGGAGAAGTTTGGCCGACTGGACCTGGTCCTCCGGCAAGCCGAACTGCACAGTTTGGCTAGCCGAACCAAGGTGACTGGCAGGCCGATCGAACAAGGAAAAATTTTGTGATTTTTCATCCATTTTCACTGTTTTGAACCCTAACTGAAACTCCAACTTTATAAAATGATTTATAAATACAAATGGCACACTAGGACACCATAAAATAGTTTAGCAACATAGAATATTTTAAACTCGATACTGATAGACCTAGTCCCTATTTAAGGTCGTTCGCGGCTCTGCAGAGCTAACGTGTAGCGGACTGGGATTACGGCGTGGGACACCGGCACGAGTATTGAGGTAGGACTTCTACCTCTTTCTTTGGTAACCAGATTTTCAAATGATTTTGGCCTTAAAAAGGGTTTTTATCAAAATATTTTCAACGATTGATTGAAAAGGAAATTTTATCGATTATTTTTATAAACCATGGATTGAAGTGAATTTCATAATGAACCCTATAATAAATGTAAACGAAAACACCTGGTAATAGGATTTAAATGATAATAGAAATGAATATAAGGGCATGATGCCATATCAGAGATCAGGTCGTGTAGCGTGCGACCTTGGGGGTAGGTCGTAAAACCCAACTGGGCCACTACGGTGGTGATTTACATATGGTTTACCTAGGAAAAAAAATGATGTTCTTTCTGGTCGACCAATAAACTGTTTTGGATAAGAATGATTTTGTTTAAACTTATTTATTCAAGTCTTCTCTTAAACAATTTCTTGAATAATGATGTTTCCTTTTAAATTTAATGTTTCTTAAAATATAGTCCTATTGAGCATTTCGCTCACATTTTATTTATTTTCAAACTTTTCCGCCCTTTTAGGTGGATTTTAGCCTCGGTTCAGAGAGGATTCCACAGACAAAACTCAAGAGCAGTAGAAGGCCCTAGTAGGTTGTTTAAATTATATTGTCAAGGCATGTAAAATTTTAACTTTCTCTTTGCTTGGGCTATGGTTGTATCATTATATTGTCAATACTATGTGTGTGCACAAGTTGTAGGTCGGTGGGACCCATACTCGTATGTTTTTATTTCTTTATTAGCTTCTTAATGTTTATCTAGATGTTCTTAATTGTTTAATGATTATAAATGCTTGCCTCAAAAGGATTTAAAAATTTCTATATTTTCTTAATTAATTTTAAAACTTAAGCTTATGTTTTAATTAAAGTTTCATTTAATTAACTTAAATAACCTGCCACGTCACCTCCCGTACTTTGGTGCATGACAGAATGGTATCAGAGCCCAAGGTTATGAACCTTGGGGATTGTGCACACATAAGTACGACAATGAAATACCACCGACAGTCCAAATTTTGTTTTCAAAAGTCAAAGAATGGCACCTAGATGATATTCTACAATTGACGCCAAGTTTGGAAATGATGAGGGCATGATGAGAGCCATGTTTACTGCATTTCGGCATATGGCAACTAAGGCCAGGCTGGAGGATTCTGATATTAGTCGTTAACATACATATTTTAAGGAATTTTGACATGCATCTATTCTGACTTTTGATGGAAATGGGGACCAGTTGGTGGCCAAGTATTGGTTATATTCGATCGTGAAGCATTTGGATACTCTTGGTGTGCCAGCTGAGTATCGTGTGGAGTTTGTTGCATATAAGTTCAAAGGTAGTGCCAATACCTAGTGGAAGGAGGCTAAACGTTTGGAACACAATGGTAACATCAGTTGGGATAGGTTCAAGGAGTTGTTCCGCAGGGGTATAGAGACCAGAAAGCTGTTGAATTCTACAGGTTGCAGCAGGGTGACTTGTCAGTTCGGGACTATGAGGCAAGGTTTAATGAGCTGGCTAGGTTTGCCCCGTCGGCAGTGGCATCAGAATGTGAGAAATGTATTAAGTTTTAGGAAGGGCTCAAGGCTCCTATTAGACGTCAGGTGGTTGCTCTATGACTCAGGAATTTTGGAGAGCTTGTGTCGTGAACAATATCAATGGAAAATGATTATATGTAGTACTATGAGGATCAAGCCAAGACATTAGGAGGGCCCCAGAGGAGCGGTAGGAGTAGTACCAGTAGTCATCCAACTCTGGGAAAGAACAAACAAGGTGGCATGAATAGCAGTAGAAGCAGTTCATCAAGCAGCGAGCATAGAAACCCCTGCAGTTTTCATTGTCATTATTGCTAGCAACCAGGACACATCAAGATAAATTGCTAGATCAGGAGCACTCATTTAGGATCTCAGACTGGAGAAGGAGCTAGTCCTCAGTCTTAGCCTCAGACCCTACCTCCACTGCAGCAGTACCCTCAGCTTCAGTTCCACTAGTTCTTTCCCCAGCAACAACCATATTCAGCATAAGGACAACAGCCGTAGAACTTCCACCGCAAAGTCCCTCAGTATCGAGCACCGAGTGCAGCTAGTGTACAGTAGCCTCCATCGCAGCAGTATCGGCTGAATAATCTAGGATCTAGCAATGTTGGTAGATGAAAAGAAAAAGCTCCAGTTTAGGTTCATGCGATGGCGACAGGAAGTTCAGATGCCCAGACCAGCAATGCGGTTGTCGATGGTACGATCCTAGTTTCCCAATCCTTAGCCCATGTTTTATTCAATACAGGTGCCACTCATTCTCTCATTTCGAGTTCTTTTGTACATGCCTTAGGATTAGAGCTAGAAGAGTTTAATGAACCCCTAGTTATAGCTTCACCCTTGGGGCGGGTGTGTGTGAATTGTGTATGTAAAGCTTGTAAAATAAAGATTAGGGGTGAGATTTTGAAAAGTGATTTGATTGTACTCCCTATGAGGTCATATGATGTAATTTTGGGAATGGACTGGTTGTCTAGATACAACGCAATTATAGATTGTCAGCTTAAGAAAGTAACCCTAGTTTTTGATAAGGGACGATGATCACTTACCAGGGTGGTGGTGATCGGTTAATGAGTGAGCGTCTTGTTAAAACATGTCTTGAAGGGTAGAAGAACCTAGTTTGCTATGCCTTCTTCATGAACCTAGAGATAGAGCCCTATGCTTCGAAAACAAATGTAGCAATCCTAATGGTTGATGAGTATGAAGATGTCTTCCCCGACAAATTGCTAGGATTACCACCACATCGAGAGATCGAATTTGGTATTGAGTTGCTTCCAAGAACAGCATCGATTTCAGTAGCACCTTATCAGATGGCTTCGGTAGAAATGAAGGAATTGAGAAAGCAACTTTAGGAGCTTGCTGATAAGGGGTATATTCAGAATAGTACATCATTGTGGGGATCACCAGTTTTATTAGCTAAGAAACATGATGGGACTCTCAGGTTGTGTATAGATTATTGGCAGCTGAATCATGACACAGTGAAGAATAAGTATCCTTTGCCCAGGATCGATGAGCTATTTGATCAGTTAGGAGGTTCGCGGTATTTCTCAAAGATTGATTTGCGCTCAGGGTACCATCAGCTCAGGATATGGGAGGAAGATATTCCCAAGATAGCTTTCAAGACCCGGTATGAATACTTTGAGTTTCTGGTGATGTCGTTTGGGTTGACAAACGCTCCAGCAGCTTTCATGGATTTGATAAACAGGATATTCAGGCCTTATCTGGATCAGTTCATGATCGTGTTCATTGATGATATTCTAGTGTATTCTAAGACTTGAGAGGAGCATGAGCAACATCTCAGGATCGTGCTTCAGACTCTGTGGGAGCACCTGTTGTACGCCAAGAAAGAAAAGTGCGAGTTTTGGTTAACAGAAGTTAAGTTTCTAGGTCATGTCATCTCCGAGCATGGTATTTCAATAGATTTGTCCATGATAGAAGCCATAGTGGAATGGGATCGACCAAGGAATGTAGTAGAAATCTGTAGCTTCTTAGGTCTTGCAAGGTACTACAGAAAATTTATAAAGGATTTTTCGAAGATAGCAGCTCCGTTGACAAGATTGATCAGGAAAAACGTTAGGTTTGAGTAGGATGAAAAATATGAGCACGCTTTTCAGGAATTTAAAAATCGTTTGACTTCAGCCCCAGTATTGGTTATTCCCAATAGTGATGAGCCGTACGAGGTTTACATAGATGCTTCAAGACGCGAACTTGGATGTGTATTGATGCAACATGGACGTGTGGTAGCATATGGATCGAGACAACTACAACCTCACAAGCGAAATTATCCTACTCACGATTTGGAGCTCGCAGCGATGATTCACGCGCTGAAAATTTGGAGATGTTATTTGTACGGGGTGACATTCAGGTTTTCTCCAATCATAAGAGCTTGAGGTATCTGTTTACTCAAAGGGATCTCAAATTGAGGCAGCAAAGGTGGATGGAGTACATGGAGGATTTTGATTTCAAGCTGCAGTACCATCCTGGGAAAGCTAACGTATTTGCGGATGTGCTTAGCAGGAAGTCTTTAGGAATTCTCGCTTGTTTGGCTCTTGAAGATTGGAAAAGGGATGCGACAGTGAGTGAGTACGGGCTACAGTATTATGAAGACTATGATCGAGCTTCAGTGTACCATATGGAGATGATCCCAGCTCTTATTTAGATAGTGAAACAGAATCAGTAGCAGGACCAACATCTACGAGGAATCTGGACACGGATTTAGGACAGAGAGCAATTTGAAGAATGGAAGATTCATACGGATGGATCGTTGTACTTCCGAGAGTGTCTTGCAGTTCCAACAATCGCAGAGGTGATGAAGGCCGTTATGGATGAAGCCTACAAGTCTCAGTTTGCCATTCATCTAGGGAGCACGAAGATGTATCATGATTTGAAGAGGCAATATTGGTGGAGAGGTATGAAGAAGGACATCCGGGAATACGTGGCCAAGTGTACGACGTGTCTTTAGGTGAAAGCCAAGCATTAGAAGCCAATAGGTCAGCTTCATCCACTTCCTATTGTAGGGTGGAAATAGGAGAACGTGACGATGGATTTTCTCATAGGTTTATCGAGGATGGAGCAAAGGCATGATGCAATTTGGGTCGTGGTCGACAGGTTAACGAAATCGACGCATTTTATCCCGTTTAGGTTGACATGTTCGAGAAAGGTCCTTGGAGAATTGTACCCATAGAATATAGTGTGGTTGCATGGAGTTCCTTTGTCCATCACATCTGATAGAGACACTAGGTTCAATGCTAAGTACTAGAGGAGCTTTCACAGGGACGGATTTGAATTTTAGTACGACATTTCATCCTCAGACCGATGAGCAATCTAAGCTAGTTATTTAGATTCTCGAGGACATGTTGTATGCTTGTACGTTAGATTTTTGTGGAAACTGGAAGAAATATTTGCATCTGACAGAGTTCGCGTACAACAACAGCTATTAAGCAAGCATTGGCATGGCAACATTCGAGGCGCTGTATGGACGACCGTGTCTGTCACTAGTGTGTTGGGCAAAACCAGAAGATAGGATTATTCTTGGGCCGAATGAGATTCATGATAGCAATGAAAAAGTCGTCTTAATTCAAAATTGATTAAAGACAACTCAGAGTCAACAAAAGAGTTATACGGATAGAAGATGTTGACCCTTGGAATTTGCGGTAGGAGATTTTATTCTCTTGAAAGTATCGCCTCGTAAAGGCATTATGCGGTTCGGAGTAAGTGGTAAGCTTGCACCGAGATATGTTAGACCATTCGAGATTACTCAGCGTATTGGTGTAGTCGCTTATCGGTTCAACCTTCCCCCTAAACTTTCTCATGTTCATGATGTGTTCCACATGTTGATGCTTAGGAAGTGCCCGCCTGAGCAGAGTAAGGTAGTTTCATTTCACGATGTGCAGGTTCAGGAAGACATGGCGTACGAGGAAGTGCCGATTCAGATTATCGATCGGAAAGTAATCAGTTTGCATCGCCGTGATATACCGTTAGTAAAGGTTGTGTGGCAGCATCACGGGGTTGATGAAGCCACTTGGGAATTAGAGTCAAGCATGTGGGAGTTGTATCTGCATCTGTTTTGTTTCTAAAATGATATATAATTTTGAGAGCAAAATTTCTTTTAGGGGTGGAGAGTTGTAACTGTTAGACATGTATGCCCTAAGAAGTAAAAATGTAATATGTTTTTAGAGACATTTTTATCAATAAAGAATTCATTCATTATTTATATACCAAATCTTGTCCTCTTTACGTTCATATTTGTTGAATGTATGTTAAGCAAATAATAGTCTGAGACTGTCGGTCTAAACCTTAAAAATTGGGCATATGATGGACGGATTATGCGAAAGACACGATTCTTAAGATGATGGTCTAAAAAATACGATCCGTAATCGAGGGAATAAAGTTGGGCGCTTTATTCATGCTAAGATTGTTATGTTGTCTATATCCCTTTTGAGAGATGGTTTGTCTTGGCCATCGGAGGAGGACTCCGTGAATTGAAACATTGGCACGTTGTCATAAGTGATGATGTGTTGGATCGGGACATAAAGTGAATTGATTTGGATTAATAATTCTGTCTCGGCAAATTGATTCACTTTAGACAATCATTTGTGTTGTATCTTAATCCTGAGATGAATAGTGGGCATATTGTCTTGGCTTGTGTCTTTTGATGTACCAAAGGGTGACACCCACATCTTAATAGTGGTATGCATGCCGATACGTTAGAGGCATGACTCTTGATAGCGTAGACCTGTTATTCATAAATATGGAATCCATAGCTCCTCTTTAGGAGTAATGATATCCTCTTATATGCGTTATCCTGTAATTAGAAAACTGGAGTGCTTAACCATTTGGATACATAGGTGTAACTGAATGGTATACTGTCATTGGATAGTAAGTTTTCTGATGGCGAGATAATGGAACGTAAGATAAAAATAATCGGGAAGGTAAGATAGAACTTGTCCTTAAGCCGATTATGGATTATCATATGGGGATACGATACACTATGATATGTCATGGAGACTTAGCTATACGAGCTTCGTAATTCTATGTAGTTCGAGAGTACAGCTCCAAGCCTTTAGTGGAGTAGCGTTGGAGTTGATAATTATGAAATGTATATCTAGGATATTGGGTTTCATAATTATCGAGAGCTTGAACTATATAGGTCCATTTGGTCCCCTTTGCTAGCTCACAACATCCTGTAACGACACGGCGTGCTTTTCCAATAATTGGTGACTTATGTCGGATTTATCAGATTGGTTAAAATTTGGAAGAATTAAATAATTCATGTCTGTTTATCGGTTGAATTAATTTTGTGATAAAATTGATTCAAGATAAACTTGTTGAATTATTGGGATCAAATAATTCTTGTATGTTTATCGGTTGATTTAATTTTGGATAAATTATATCAAGATAAACTTGTAGAATTATTGGGAATTGATTTATTTTCTTAGAGATTATCTAGATAAAGTTGTTTTGATCAAATAACTTCTCTATTGAGTTATTTGAATTAAAACTAAGACTTTATCCTATAAAATCTCGGGTGGAAAATAAAAGATTCGTGAGGTTTTTTATTCGACAGTTCGGCCTGCCGATGGACGTGTTTGGCTGGTTGATGGGACCTATTCGGCTTACCAATCAAGTGGTTCGGCCTGTCGATCAGCGAAGGATAAGATCACGCGTTTCCACGTGGATCTTATCAGATATTGATTCGAATTTGATTCTAATCTGAATTTTGAGACCTAATCTGATGAGGACTGACCCTAGGACCAACCTCTATAAATAGGGAGTGATTCTCACAAGTTACTTAGATCAATTGAGAGATTAAGAGAGATACTCTGCTATTGAGAATCTGAAAACTCCCTGAGAGCTTTTGTTCACAAATCACAAACACTTGCTTTGGGTTCTCTCGATTGGTTGGAAGGAGAGTCACCGGTGGAAGAGCTGTACGTGTGAGCCCACACTCACTCCAGATGTGGATAGAGAATAGCTAAGAAGACTAGTTAGTTGAGGCTCTTCTAGAATGTTACTTTTCTTTACGTTTTGCAAGAGTTCTTTGGCACACAAAGGTTAGTAAGATCTTGTTAATTTATGTATATAGCATGTCAAACTTGTGTTTTGAAATTTACTATGATGTAAAATTCTTAAAATTCCGCTGCGCACTCTTTTTCCAACAGTAATGCCCTAAAATTTATTAAATGATATTAGAATGTAAAATGGTGGGTTAGTGTGCCATAATGAGTATTTTAACCTTAATTTAATCATTTGGTAAAACTTTTGAATTTAAAGTTGTTTTGATTATTTTAATGATTTCTAGTTGTTTCTAATTATTTTAATTGTCATTTTGAATATTTGGAACAAAACAATTTGTCAAATACTAAACCCGTCCCTTTTCCAAACTATGGGTGGCATACGGTTTCCGCACAGTAAAGCCGCTTGCTTTTTCTCTCTATTTATGCCCTTCACTCTCCCTCACTTCCTCTCACTCCCAACTCTCTCTCTCTCTCCCGTGTATCTCTCTCTCTCACTCTGCCTCTCCCTTTCTCTCTCATTTTCTCTCAAAATCTTTGAGTTACATCGAGCCCCAAGCTTCAGTTTAGTGGATTGGAGGCTCGGGAACGTGTTTGAGCAACCGAAAATGTGATTTAAAGCTTCAATTCGAGGTTAGTTTTCAAAATTTAAAAACTTTTTCAATATTTCAATTTTTCTTGCATTTTGAAATTTAAGCTTATTTGAACTTAGAAAACCTTTGATCTAAGTTTGAGAAACTTAGAACAACTAGGATCTAAGCTTTGTTTCAAGAAAAATGGATTCAAATCAAGATTTTTCATTTTTTTCCATTTTCTCTATTTTTGGATTTTCTTAGATTTTGTGTGCCAATCTTGTTTAAATGAGTTTAAAAGTGTCCTATTATGTATTTCTATCATTTGTGATTGATTTCCATGCTTGAGAATTGAGAAAAACAGGTTGAAATGAAGATTTGGACACGAGGTGGCCGAGAACCCATGCCTAGAAAATTTTGGAATTTTTGACTTTGGCATGCTGGATTCAAGGGATCGGCAGGCCGGATTCATCCCTCCGACAGGCCAAGCTTGGAGAAGTTCAGCTGACTGGACCTAGTCCTCTGGTAGGCCGAACTACACAGTTCGGCTAGCCGAAGCAGGGTGACTGGCAGGCCGATCGAACAAGAAAAAAATTTGTGATTTTTCATCCATTTTCACTGTTTTGAACCCCAATTGAAACTCCAACTTTATAAAATGATCTTATAAATACAAATGGTACACTAAGACACCATAAAACAGTTTAGCAATATAGAATATCTTAAACTAGATACTGATAGACCTAGTCTCTATTTAAGGTCGTTCATGGAGTTAACGTGTAGCGGACTGGGATTACGGTGTGGGATACCGGCACGAGTATTGAGGTAGGACTTCTACCCCTTTCTTTGGTAACTGGATTTTCAAATGATTTTGGCCTTAAAAAGGGTTTTTATCAAAATATTTTCAACGGTTGATTGAAAAGGAAATTTTATCGGTTATTTTTATAAACTGTGGATTGAAGTAAACTTCATAATGAACCCTATAATAAATGTAAATGAAAACACTTGGTAATTAGATATAAATGATAATAGAAATGAATATAAGGTATGATGCCATATCAAAGATCAGATCGTGTAGCGTGCGACCTTGGGGGCATATCTCGAAACTCAGCCGGGCCACTACGGTGGTGATTTACATATGATTTGCCAAGGAAAAGGAAATGATGTTCTTTTTGGTCGACCAATAAACTGTTTTGGGTAAGAATGATTTTGTTTAAACTTATTTATTCAAGTCTTCTCTTAAACAATTTCTTGAATAATGATATTTCCTTTTAAATTTAATGTTTCTTAAAATATAGTCCTACTGAGCCTTTCGCTCATATTTTATTTATTTTCAAACTTTTCCCCCCTTCTAGGTGGATTTTAGCCTTGGTTCAGAGAGAATTCTACAGACAGAACTCAAGAGCAGTAGAAGGCCCTGGTAGGTTGTTTAAATTATATTATCAAGGCATGTAACATTTTAAGTTTCTCTTTGTTTGGACTGCGGCTATATCATTATATTGTCAATACTATGTGTGTGTACAAGTTGTAGGTCGATGGGACCCATACTTACATCTTTTTATTTCTTTATTACCTTCTTAATGTTTACCTAGATGTTCTTAACTGTTTAATGATTATAAATGCTTGCCTCAAAAGGATTTAAAATTTCCGTATTTTCTTAATTAATTTTAAAACTTAAGCTTATGTTTTAATTAAAGTTTCATTTAATTAACTTAAATAACCCGCCACGTCACCTCCTGTACTTCGGGGCGTTACAGAGTTTGCTAAGATTAGGCAATGATCAGAAGTTATTTATATATTATGCGATAATTAAATTATTAGTTCAGTTTTTTTTTTTAAATTTGTTAAATTGGCTAAATAGATTGTGAATTTTGATGGAATTGGTTCTTTAGATTCAAACTTAGCTGTCAACTTTCATGTTAAGATTGTAAAATTAGTTGTGTTAATTGGATTTTGGATTCTTTTCTTAAATTAACCACTAGAACAGAAACTAAATCCAACGCTAGTTAAAAATTGTCATCAAAAGGTTTTATGATGGTTTAAAAACTTTGGTTAAATTCAAAATTGTCGAATATATTTGACACATGGTGATGGTTTAAAAAAATTGAAAACATTATTTTAGCCAATATAATATGGATCATTGATTAAAATTATCATATTTAGTTTATCATAGATTACATGTTATTTTAATTTTTATTTTTAAAATCTTTTGAGGAATTATAACAAAGGGAGCGTATGTCAAGGGTGCTTAAAGCTTTAAACCGGATTGGGAGTAACAAGCATTTCGACTCCACTCTCCACTACGATTATTACCATTTGTTTGTACGTCTAATAGATTTGGTTGCAAATTAAAATATTGGCAATGAGATAAATAGACTCTTTTAAAAAAATAGCAAGAACAATCCGTAACAACTATAAATGTGTAAAACTCTCGTGTGTTACAGAATTTAAATTAAAACTGCCATTTCAAAGCGAAGAGCTAACGGGCCCGTCAGGCGTCAACGGAAGCAAGTTCCCCGCGTAGCAGACAAATGAAAATACTAAAAGAAACGCGTAGTGCGTGTGGCAGAGTCAGAGAAACACGTCGAGTCTTCGGACACCCAATTTGTCTCAACGTACTTTATCGTACACTTCTATCATGTGCTGCCAAACCATGACTCCATGAGTAGCTTTAGCATTTCCTTGTTCTTTCTAGTGTGAACTAATTGACTAAGAATTGAGGCTGTCCTAATAAATTTATTGATATCCTTTTTAGTCGATGCCATCTCGTTTGACTGTTTTGCCTTCCGGAATCGCTTGTGGGACTTGTTTCTGCCGACAAGTCTGGACTTTGAATTGCCGTACACTCTCAAACACCATCACTATTTATTCATCTTTTCTATTTCACAGATCCATTTCTTTGTCTCTGTTTTCTGCGTCTCTCTCATTCTCTTTCTCCTCACTTTTCTTTCCATTTTCACTCAAATATCTATTGTCTTCCTAAATCCCATTTCGGTCATTGAATATTCTAACACAGTTATGCAATATCAAGCATTATTTCCAAGCCCATTTCTTCTCTCTTTATAATCTTCTGTTTTTCAACTTTTTTTTTCCCCTGGAAAAAGCTTGTTTCACCTTTCTCCTGAAGAGGTCTCTGTTTTTCAAATGGCCAAGTCAGAAGCTGCAAATGCAGGGTGCTTTTCAGGCATAATAAGGAGAATGTTGTGCACTGGAAATGTTCCGACACACCCCTCAGACCACATCACAGATTCCAAAGCAACCGTTCTTGATGTGAGGAAGCTAAAGAAGGATATTGAAGAGAAGCCTGAAACCCAAGCTAAATCCGGTGGGCCCAACATAGTTGCGAAGCTAATGGGTTTAGATTCTCTGCCTGAGGACACAAATTGGGCTCCCAAAGGAAGAACCCCAGATTCGTTTTCTCGAAGTAGGTCAGTGAATTTCGCAGATTACTTGTTGAAGCTTGATATGCGTACATATCAATCTCATCAGCACCGCCTTGCAAGAACGTCGGTGTCGTTTCGAGAGGCACCAGTGTCGTTTCAGCAGCAGAAACAGAACCATGATTTCCTTGTCGTTTACTTGGATAATGCTGAAAATTCCCCCAAGGAAATGAGGAAATCCGAGTTGGGTTGTAGTGAAGTGAAGATTGGGAAGAGGAAAGAGAAGTGCAATAGTAGAGAGAGTAAAAGAGAATATCAGAGCGTGAGATTGAAGGAGGAGAATGACAGGACGAACAGCAAGATTTCAAAGCTAAAGAATGAGCCGAGAAAGAGAATTGTGTCACCGGCTTCGAAGACTTGTAAGAGAAATGGAACTAAAGTTTTGGGCTCTGTTTTGCCTCTTAAGAAAAATGAACAGAACGATGGTGGTGAAAAATTGAAGGTTTTGAAGCCAGAAAATCAGAAGAGGGCACCTGAAAAATTCACTAGAAAGAGACAAAATCAACAGGGAAGCAAGAAGATTCAACCAATTGAGAGCATCCCAGAAAATCCAAGCCCAGTTTCTGTTCTTCACGAGGTTCATAATCTGTACTCAGGTTAGTTGACTGATTTATTATTACAATCAAAGTTCTCATTAATCATAGGTTGAATTTGTTTCCTTTTTTTTTTTTTCCTTCGTTATTTCTATTTCGCCTTCCAAGTTTCCATTGTAATTGTAGTGGTCACCGGTAATACCAAAGCCAAAAAAAAAAAAAAAGATCAAATTCCAGTGGGGGCACTATTTAAAAAAAAAAGATTAGAGATAATTTTCTATGAATAAGAGTATATGTACTTGTTATTGGATATTAGATCTTTTATGCCTTTTGTTTATTGCATATTAAAACTGTATAAATTCTAACACGTGTAACTTTTCTTATAAACTAGATCTATAATTACACGTCTGGGAAATAAATTAGAGGTAAAAAGTACATATCAAAATGTTAGTGCGGCCATATTTTCCATCTTCTCAGTTATATATCTAAAAATTATTATTTTTATGTGGATTAATTATTTTTTAGTATTATAAAAATTTAACACTTTTTTTTTTTTTTTTAAGTTAAGGATGAAAAACTCTACACCTTTTAGTGAAAAGAAAGTCTACTGTAGATTTACCAATTATACTTACAACCACAAAATGTAACACTTGTTTAGATGCGCATTTATTCTAATTGATTATGTTCTAATTGATTGAATATATTTATAGAGGGACATTCAAGGTCAGAGGAGCCGGACTCAATGACGGAATGTGATTTAAACGTTTCTTACGAAAATGAGCTCAAATTGATAGGTGTCATGAAGAAAGATGATGAGAAAGCAGACCTGGAGAACAGAAACACCGCGGACTCGACAGAATTGGCTGAACAACTGCGCAGGTTAGCCGAGGAAGACTTGAGTCAAACATATTGGATTAGTAGTAGAGCAAAAAATGAGCTAGATTTTGAAGGCTTTGAAGATATCTGCATGGAATTTGAGTGGCATATTCTTGATGGGCTATTACATGAGGTCACTAGTGAAATTGTGGAAATTCTTTAGATTACTGTTTTTTGGCCACATGTAACGCTTCTGAAAAGCTCTTTAATTTCGTGTAAATTACTTAATTTATAATAACACGAGTAAGACAAAAAATGACGGTAATAATTGAGTATTAATAATGTGCATGGAACTTTGGAGTCGGTGAACAAGGTTCACCGACTTCGCTGACAAGGTTTTAGATACGCTGTTACTCCTTTCCTGCGATATAGAATTAATGTTACAGGCAGCTAGAATCATATGGTCCAGCGTCGAACCTGGAGGTATTTTGGGGTACTCTAAGGCGCCTTTGTATTTTTTACGAAATTAAATATTAAGGGTTGGTTTTATTTAGAGAGTTGATGTATTTTGTAAATAGAAAAAACCTGAAAAACTTCAAATTGTTTTGAAAACAAGTTTGACCAACCCTTTCTTTTTTAACAATCATCATTTTTTTAATATGAAAAGAAAACCTCTTGCTCCATAATATATGTGGGTGAATATAAAAGATGAGGTCGCCGAAGGGTCGAGGTTACCATCAAGGTTAGGATTAGGGACGAAGATAATAGAGGACCGGGGTAAGTCCCCCACCCAGGCAACTCTTTACCAAAAACACAGGTCTTTGAAAAGTTGTAAGACCACATGGACACAAATATCGGCGACATACTGAAAATTTCGATGAAAATTTGGTTTTTTCAAGAATCAAAATATCTTCCCACTGTTATATCGATTACACAGAACATTATTGGAGAAATATCATAAATGTCAGACAAATATCAAAAACATTGATATATGATGAAATTTCAATGAAATATCAGAGAAATATAAGAGAAATATAAAAAATATCGGTACATAACAATGATGATGGCAATGGAGGCTACAGTGGAGGAAATTTGCAAGATTCAGGTTAACCATTAAGTCCATTTATCGCTGAAAATTACTTAACACATCACACATAAGATGAATACTATGGAGGTAAAAATGCAGGTCCAAGTGTAGGAGCATTTGACATGTCTTATATATACAAGGAGAGAGTAAGGAACATCAAGAATGCTAACATCTAATGAAGATATTCTTTTCATGAGTTTACAATAAATGAATTTGGGATCTAATTATAGTAGTCCTCTAATGGGGCTCCTCATGCTAATTATCCATATAATCAGGACTTTGAAAACTACGATGGATTCAATTATACCCATTCGAGCAGTTTCTACCACCATCTCAAGCAAACAATTGAGAGAATTCATAGTTTTCCATTCACAAAAATATAGTGGGAAGAAGTCAACAATCCTACATATGGCATATTCATAACTATATTCACTACTATTTAAATAACATGTCACGACATTAATATTGTTTGAATCAAGATAGAATCTCAACCATATTTGAACATTATAAAACTTTCTCTTAGTATTGATAAATCTAATATGCATGGAATTTATTATATAAATCATGTTTATTTATAATTCTTTTAAATTTTTATCATATTCTAAAGTATTAGAGATATATTTGAAATAAATTTTCCTTAATTTTTGTAATTTGTGTTGAAAATTTGACCAATATCTATATTTTTCTCAAAATTTTCATAAAATATGATATACATATTTTCATCGATATCAATATTTTCATCCTTGTAAGACCATGATGAGGGCTAACGCCTAAACTTAGTGCTAGAAGGTCAAGGAAGTTGGTGAAGTGATGACAAGGGAGCAGGTAATCGATGCCCCAGTGAACAGCAATTGTAACTATAACTGTCTTGAGGTAGCAAAATTCTTTTTTGGGTAAGTTCCAACCTACACGAATGGCGTAATGATTTGGGCACTGTCTCGGAGAGAGGCCCAACAGCTTCTTTTTTATTAACCTATATATACATATATGGCATATATTTTATTAGATTGAACCCCTAAAAAATTGAAAAATTGATCTTAACTTTAAAATTAGCTAAATACCACTCTTGTATTAAACTATATATACATATATGGCATATATTGTATTAGACTGAACCCCTAAAAATTGAAAATTCTTTCTTAATTTTAAAATTAACTAAATACCACTCTCCCATACTTTTATAATTGATTAATTTATTAATAAAGCTGAATACAATTTGTATAAATACTAGCTTGTTTTTTTTTTTTTTTTTTTTTTGTATGGCATGATTTGATAAGATAAATGCCAACTTTTTTATATTGTGCAATATCTTTAAGTCTAAATAATTGAATCTCACTTTTAGGCAATAAAAAATTACAATATTCTAATTTTCTAGGTGGCTAGTATCCTAAAAGATTTTGTGTTATAGAGCTTATTATACTTTATGATCAATATTTATTTTGACTATTTCCATTCTAATGGGAAATGTGTGATTACATGAAAAATAGTTTAAATAGAAAAAAAAAAACATATGTATTTGTTTATCTGCTTTTAACATTAACATTAATTCTCATTATGGAAAGGGTATTTTCTGCTATGAATATTGTGAAAAATTTACTATACGATCAAAAGTTAGATTAATTGATGAATAATACTTTACTTGTTTTTAAGTTTGTATATATATACATATATAATAGCTTTAATGACAAAATTATTATGCAATATTTTAATGACATTAGAACTTGTTGGCACGACAATTGTGTTACATTAATAATTGTCAATTTTAACCAAACTTTTGACAAAACTTACAAGCCAATTTTTGTCTTAGTTACTTGCCCACTAAGAAAAATCTTTGGCTTCATTATTGGTTAGTATGATGGGATGGGGTGGCACTATTTTAGGCCGACTAGCCTTAATTACCTTCGAAGTTAAGGAAGGACCCATGCTAGGATCAGGAAACAAACTAGAACTATGTCAGGGTTGGGTTAGTGGGTAGGAATTGCTGCCAGGGTTAGGTTGATTGTTCAGAATTGATAACACAAGTTCGCTAATGGCCTGAGATTGGTTTTGGGGTTAGGTAAAGTACTTAGAATTGCTATTTTGGTCAAGCCATGGGCTAGGACTACTATTAAGGTTTGGCCATTGGGATGAGACTATTATTGGAATTAGGCCAAATTCTAGGACCATCACCAAGGTTAGGTTGAGACAGGCTCCAACATTGAGTGGACATGCCAAAACCGATACCAGGATTAAGCCATGAAGATCGAGTCATGCCTTTGAAGTGAGATTCTTGTTAGGATTGGGCTTTTGTGTTAGGAGCAATATTGGGGACGAGCCTAGACTGTCGTCAAAATTAGATTTGGATAGATAGCGAGGTCAAAACCAGAGTCACCAAGCTTTATTAATTTATTTTTTTGAAAAACAAAAGCAACAGATTTTTTTTTTTAGGATTTCTATATTGACATCCCCATTTATTTTGTCTCAATTGTCAAGACACCTTATTAATTGGAACAGAAAATGTCAAAACACTTTGCCTTTAAATTTTTAATGTAAACTAACTAAAATGCCCAAATAAATCTAAGCAAGAGATTTAGATATGCTTTTGTGACACCCAGAAATTTCTAATGCATTATATATGCAATAATTAAGGAATTGTGTTAAGTAATTTAGATACAAATTTTATGAGCTAAATTTTATGCTCGAAAATTTGTTAAGTATTTTAAGAGCATAAAGAGTGTCAGAAGGATTATTGTTTTAATCTATTTTTTATGATAAATTCTATAAGAGTAAATATAGAATTTTTAAGATTAAAATTCGTGCCATAAGTTCTAAGTTAAGTATGAATTAAATGAAAGTTGAGGATTAGTTTATAAGCAAGAAAATAAGCTAGAAAGTTGTCACACTCCATAGTACAGGAGCTGATGTAGCGGGTTATTTAAGTTAATTAAATGAAAATTTAATTAAAACATGAGTTTAAGATTTAAATTAATTATGAAAATGTGGAAAGTTTTAGATCCCTTTTGAGAAAAGCATTCCTAATCATTAAACATATAAGAATATTGAGGCAAGCATTAAGTAGGAAATAATAAATAAGAGAAACGAGAATGGGTCCCACTGACCCACATCTTGTACACACACATAGTACTGACAATATTACATTGCATTCACAGTCCAAATAAAGAGAAAGTTAAAATGTTACATGCCTTGATTTAATAATATAAATGACCTATTAAGTTCTCTTACTACTCCTAAGTTCTGTGTTGGAAACAAAGTGCACAGCGGAATTTTTAAAATTTTTCATCAGAGTAATTTCCAAGACACAAGTTTGACATGTTATATGTATAAATTAGATAGATCTTACTAACCTCAGTGTGCCAAAGAACCTCCGTGACCTGTGTAGAGAAGTAAAGTTCCAGAAGAGCCTCAACCAACTGGTCTTCTTTGCTATTCTCTATCCACAACCGGAGTGAGTGTGGGCTCACACGTACAGCTCTTCCACCGGTGACTCTCCTTCCAACCAACTGAGAGAACCCAAAACTAATGTTCGTGATTTGTGAACAAAAGCTCTCAGGGAGTTTTCAGATGCTCACTAGAAGAGTATCACTCTTAATCTCTCAAATTGATCTGAGTAAATCATTAGACTCACTCCCTTTTTATATCTATTGGTCCTTGGGTCAGTCCATATCAGATTAGGTCTCAAAAACTCGAAACAGAATCAAGTTCGGATCAATATCTGATAAGATCCGCGTGAAAATGCATAATCTTATCTGCCGTTTGTCGGCAGGCCAAACAGGCCAGTTCGGCAGGCTGACCACGTCATTCGGCAGGCCGAACTCCCGAAAAAAATCTCCGTGAATCTTTAATTTTCCTCCTAAGATTCTAAAGGATAAAGTCTCAGTTTTGATTCAAATAGCCCAATAGAGAAGATATCTGATCAAAACAAACTTTATCAAGATAATCTCTAAGAAAATAAATCAATTCACAATAATTCTACAAGTTTATCTTGTTTTAATTTGTCCAAAATTAAAACAACCGATAAACAGACAAGAAATATCTGATCACAATAATTCAACAAGTTCATCTTGAACTAATTTCTTACATAATTAATTCAACCGATAAACATACATGAATTATTTGATCACAATAATTTTAAACCAATATGATAGATCCGACATAAGTCACCAATTATTGGAAAAGCATGCTGTGTCGTTACAGGATTTTGTGAGCTAGCAAAGGGGACCAAAATAGACCTATAAAGTTCAAGCTCATGATAATTATGAAACCCAATATCCCAGATATACATTTCACAATTATCAACTCCAACGCTACTCCACTAAAAGCTTGGAGCTGCACTCTTGAACTTTATAGAATTACGAAGCTCGTGTAGCTAAGTCTCCATGACATATCATAGTGTATCGTATCCCCATATGATCATCCATAATCGGCTTGAGGACAAGTTCTGTCTTACCTTTTCGATTATTTTTATCTTACGTTCCATTGTCTCACCATTAGAAAACTTACCATCTAAAGATAGTATACCATTCGGCTACACCTATGTATCCAAATGGTTGAGCGCTCTAGTTTTTCAATTACAGGACAACGCATGTAAGAGGATATCATTACTCCTAAAGAGGAGCTATGGATTCCATATCTATGAATAACAAGTCTACGCTATCAAGAGTAATGCCTCCAACGTACCGGCATGCATGCCACTATAGAGATGTGGGAGTCACCCATTGGTACATCAAAAGACACAAGTCGAGACAACGGGCCCATTATTCATCTCAGGATTAAGATATAATACAAATGACTGTCTAAAGTGAATCGATTTGCCAAGACATAATTATTAATCCAAATCAATTCACTTTATGTCCCGATCCAACACATCGTCACCTATGACAACGTGCCAATGTTTCTATTCACAGAGTCCAACTCCGATGGTCAAGACAAACCATCTCCCAAAAGGGATATAGACAACATAACAATCTTTACATGAATAAAGCGCTCAACTTTATTCCCTCGATTGCGGATCATATGTTTTAGACTGTCACCCTAAGAATTGTGTCTTCCGCATAATCATCCCATCATATGCCAAATTCTTACGGTTTAGACTGACAGTCTCAGACTACTGTTTGCTTATCATACATTCAATAAATATGAATGTAAAGAGGACAATATTTGGAATATGAATAAATAAATTCTTTATTGATAAAAATGTCTCTAAAAATGTATTACATTTTTACTCCTTAGGGCATACATGTCTAACAATCTGTCCGTGGAATCCTCCCTAAACCTAAATGGGAATCCACCTAGAGGGGAAAAGTTTAAAAACAAATAAAATGTCAGCGAAAGGCTCAATAGGACTACATTTTAAGAAATATTAAATTCCAAAGGAAATATCATTATTCAAGAAATTATTTAAGAAAAAAATTTGAATAAATAAGTTTAAACAAAACCATTCTTACCCAAACAATTTATTGGTCAACTAGAAAGATCATCAATTTCTTTTCCTGGGCAAACCATATGAATAACACCACCGTAGTGGCCCAGCTGGGTTTCGAGACTTGCCCCTAAGGTCACACGCTACACAACCTGATCTTTGTTATGACATCATGCCCATATATTCAATTTTATCATTATTCAAAACCTATTTACCAGGTATTTTTATTTACATTCATTATGAAGTTCATCTCAGTCCACGGTTTATAAAGATAACCGATAAAATTCCTTTTTCAATCAACCATTGAAAATATTTTGGTAAAAACCCTTTTGAAGGCCAAATCATTTGAAATTGGGTTACCAAAGAAAAGGGGAAGAAGTCCTACTTCGATACTCGTGCTGGTGCCCCTCATCGTAATCCCGGTCTGCTATACGTTAGCTCCACGGAACCACGAACAACCCTAGATAAAACTAGGTTTATCAGTATCTAGTTTAAGATATTCTACATTGCTAAACTAGTTCATAGTGCCCTAATGTGCCATTTGTACCTTTAAAATTATTTTATAAAGTTGAGATTTCAATCGGGGTTCAAAACAGTGAAAACGGATGAAAAATCACAAATTTTCTCCTTGTCCGGTCGGCCTGTTAGTCTCCCTGGTTCGGCCGACCAAATTGTGTAGTTTGGCCTGCCCAAAAACCAAGTCCGGTCAGCCAAACTTTTCTAGGTTTAGACTACAGCCGGACGGATGAATCTGGCCTGCATAACATGAAGTTCGGCCTGTCGAACTGGAAAATTCCAGAATCCTCTAGTCATGGGTTTTGGGCCTCCCAAACCCCAAATCTTTATTTCAACCTGTTTCTCTCAGTTCTCAGTCATGGAAATCAATCATAGATGATAGAAAAACATAATAGGACACTTTTAAACTCATTTAAACAAGATTTGCACTCAAAATCCAAGAAAATCCAAAAATAGAGAAAAAATGGAGAAAAACAAAAAATCTTGATTCAAATCCGTTTTTCCTCAAACAAGGCTTAGATTCTAGTTATTCCAAGTTTCCCTAACTTAGATCAAAGGTTTTCTAAGTTCAAATAAGCTTAAATTTCAAAATGCAAAAAAATTGAAATATTGAAAAAGTTTTAAAATTTGAAAACTAACCTCGGATCGAAGCTTCAAATCACGTTTTGGGTTGTTCAAACACATTCTCGAGCCTCCAATCCACTAATCTAAAGCTTAGGGCTTGATTTGATTCAAAAATTTTGGGAGAAATGGAAGAGAAAAAGAGAGACAGAGGGAAGAGAGAGAGACGAGTGTGAGAGGAAGAGTAAGAGAGAGTGAGTGAGAATGAAGGAGAGAGGGAGAGCAAGAGATATAAATAGAGAGAAAAAGTGGGCAGTTTTACTGTACGAAAATCGTGTGTCGCCCACGGTTTTTGTAAAACAAAACATATTTGATACTTAACAAATTGTTATGTTTTAAAACTCAAAATAACAATTTAAAACAATAATAAATCATTAGAAATCATTAAAATAAGAAAAACAACTCTAGGGTCAAATTTCACCAAATGATCAAATTAAGTTTAAAATATTCATTATGGCACAGTAATCCACCATTTTACATTCTAATATTACTTAATTAATTTCGGGGCGTTACAACTCTCTACTCCTAAAAAAATTTTTGCCCTCGAAATTGACATATTAGTTTAGAAACAAAACAGATGTGGATACAACTCCAGCATACTCGACTCTAACTCCCAGGTGGCTTCATCAACCCCGTGATGTTGACACATGACCTTTACTAATGGTATATCCCGACGACGCAAACTGATCACTTTTTCGATCGATAATCTGAACCGGCACTTCCTCATATGTCTTATCTTCCAAAACCTGTACATCGCAGAATGAAACTACCCTATTCTGCTCAGGCAAACACTTCCTAAGCATCGACACATGAAACACATCATGAACATGAGATAATTCAGGGGGAAGGTTGAACCGATGAGTGACTACACCAACACGCTGAGTAATCTCAAACGGTCCAACGTACCTTGGTGTAAGCTTGCCACTCACTCTGAACCGCATAATGCCTTTACGAGGCGATACTTTTAAGAGAACAAAATCCCCTACCACAAATTCCAAGGGTCGATGTCTTCTATCCATATAACTCTTCTATCGACTCTGAGCTGCCCTCAATCGATCTTGAATTACGGTGACTCTGAGCTACCATATGCAAATATTTCTTCCAAATCCCGCCGAAGTCTAATGCACAAGCACACAACATGTCTTCGAGGATCTGAATAACCCGCTCAGACTGCCCATCGGTCTGAGGATGAAATGTTGTACTGAAATTTAAATCCATACCTAAAGCCTCCTAAAAGCTCCTCGAATACTTAGTATTGAACTTGGTGTCTCGATCAAAAGTGATGGACAAAGGAACTGTATGCAACCGCACTATATCTACAAGTACAACTCTCCAAGAACCTTTCTCGAACATGTCGACCTAAACAGAATAAAATACGCTGATTTTGTTAACTTGTCAACCACAACCCAAATCGTATCATGCCTTTGCTCCGTCCTCAGCAAACTTGTGAGAAAATCCATCGTCATATGCTCCCATTTCCACCATGGAATAGGAAGCAGCTGAAGTTAACCTGCTGGCTTCTGATGCTCGACTTTCACCTGAAGACACGTTGTACACTTGGCTATGTATTCGCGGATGTCCTTCTTCATACCTCTCCACCAATATTGCCTCTTTAAATCACGATATATCTTCGTGCTCCCTAGATGAATGGCAAACTAAGACTTGTGGGCTTCATCCATAATGGCTTTCGTCACCTCTACAATTGCTGGAACTGCTAAGCGCTCCAGGAAGTACAATGATCCATCTACATGAATCCTCTGTTCTTTAAATTGTTCTTTGTCTTGAATCCGCGTCCAAATCCCTCGTAGATGCTGGTCCTACCACTGATTTTGTTTCACCATCTGAGCACTAGCCGGGGTCATCTCCATATGATACACCAAAGCTTGATCGTAGTCTTCATAATATTGTAGCCCATACTCACTCACCGTCGCATCTCTTTTCCAATCTTCAAGAGCCAAACAAGCGAGAATCCCTGAAGATTTCTTACTAAGCGCATCGACGACCACATTAGATTTCCCAGGATGGTACTACAATGCGAAATCATAATCCCCCATATACTCCATCCATCTCCGCTGCCTTAAGTTAAGATCCCTCTGAGTGAACAGATACCTCAAACTCTTTTGATCGGAGAAAACCTAAAATGTTGCCCCATACAAATAACATCTCCAAATCTTTAGCGCGTGAATCACCGCAGTGAGCTCCAAGTCATGAGTAGGATAATTTCACTCGTGAGGTCGTAGCTGTCTCGATCCATACGCCACCATGCGTCCATGCTGCATCAACACGCATCCAAGTCTACATCCTGAAGCATCTGTATAAACCTCGTATGGCTCGTCATTGCTAGGAATAACCAATACTGGGGTTGAAGTCAACCTATTCTTCAATTCTTAAAAAGTGAGCTCATATTCATCATCCCACTCAAACTTGACATTTTTCCTGATCAATCTTGTCAACGGCGCTATGATCTTTGAGAAATCCTTTATAATTTTTTTGTAATACCTAGCAAGACCTAAGAAACTACAGATTTTTGCTACATTCCTTGGTTGTTCCCATTATACTATGGCTTTTATCTTGGATGGATCCACTGAAATACCATGCTTAGAGATAACATGACCTGGAAACTTAACTTCTGTTAACCAAAACTTGCATTTTTCTTTCTTAGCATACAGCTGGTGCTCCTGCAGAGTCTGAAGCACGATCTAGAGATGCTGCTCATGCTCCTCCCAAGTCTTAGAATACACTAAAATATCATCAATGAACATGATCACAAACTGATCCAAATAAGGCCTAAATGTCCTATTCATCAAATCCATGAAAGCTGCCGGAGCATTTGTTAATCCAAACGGTATCACCAGAAACTCCAAGTGTCCATACCGGGTCCTAAAAGCTATCTTGGGAATATCTTCCTCCTTTATCCTGAGTGTTAGACATGTATGCTCTAAGGAGTAAAAATGTAATACGTTTTTGGAGACATTTTTATCAATAAAGAATTTATTCGTTTATATACACCAAATATTGTCCTCTTTACGTTCATATTTGTTGAATGTATGATAAGCAAACAGTAGTCTGAGACTGTCAGTCTAAACCTTAAGAGTTGGGCATATGATGGGATGATTATGCGGTAGACACGACTCTTAAGGTGATGGTCTAAAATATATGATCCGCAATCGAGGGAATAAAGTTGGGCACTTTATTCATGTAAAGATTGTTATGTTGTCTATATCCCTTTTGGGAGATGGTTTGTCTTGGCCATCGGAGTTGGACTCCGTGAATAGAAACATTGGCGCGTTGTCATAGGTGACGATGTGTTGGATCGGGACATAAAGTGAATTGATTTGGATTAATAATTCTGTCTTGGCAAATCGATTCACTTTAGACAATCATTTGTATTGTATCTTAATCCTGAGATGAATAATGGGCCCGTTGTCTCGACTTGTGTCTTTTGATGTACCAATGGGTGACTCCCACATCTCTATAGTGGCATGCATGCCGGTAAGTTGGAGGCATGACTCTTGATAGCGTAGACTTGTTATTCATAGATATGGAATCCATAGCTCCTCTTTAGGAGTAATGATATCCTCTTATATGCGTTGTCCTGTAATTGGAAAACTGGAGCGCTCAACCATTTGGATACATAGGTGTAACCGAATGGTATACTATCTTTGGATGGTAAGTTTTCTAATGGTGAGACAATGGAACGTAAGATAAAAATAATTGGGAAGGTAAGACAGAACTTGTCCTTAAGCCGGTTATGGATGATCATATGGGGATGCGATACACTATGATATGTCATGGAGACTTAGCTACACGAGCTTCGTAATTCTATAAAGTTCGAGAGTGCAGCTCCAAGCTTTTAGTGGAGTAGCGTTGGAGTTGATAATTGTGAAATGTATATCTGGGATATTGGGTTTCATAATTATCATGAGCTTGAACTTTATAGGTCCATTTTGGTCCCCTTTGCTAGCTCACAAAATCCTGTAACGACACGGCGTGCTTTTCCAATAATTGGTGACTTATGTCGGATTTATCAGATTGGTTTAAAATTTATAAGAATCAAATAATTCATGTCTGTTTATCAGTTGAATTAATTATGTAAGAAATTAGTTCAAGATGAACTTGTTGAATTATGGCGTTCGGATAATTCTTGTCTGTTTATCGGTTGTTTTAATTTTGGACAATTAGAACAAGATAAACTTGTAGAATTATTGTGAATTGATTTATTTTCTTAGAGATTATCTTGATAAAGTTTGTTTTGATCAGATATCTTTTCTATTGGGCTATTTGAATCAAAACTGAGACTTTATCCTTTAGAATCTCGGGTGGAAAATAAAAGATTCGCGGAGATTTTTTCTCGGCAGTTCGGCCTGCCTATCAGAAAGTTCGGCCTGCCGAACTGGCCAGTTCGGCCTGCCTATCACACAGTTCGGCATGCCGACCGCGACAGTTAAGATTACGCGTTTTTCACGCGTATCTTATCAGATATTGATCCAAACTTGATTCTGTTTCGATTTTTGAGACCTAATCTGATATGGACTGACCCCAAGGACCAATAGGTATAAAAAGGGAGTGAGTCTAATGATTTACTCAGATCAATTTGAGAGATTAAGAGTGATACTCTTCTAGTGAGCATCTGAAAACTCCCTGAGAGCTTTTGTTCACAAATTACGAACACTAGCTTTGGGTTCTCTCTATTGGTTGGAAGGAGAGTCACCGGTGGAAGAGCTGTACGTGTGAGCCCACACTCACTCCGGTTGTGGATAGAGAATAGCAAAGAAGACCAGTTGGTTGAGGCTCTTCTGGAACGTTACTTCTCTACACAGGTCGCGGAGGTTCTTCGGCACACTGAGGTTAGTAAGATCTGTTTAATTTATACATATAACATGTCAAACTTGTGTTTTGGAAAATACTCTGATGAAAAATTTTAAAATTCCGCTGCGCACTTTGTTTCCAACAATTGGTATTAGAGCCGAAGTTTTTTACATAAATTTGCAAGTTTGTGATCATGTTATATGCATAAATTTTGTGATCTTAATCTCTCCAATGCTTGAATTAAATTTTATAGAGAGATGGCACTCTAGGTTTCTATATAATATATATGTTGTCATGGATTATATGGTGAATGTTTATTAATTAATTATGGTTGATTAAATTGTTGTTTAATTATTTATTAATTAATTAATACCGGTTATGGTTCCTTAGAGGTTAGAATATGTATCTAGGTTTTTCATGTAATTAGATGGCGGACTATCATCTCCGTCTAGGAATTATTATTTAATTTTTAATTTGTAAGAATTTTGTAATTAAATAATTATTCGGAGAAGACGGAACGAGAAGTCGGAACTTAAAGATTGATGATGGCGCCTCCAGGTATTTCCTGAGTCTCTAATTTTATGTTTTTGAATTGTTAAAAATAAAATTGATGAATTGCATTAAAATTGTATTTTCTGGATTGAGGGTTTTCTGCTCGGTCGGCATGCTGGACCTCACAGTTCGGCAGGCCGAAGGTCACAAATCGACAGGCCGGACGTACGGTCCGGCAGGCCGACAGTGGGGCAGAAATTTTGGTGCTCTGCCGGCAGGCCAAACCTTCATGTTCGGCAGGCTGAACCACCATGATCGGCAGACCGATCATCCAGATCGGCCTGCCGACCGAGAGCAGCCAGGTGTCCAGAAAAGGTGCAATTTTTTGGTGCAGTTTTAATTTTATTTTTGGGACGATTCTGAGAAACATTAAATTTGGATATGACCGAAAATATGAAGTGTTCGATTCATATGGGATTGAGGACTTGAAGATGGATATTACATGAAGAAGGATACAGCTTGAGGATTCAAGGATGAAGAATCGATAAATGTCTCGATTATTCTCTTGTAATCTTATTTTTTCTACTCTCTAGGGTGGAACCATAATATTACGGTTATTATTATTATTATGCTTGTAGCTTTGCTTGATTGCTTTGCTTGTCTGCATTATAATATGATTTACCATGTATATTGATAACATGTCATATAGAATAGGGAGTGCCGCTCATATTAAATTTGTTCATGCATAATTTCAAAATAAAACCTTGACTTCAAAAGATTGAGTGGGAGAAGGTTTTCGAAGAGAGAACCTAAGGCCTCCATCGTTGGTCCATAGGAAGAACATGATGGTCCCAACCCCTAGGAAGGGATTTCTATCATGTACCAGATTGGATCTCTGAAAGGATAAGGTATTTTAGTATGATTTATGGTTGCACACCCCTAGGTGGTGATTATAAATCATGGATAAAATATTAAAACGGTGGTTATACACTCACGTTAATTTTATTATTAACCTCCCCTAGGAGCTCTGTTAATAAAATTAATGGCCAAAGAAACGATTATTAGTATATGCTGGATCATACGGGTCCTGGATGGCATATATTAATCAGGAGGGGATCCGTGTTCCTGATTGAATTTGGCATGACTCCCCTAGGAGCTTGTTGAATTCTGAGTTGGGAATTATCGTTGTAAGGTTGTGATATTTTCAAGGTTTTGACACATAAACACATTTGTATGATTTTACATGATTGTGTTATCTTACTAAATTATTATATATGTTTGCTTATGTTTGGTATATGACTCTTTATTGTAGATTGAAAATGTCTAAAAACGCTTTATCATCGATACTTGACAAAAACCAATTAACCGGTGAGAACTATAATGATTGGAAACGGAACCTGGACATCGTCCTTTCCTTTGAGAAACTGAAATATGTTCTGACAACTCCTTGTCCTCCCGAGCCTACGGGAGACTCAAGTAATGAGCAATTCCAAGTGTACGACCGCTGGAAAGATGCTAATGATCAGGCCCGCTGCTATGTTATGGCTAGCATGAATAACGTGCTGCAGGCTCAACACCAGGATTATGAGACTACGAAGCAGATCTTGGATAATCTTGAGGACATGTTTGGAGGCCAGGCCATAACAAAGCGGCAAGGGGCGCTTCGGAAACTCTTAAACTGTAGACAGAGACCGGGGACATCTGTAAAGGAGCACATGATGTTGGTCATGGGTTACCTCGCTGAGGCTCAAACCAATGGAGCCGACATCGATGCTGAAACTCAGATGACTATGGTCTTTGAGACTCTGTCTAAGGAATTTATTCCGTTTAGAGCTACTTTTAATCTAAGCAATAGACGGGATATGACCTTGACAGAACTGATGAAACAGTTACAAGAGTTTGAACTGCTGATCAGGGAGTCTCCTGCTGGTGGAGAGGCCAATATGGTAGCTGCTTCTGGTTCCAATCCTAACTCTGGGAATGGAAAGAAGCAACGGGCCAAAAGTGGGAAGTCTTCTATTCCTATTGCTACCAAGAGCAAGAAGAAGAAGAAGAAGAACCCAAAGAAGCTTAAATGCTTCTTTTGTGGTAAGGTCGGGCATATAAAGAAGCATTGCAAGGACTTCCTTTCCAAGGGAGGTAGGTATGATCTTCTATATTTAGAAACTTGTTTGGTTGAGGAATCCAGTGACATGTGGGTCATAGATTCCGGTGCAACTAATCATGTTTGTGTTTCTCTGCAGGGATTCAAAGAAACGAGAAGTCTACTTCGTGAAGACTTAACGCTTCGGATGGGCGATGGATCCTTGGTCTCAGCGGAAGCAGTGGGAGATGTCCATCTTTATTTTGATAATTATAGGAGTTTAATTTTGCGAGATTGTTTTTATGTTCCTAAATTTAAAAGGAATTTAATTTCTGTATCTTCTTTATTTAAAGACTCCTACGTGGTATCTTTTAATGAAAAAGTGGTGATTCGTAAAAACAAATCTTTTATCTGTTCTGGATGGATGCAAAATAATCTATATTTTATCAAACCTAAGATGGACCTATTGCTTAATGCTGAGATAAATGATAATGACTCAAAAAGATTTAAAACTTCTCACTCTAATAAGACTTATCTTTGGCATTTGCGCCTTGGCCGTATTAACCTAAATAGGATTCAAAGGTTGGTAAGGGATGGACCTTTAAGTCACTTAAAGGTGGAATCTATACCTCAATGTGAGTCTTGTTTGGAGGGTAAAATGACCAAAAGACCATACGGGTCTAAGGGCAATAGGGCCGAAGGGGTTCTAGAACTTGTGCATAGTGATGTTTGCGGACCGATGAACATCCGGGCACGAGGAGGGTATGAGTACTTCGTTACTTTTATTGACGATTACTCAAGATATGGGTATGTGTACCTAATGCACCACAAAAGCGAAACTTATGATAAGTTCAGGGAGTTTCGGGCTGAAGTGGAAAAGCAATTGGGTAGACCCATAAAGGCACTTCGATCTGATCGAGGTGGGGAATGCCTTTCTGATGAGTTCTTGGGACACTGGTTAGAGAATGGGATTTTATCCCATTTGACTGCGCCGGGTACTCCGCAGCAGAATGGCGTAGCAGAGAGAAGGAATAGGACTTTGTTGGACATGATTCGGTCCATGATGAGTTATTCATCATTGCCTTTATCCTTTTGGGGATATGCACTACAAACCGCATGTTATCTTTTGAACAATGTGCCTTCAAAATCGGTCCCTAAAACTCCTCATGAGTTGTGGACAAGACGGAAGACATCCTTAAACCAAATTCGCATATGGGGATGTCCAGCTCATGTCCTGTTTAAGGATCCGAATAAGTTGGAAGCACGTTCAGAAGTTTGCGTGTTTGTAGGATATCCAAAAGGGACTAAAGGGGGTTATTTTTATAACCCAAAGGAAAATAAAGTCGTGGTTTCAACTAATGCAACTTTCCTTGAGGAGAGTTACATGAACGACTTTAAACCTCAAAGCAAAGTGGTGCTTGAGGAGTTGAGGGGTAATCCGTTTACTCCGGAGGTTCCGAACGAAACCATTCCGATCGGTGTAGAAAAACCAAACAAACCTGAACAACAACCTCAGGGGCTTCGGCGTAGTGGGAGGATCGGGCGTCAACCTGAGAGGTATATGTTCAATGGGGAGGTCTTTTTGGCTGAACCGGATGAACATGACAAGGATCCTTATACTTACGCAGAAGCTATGGAGGATGTTGATTCAAGACTCTGGACAGAGGCCATGAACATTGAGATGAAGTCTATGGAGACTAATCGGGTCTGGGAGCTTGTGGATCTTCCCGAAGGGGTAAAACCCATAGGGAGTAAGTGGATCTACAAGAGGAAAAGAGGAGTGGATGGAAAGGTCGAAACCTTTAAGGCTAGACTGGTAGCTAAGGGTTATACGCAAAAGGAAGGAATCGAATATGAGGAAACCTTTTCGCCTGTAGCCATGCTTAAGTCCATCCGGATTCTCTTGTCCATAGCTGCCGCTCTCGACTACGAGATTTGGCAAATGGATGTCAAGATGGCTTTTCTGAATGGCTATCTTGATGAGTCCATTTATATGGAACAACCAGACGGGTTCAAGGTCCCGGGTCAAGAGGGTAAGGTTTGTAAGCTGCTAAAGTCAATTTATGGACTTAAGCAGGCTTCTCGTTCTTGGAACATAAGATTTGATCAAGTGATCAAGACTTATGGGTTCTCACAAAATGTGGGTGAACCATGTGTTTACAAACACATTAAGAATGGGAAGGTGGTTTTTCTACTACTCTATGTAGATGACATTCTGCTAATTGGCAATGACGTTGGGGCATTGTCATCGGTCAAATTATGGTTGACCAAGCAGTTTGACATGAAGGACTTGGGTGAGGCTAATTTTGTTCTCGGTATCCAGATCTTTCGGGATAGGAAGAACAAAATGATAGCTTTGTCACAGGCCAGCTACATAGATAAAATTCTCAGGAGGTTTGCAATGCAGGATTCCAAGAAAGGTGGGCAACCATCTAGGTCTGGAATTACTCTTTCTAAGAAAGACTCTCCAAAGTCTTATGAAGAAAGAGAATACATGAAGAAGGTACCTTATGCTTCGGCAGTGGGTAGTCTCATGTATGCCATGCTTTGCACTCGACCGGATATTAGCTATGCGGTCGGGATTGTGAGTCGATTTCAGGCGGATCCAGGACCGAACCATTGGGTTGCGGTAAAGCATATTTTCAAGTACCTAAGAAGGACTCGAGGGTATATGCTTGTGTATTCGGGTGAGGATTTAACTCCTCTAGGATACACTGATTCGGATTTTCAATCCTGCCTGGATTCTAGGAAATCGACATCGGGGTTTGTGTTTACTCTGGGTGGCGGTGCCATCAGTTGGAGAAGTGCGAAGCAAGATTGCACTTCGGATTCAACGATGGAGGCCGAGTATGTGGCGGCTAGTGATGCTTCGAAAGAAGCAGTGTGGCTCCGCAAGTTCCTTGGGGATCTTGAGGTAGTTCCTGGTGTGGATAAAGCGGTATCACTGTACTGTGATAACAGTGCGGCGGTAGCTAATGCTAAGGAACCAAGATTTCACAAGAAGAGTAAGCATATTGATCGGAAGTATCATGTGATAAAGGACTTCATTGAGAGCGGGCATGTCACGGTATGCAAGATCGCGTCAGAGGACAATTTAGCTGATCCATTTACGAAGACACTTTTTGGGAGAGTCTTCGAAAGGCATGTGGAAGCTATGGGGATGCGAAATTTGCAGTATTTACTCACTTAGTGCAAGTGGGAGATTGTTAGACATGTATGCTCTAAGGAGTAAAAATGTAATACGTTTTTGGAGACATTTTTATCAATAAAGAATTTATTCGTTTATATATACCAAATATTGTCCTCTTTACGTTCATATTTGTTGAATGTATGATAAGCAAACAGTAGTCTGAGACTGTCAGTCTAAACCTTAAGAGTTGGGCATATGATGGGATGATTATGCGGTAGACACGACTCTTAAGGTGATGGTCTAAAATATATGATCCGCAATCGAGGGAATAAAGTTGGGCGCTTTATTCATGTAAAGATTGTTATGTTGTCTATATCCCTTTTGGGAGATGGTTTGTCTTGGCCATCGGAGTTGGACTCCGTGAATAGAAACATTGGCGCGTTGTCATAGGTGACGATGTGTTGGATCAGGACATAAAGTGAATTGATTTGGATTAATAATTCTATCTTGGCAAATCGATTCACTTTAGACAATCATTTGTATTGTATCTTAATCCTGAGATGAATAATGGGCCCGTTGTCTCGACTTGTGTCTTTTGATGTACCAATGGGTGACTCCCACATCTCTATAGTGGCATGCATGCCGGTACGTTGGAGGCATGACTCTTGATAGCGTAGACTTGTTATTCATAGATATGGAATCCATAGCTCCTCTTTAGGAGTAATGATATCCTCTTATATGCGTTGTCCAGTAATTGGAAAACTGGAGCGCTCAACCATTTGGATACATAGGTGTAACCGAATGGTATACTATCTTTGGATGGTAAGTTTTCTAATGGTGAGACAATGGAACGTAAGATAAAAATAATCGGGAAGGTAAGACAGAACTTGTCCTTAAGCCGGTTATGGATGATCATATGGGGATGCGATACACTATGATATGTCATGGAGACTTAGCTACACGAGCTTCGTAATTCTATAAAGTTCGAGAGTGCAGCTCCAAGCTTTTAGTGGAGTAGCGTTGGAGTTGATAATTGTGAAATGTATATCTGGGATATTGGGTTTCATAATTATCATGAGCTTGAACTTTATAGGTCCATTTTGGTCCCCTTTGCTAGCTCACAAAATCCTGTAACGACATGGCGTGCTTTTCCAATAATTGGTGACTTATGTCGGATTTATCAGATTGGTTTAAAATTTATAAGAATCAAATAATTCATGTCTGTTTATCGGTTGAATTAATTATGTAAGAAATTAGTTCAAGATGAACTTGTTGAATTATGGCGTTCGGATAATTCTTGTCTGTTTATCGGTTGTTTTAATTTTGGACAATTAGAACAAGATAAACTTGTAGAATTATTGTGAATTGATTTATTTTCTTAGAGATTATCTTGATAAAGTTTGTTTTGATCAGATATCTTTTCTATTGGGCTATTTGAATCAAAACTGAGACTTTATCCTTTAGAATCTCGGGTGGAAAATAAAAGATTCACGGAGATTTTTTCTCGGCAGTTCGGCCTGCCTATCAGAAAGTTCGGCCTGCCGAACTGGCCAGTTCGGCCTGCCTATCACACAGTTCGGCATGCCGACCGCGACAGTTAAGATTACGCATTTTTCATGCGTATCTTATCAGATATTGATCCGAACTTGATTCTGTTTCGATTTTTGAGACCTAATCTGATATGGACTGACCCCAAGGACCAATAGGTATAAAAAGGGAGTGAGTCTAATGATTTACTCAGATCAATTTGAGAGATTAAGAGTGATACTCTTCTAGTGAGCATCTGAAAACTCCCTGAGAGCTTTTGTTCACAAATTACGAACACTAGCTTTGGGTTCTCTCTATTGGTTGGAAGGAGAGTCACCGGTGGAAGAGCTGTACGTGTGAGCCCACACTCACTCCGGTTGTGGATAGAGAATAGCAAAGAAGACCAGTTGGTTGAGGCTCTTCTGGAACGTTACTTCTCTACACAGGTCGCGGAGGTTCTTCGGCACACTGAGGTTAGTAAGATCTGTTTAATTTATACATATAACATGTCAAACTTGTGTTTTGGAAAATACTCTGATGAAAAATTTTAAAATTCCGCTGCGCACTTTGTTTCCAACACTGAGCTGATGGTATCCCGATTGCAAATCAATCTTTGAGAAGTACCGCGAAGCTCCCAACTGATCAAACAACTCATCGATCCTGGGCAAAGGATACTTATTCTTCACTATGACACGATTTAGCTGCTGATAATCTATACATAACCTGAGAGTCCCATCATGTTTCTTAGCGAACAAAATTGGTGCTCCCCATGACGAAGTACTATTTCAAATATATCTCTTATCAGCTAACTCCTGAAGTTGCTTTCTCAATTCTTTCATTTCTGCCGGTACTATTAGATAAAGTGCTACTGAAATCAATGTTGTACCAGGAAATAACTCAATACAAAATTTGATCTCCTGATGCGGTGGTAATCCTAGCAACTCGTCGGGGAAGTATCCTCATTCTCATTAACCACCGGTATCGCTACATTTCTTTTCGAAGCATAGGGCTCTCCTTCTAGACTTGCAAGAAAAGCATAATAAACCAGATTCTTTTGCCCTCCAAGACATGTCTTCATGAGATGTTCACTCATTAACCGATCACCACTACCTTGGTAAGTGATCATCGTCCCCCTATCAGACACTAGGGTCACTTTCCTAAGCTGATAATCCATAACTGCGTTGTATCTAGACAACCAGTCCATTCTCAAAATTCAATCATATGATCTCATGGGGAGTACAATCAAATCACTTTTCAAAATCTCATCCCCAATCTTGATTCTACAAGCTTTACATACACAATTCATACCACCCGCCCCAAGGATGAAGCTATAACGAGGGGTTCATTAAACTCTTCTATCTCCAATCCCAAGGCATGTACAAAGGAACTCAAAATGAGAGAATGAGTGGCACCTGTATTGAATAAAACATGAGCTAAGGATTGAGAAACTAGGATCGTATCATCGATAACCACATTATTAGTCTAGGTATCTGAACCTCCTATTGCCATTGCATGAACCTGAACTGGAGCTTTTCCTTTTCCTCTACCAACGCTGCTAGGTCCTGGATTATTCAGTCGATACTGCTGTGATGAAGATGACTGTACAGTAGCTGTACTCGGTGCTCGATATTGAGGGATGTTACAGTCGAAGTTCTGTGGCTGCTGCCCTTGTGCTAAGTATGGCAATTGCTAGGGAAAGAATTGAGGAAACTGCAACTACGGATACTGCTGAGGCAAAGGTAGAGGCTGAGGCTGACGACTGGCTCCTTCTCCTGTCTGAGATCCTAGACGAGCACTCTTGATTGGGCAATTCCTCTTGATGTGTCCTGGCTGCTAGTAATAATGGCAATGAAAACTTAGGGATTACTGTACCCACTACTAGATGAACTGCTGCTACCACTATTCACGCCACCCTGTCTGTTCTTTCTCGGAGTTAGACAACTACTAGTGCTCTTTTTGCCGCTCCTTTGGGGCACTCCTTACGTCTTTGCTCGATCCTCACAATACTGCATATAATCACTTTCCACTGATATTGTTGACGACACAAGCTCTCCAAAACTCCTGAGTCACAGAGCAACCACTTGTCGCCGAATAGGAGCCTTGAGCCCTTCCTGAAACTTAATACATTTTTCACGTTTCGATGCCACTATTGATGGAGCAAACCTGGCCAACTCATTAAACCTTGCCTCATACTCCTAAACTAACAAATCACCCTTCTGCAACCTGTAGAATTCAGCCACCTTTTGGTCTTTATACCCTTGCGAAAAATATCGGTCGTAGAATAGCTCCTCGAACCTGTCCCAACTGACGTTACCATTGCGTTCCAAACGCTTAGATTGCTTCCATCATGTATTAGCACCACCCACAAACTTATATGTGGTAGACTTCACACGATACTCAGTTGGCACGCCAATAGTATCCAAGTGCTTCCCGATCGAGTCTAGCCAATATTTTGCCAATTGTGGGTCCTCATTTCCATCAAAAGTTGGTATAGACACACGTCAAAATTCCTTAAAATACGTATGTCGATGACTAACATCAGAATCCTCCGGCCTAGCCCTAGCTGCCATCTGTCAGAATGCAGCGAACATAGACCTCATCATACTCTCATCATTTCCAAACTCGGCGTTAAATGTCGAACGTCGTCTAAGCACCATTCTCTCACATTTGAAAATAAAATTTGGACTGTCAGTAGTACTTCATTGTTATACATATGTGTGCATAATTTCCAAGGTTCATAACCTTGAGCTCTATTACCATTCTATCATACCCTGCAGTACGGGAGGTGACATGGCAAGTTATTTAAGTTAATTAAATAAAAATTTAATTAAAACATGAGTTTAAGATTTAAATTAGTTATGAAAATGTGGAAAGTTTTAGATCCCTTTTGAGAAAAGTATTCGTAATCATTAAACATATAAGAATATTGAGGCAAGCATTAAGTAGGTAATAATAAATAAGAGAAACAAGAATGGGTCCCACTGACTCATATCTTATGCACATACATAGTACCGACAATATTACATTACATCCATAGTCCAAATAAAAAGAAAGTTAAAATGTTACATGCCTTGATTTAATAATATAAATGACCTACTAAGTCATCCTACTGCTCCTAAGTTCTGTCCATGGAATCCTCCCTGAACTTAAATGAATATCCACATAGAAGGGGGAAGTTTAAAAACAAATAAAATGTGAGCGAAAGGCTCAGTAGGACTATATTTTAAGAAATATTAAATTCAAAAGGAAATATCATTATTCAAGAAATTATTTAAGAAAAAAAATTGAATAAATAAGTTTAAACAAAACCATTCTTACCCAAACAGTTTATTGGTCGACCAAAAAGATCATCATTTTCTTTTCCTAGGCAAACCATACGAATAACACCTCCATAGTGGCCTAGTTGGGTTTTGAGACATGCCCTCAAGGTTGCACGCTACACAACCCGATCTCTGTTATGGCATCAAGCCCATATGTTCATATTTATCATTATTCAAAACCCATTTATCAGGTATTTTTATTTACATTCATTATGAAGTTTATTATGAAGTCATCTTAGTCCACGGTTTATAAAGATAACTGATAAAATTCCTTTTTCAATCAACCATTGAAAACATTTTGGTAAAAACCCTTTTGAAGGCCAAATCATTTGAAACTGGGTTACCAAAGAAAAGGGGTAGAAGTCCTACTACGATACTCATGCCGGTGCCCATCATCGTAATCCCGATCTGCTACACGTTAGCTACGTGAAACCACGAACAACACTAGATAAAACTAGATCTATCAGTATCTAGTTTAAGATATTCTATGTTGCTAAACAAGTTCGTGGTGCCCTAATGTGCCATTTGTACCTTTAAAATCATTTTATAAAGTTGGGATTTCAATCGGGGTACAAAACAGTGAAAACAAATGAAAAATCACAAATTTTCTCCTTGTTTGGTCGGCCTGTTGGTCTCCCTGGCTAGGCCTGCCAGTCTCCCTGGCTCGGCCAGTCGAACTGTGTAGTTTGGCCTGTTGAAAAACTAAGTCCAGTCGGCTGAACTTTTCTAGGTTTGACCTACCAAACGGATGAATCCGGCCTGCCGATCCCTTGAATCCGGCCTACTGAACACGAAGTTCGGCCTACTGAATTGGAAAATTCTAGAATTTTCCAACCACGGGTTTTGGGCCTCCCAAACTCCAAATCTTCATTTCAACCTATTTTTCTCAGTTCTCAGGTATGGAAATCAATCATAGATGATAGAAAAACATAATAGGACACTTTAAACTCATTTAAACAAGATTTGCACTCAAAATCCAAGAAAATCCAAAAATAGAGAAAAATAGAGAAAAATGAAAAATCTTAATTCAAATCCCTTTTTCTTCAAACAAGGCTTAGATTCTAGTTATTCCAAGTGTCCCTAACTTAGATCAAAGGTTTTCTAAGTTCAAATAAACTTAAATTTCAAAACGCAAGAAAAATTGAAATATTGAAAAAGTTTTGAAATTTGAAAACTAACCTCGGATCGAAGCTTCAAATCATGTTTTTGGTTGTTCAAACACATTCCCAAGCCTCCAATCCACTAATCCAAAGCTTGGGGCTCAATTTGATTCAAAAATTTTGGGAGAAATGGAAGAGAAAAAGAGAGGCAGAGGGAAGGGAGAGAGACGAGCGTGAGAGGGAGAGTGAGAGAGAGTGAGTGAGAATGAAGGAGAAAGGGAGAGTGAGAGATATAAATAGAGAGAAAAAGTGGGCAGTTTTACTATGCAAAAACCGTGTGTCGCCCATCGTTTTTGTAAAACAAAACATATTTGATACTTAACAAATTGTTATGTTTTAAAACTCAAAATAACAATTTAAAACAATAAGAAACCATTAGAAATCATTAAAATAAGAAAAACAACTCTAGGTTCAAATTTCACTAAATGATCAATTTAAGTTTAAAATATTCGTTATGGCACACTGATCTACCATTTTACATTCTAATATTACTTAATTCATTTCGGGGCGTTACAAAAGCTTAATTGTTGCATAATGCATTGCAACAAATTTTAAGCCAGAAATATAGTTTAAGAAAAATATTCTATTGAAATATGAAAATTATACAACATAAAAATCAAGCAGTATAGAGATTATGCAGTATGAGAACCATGTAGTATATGAATTATACTGCAAAAGGATAAGCAGTATGGAAATTAGGCGATATGAAATTAAGCAGAATAAGAATTATACTATTTGGAGAATGTGGATTGGTATGGAAGGTTATGGAACCTCATAAACAATATAGAAAAGATTATTGGTAGCATAAGAAAAATAATGTTAGTGTAAGTCTAGATTGTGTAAAAAATTGATGTGGGGCCATTTAGGAGACACAAGGGTGGAAAGAATTCCATATCACCCGTCTATGAGAACCGGTTTTAATAAGTAGTGGGAGCAACTTGTTGAAATTTCTGTTTGGCCCCTAGAATAAATATTTTTGCAACTAAGTACCTGAGTGAACAAAAATCCACCAAAGTGACACTTTTAAGGAGGAAAAAAGGCCACATCCTCTCCTTGTGATGGATCCAGGTATGGCCTCAATTTAAGAGTGAATTTTCATCCTATGTTAGTCATTGTGAGGTGTCATCACATGTCTAAGGGAAAAAGTTGTCAAATTATATCTTTTGTCTCCATCATTTTTCATGCAAAGCTTGAAAAATATGCCCATTTTTTGTCTACCAAAATTGGTTCCCATATGCACACTCCCTCTCAATGTTTTCAAGAAAACAACCTCCAATTAAGTTTAGAATCAAATTCATATGTTGGTGATCAAGATTAGCCACTTTTTGAGGTAAAAATCCAAACTTTTTCTTATGGATTCTAGTGGTTTTCTTGAGTTTATGGATGGGTTTTTATGGAAGTTTTGCATGGATTTTTACGGCACATGTTATAGAATATTGTCAAAGGTTTTAAGGAGCTTTCAAGGGCCAAAAAAAGAGGACTAACATTCAATTAGTCATCTCTCTATGTCTTCAACAACTTTACCGAGAAAATTAATGTATCATTTTAAGGCTCTTAACAATGGTGTTCTAGTTTTTGGTCCCCAACAAATTCAAATCATTATTAACTTTATGTTTGAGAAAAGTAAAGACCAAGGAAATATTATATGTTGTGTAGCCAATACATCAACTATCAACGTTTCTTGTGTACTTGCTCTCATCTCACTTCTTTTTTGGTGGTGTAGTTTGACGGGGGAGACTTTGCCTTTTGTTTTTGTTTTTTTTTTTTTTGGTTTCCTAAGTAAAGTAAACTATAGAAAAAGTTCTAAGAAACTTGCTTATTGCCAAGATATTTATAGCTCGTCAATTTCTTATCCAAATCGCCAGCTATAACATTGTTGATGTGGGAAATTAAACAACAATAAATCCAACGATAATCCTCATAATCACTCATGGTAAATGTAGTAAAATTTGAGAAGTAATGAAAAGTTTGACATACAGGATTTATAGTGGTTCATTTAAATTAAGCTATGTCCACTGTGGTGTTTTTTGTTTCTTTGATATTTGAATATTACATGCAAGATGCTGAAAGGAAACAGAAGATTGAAAGGAAAATACACTGGAAAATGCCTGGATTCAAGATCCCCTTTATCGTGTCTCCCTTTCTTCCTTTTATAGCGCAAAGGCATTATAGAGGGGCGACCAAAATGAGGATAATAGAGACAGGAACCCTCATGTTTTGTGCCAGCCCATAATACGCATGCATGGTGTTCCTACATGCCCAAAAGTGCCTTGAAACTTGTGTAAGTAGTCTCATTTGCAAATGCATTGTCTCGACCATCGACCTTACCTATATTATTCTTTTAGTCTTGAAATGAGTGTGCACTAATGGTCGATAGCCATGAGGTCTCTTTAATCTTGACCTCTACGTATTTCGACTTCGATCCTATTTGGGCTGTATTGGGCCTTTTCCTTACCACGTGGGCTTGGGCCATTGAGATATTCCACAACAATTGCCCCCCAAACAAGCAGTGACTGCAAGTTGCTCTATGCTTTAAGGGTTGAGGTCATGTGTGGCCCACGTGCCTAGGGCTGAGGATGGGTCCTCCAAGATGGCTTCCTTGAGAAGCCTTTGACCGCGTCATGTCTGCTCTAAGCTCTTGAGAAGCTTGGCAGTTACATCTGTCATAACAACTATCAATTTTGATCTAAGCCATTGGATTGCTGAGTGGTTTCCCACCCAATCCTTGGGCTGTTATATCATGACCTTTGGCTGTCCTAACCTCAGACCGTTGGATCAAGGGCTTTAACTTTTTGACAGTGGAGATCTTGTTTCCACAAGAATATGAGAGGCTTTGAGACCTATTTTGCCTCATTTCGTTGATCTCCTAAGCATAGCAGTTTCCCTTTCTCTCTCTAAGGTTCTTTGAAAATTCTCCAAACTCCATTCTCCCTTTTCTTCTTCAGTTTTTTCAGCGATTTCAAATTCATTCAAGATCTCTGACGATCTTTTGTGGATTCAAAGACCTCAAAGGTTTCGAGGATCTCACCCTAGTTTCATTAAACCAATAAGTCTCAATCTTTTCAATGCTTCGTTTTCTTTTATAAGTTTTCAAAATTTTCCATAATTTATTTTCATGCTTGCTGAACAATGCTCTAGATTCTCATTGTGCCATGGATTTCTTGTTTTTTCAACTTCATAGGCCTTGATTCTGTAAAATATAGGTTAGTTTTAAGGCAAAATTTAGAAAAATAAACATACCTTTGCTTAGTTTTGAAATTTGGGCTTGTTGTTGTTTCTAGGATTCTTAGATGATTTTAGGTTTTCTAGAGACGAGTCAATTATTAGATTCATGATAGACTTAGATCAACTATTGGATTAATGAAAACCTTAGGTCGATTGCTAAATTTATAGCTTGCTCAAATGACTTGCTCGTAATGCATCGATTGCTTGGTTTATGATGGTGGACTAAGCAGATATCCTTTAGAAGTTAGGTCAACCTCTCGATATAGGTTGTTTGTTTAATATTTCTCTTTGTTCTTTACTAGATCATGTCGTCTAGTGATCGAAAGGTTGAATCTTCTTCCTAAGTGTGCCCTGATCCCATCAAGATCGTCAAGACATCATGGCCTTATGATGATCTCATTCTTGAGGATGGCCCCATCTTCAGGGAAATCGATGAGGTCGAAATTATCCTCATGACAGATAGTGTGGACGAGATATCCCCATCTGATGAATGTTGTTGGGGAAAGCTTAGCGCTAATGGGGTTTGTCGCCTCTCATAACGAGCCATTAGCGGCATGTATAGAGATATTATTACCAAAAAGGTAAGGGAGACCAAATCACACTGCCAACCCTTTGACATACATAAGGCTTTTGCAAAGTGTAACATGTTCAAAAAATAGTGCACAACAGAATTTTAAAAATTTTATATCAGAGTGTTTTACATGCTATATGCATAAATTAACTAGATCTTACTAACCTTTGTATGCCAAAAAACTCCTGCAATCAGTGAAGAGAAGTAACGTTCCAGAAGAGTCTCAACCAACTGGTCTTCTTTGCTATTCTCTATCCACAATTGGAGTGAGTGTGGGCTCACACGTACAGCTCTTCCTTTAGGTGACTCTCTTTCCAACCAATTGAGAGAACCCAAAGCTAATGTTCGTGATTTGTGAACAAGAGCTCTCAAGGAGTTTTTTAGATTCTCACCAGCAGAGTATCACTCTTAATCTCTCAATTGATCTAAATAACTTATGTGACTTACTCCATATTTATATAGGTTAGGTCTAGGGTCAGTCCTTATTAGATTAGGTCTCAAAATAAGATCCGTGTAAAAATGCGTGATCTTATCCATCGCTCATCGGTAGGCCGATCATGATGATCAGCAGGCCGAACAAGCCCCATTGGCAGGCAGAACTTGAGGATCGGCCTGCCGAACTACCAATTAATATCTTAGTGAATCTTTTATTTTTCACCCGAGATTCTATAGGATAAAGTCTTAGTTTTAATTCAAATAACCCAATAGAGAAGTTATCTAATTAAAACAACTTTATCTAGATAATCTCTAGGAAAATAAATAAATTCCTAATAATTCTACAAGTGCATGTTGATCTAATTTATTCAAAATTAAATCAACGGATAAATAGACAAGAATTATCCAATCCTTATAATTCAACAAGTTTATCTTGAATTAATTTTATCACAAAATTAATTCAACTGATAAACAAACATGAATTATCTGATTCTTCCAAATTTTAACCAATCTAATAAATCTGACATAAGTCACCAAATATTGGAAAAGCACGCCGTCTCGTTACAGGATTTTGTGAGTTTGTAAAGGGGACCAAATGGACCTATATAGTTCAAGCTCCCGATAATTGTGAAACCCAATATCCTAGATATACATTTCATAATTATCAACTCCAACGCTACTCCACTAAAAGCTTGGAGTTGCACTCTCGAACTATATAGAATTACAAAGCCCGTATAGCTAAGTCTCCATGACATATCATAGTGTATCGTATCTACATATGATAATCCATAATCGGCTTAAGGACAAGTTCTATCTTACCTTCTCGATTATTTTTATCTTACGTTCCATTATCTCACCATTGGAAAACTTACCATCCAAAGACAATGTATCATTCGGTTATACCTATGTATCCAAATAGTTGAACGCTCTAGTTTTCCAATTATAGGATAACGCATATAAAAGGATATCACTACTCCTAAAGAGGAGCTATGGATTCCATATCTATGAATAACAGGTCTACGCTATCAAGAGTCATGCCTGCTGTTAGACATGTATTCCTTAGGGAGTAAAAATGTAATAAGTTTTTGGAGACATTTTTTTATCAATAAAGAATTTATTCATTACTTATGTACCAAATCTTGTCCTCTTTATGCTCATATTTGTTGAATGTATGTTAAGCAAATAATATTCTGAGACTGTCGGTCTAAACCTTAAGAATTGGGCATATGATGGATGGATTATGCAGAAGACACGATTCTTAAGGTGATGGTCCAAATCATACAATCTGCAATCGAGGAAGTAAAGTTGAGCGCTTTATTCATGCAAAGATTGTTATGTTGTCTATATCCCTTTTAGGAGATGATTTGTCTTGACCATCGGAGATGGACTCCGTGAATAGAAACATTGGCATGTTGTCATAGGTGACAATGTGTTGGATCAGGACATAAAGTGAATTAATTTTGATTAATAATTCTGTCTCGGCAAATTGATTCACTTTAGACAATCATTTGTGTTGTATCTTAATCCTGAGATGAATAGTGGGCCCGTTGTCTTGACTTATGTCTTTTGATGTACCAAAGGGTGACACCCACATCTTAATAGAGGTATGCATGCCGGTACGTTGGAGGCATGACTCTTGATGGTGTAGACTTGTTATTTATAGATATAGAATCCATAGCTCCTCTTTAGGAGTGATGATATCCTCTTATATGCATTGTCCTGTAATTGGAAAACTGGAGCGCTCGACCATTTGGATACATAAGTGTAACTGAATGGTATACTATCTTTGGATAGTAAGTTATGGTGAGATGATGGAATGAAAGATAAAAATAATCGGGAAGGTAAGACAGAACTTGTCCTTAAGCCGATCATGGATTATCATATGGGGACACGATACACTATGATATGTCATGGAGACTTGGCTATACGGGCTTCGTAATTCTATGCAGTTCGAGAGTGTAGCTCCAAGCTTTTAGTGGAGTAGCATTGGAGTTGATAATTATGAAATGTATATCTGGGATATTGGGTTTCATAATTATTGGGAGCTTGAACTATATAGGTCCTTTTGGTCCCCTTTGCTAGCTCACAAATCTTGTAACGACACGGTGTGCTTTTCTAATAATTGGTGACTTATGTCAGATTTATCAGATTGGTTAAATTTGGAAGAATTAAATAATTCATGTCTATTTATCGGTTGAATTAATTTTGTAATAAAATTCATTCAAGATAAACTTGTTGAATTATTAGGATCGGATAATTCTTGTCTGTTTATCAGTTGATTTAATTGGATAAATTAGATCAAGATAAACTTATAGAATTATTGTGAATTGATTTATTTTCTTAGAGATTATCTTGATAAAGTTGTTTTAATCAAAGATAACTTCTTTATTGGGTTATTTGAATTAAAACTGAGACTTTATCCTATAGAATCTTGGGTGAAAAATAAAAGATTCGTAAAGATATTTACGTGGGAGTTTGGCCTATTGATCTACGTGTTTGGCCTACCGATCAGGCTGTTTAGCCTGCCGTTTAGCGAGAGATAAGATTACATGTTTTCATGCAGATCTTATCAGATATTGATCTGAACTTGATTCTGTTTCGAGTTTTTGACACCTAATCTGATAAGGACTGACCCCAGGACCAATTGCTATATAAAGGGAGTAAGTCTCATGAGTTGCTCAGATCAATTAAGAGATTAAGAGTGATACTCTACTAAGTGAGAATCTGAAAACTCCCTGAGAGCTTTGGTTTACAAATCACGAACACTTGCTTTAGGTTCTCTCGATTGGTTGGAAGGAGAGTCACCGGTGGAAGAGCTGTACGTGTGCGCCCACACTCATTCTGGTTGTGGATAGAGAATAGCAAAGAAGACTAGTTGGTTGAGGCTCTTCTGGAACGTTACTTCTCTTCACGGGTTGTGAAGGTTCTTTGGCACACAAAGGTTAGTAAGATCTATTTAATTTATACATATAGCATGTCAAACTTGTGTTTTGAAAATTACTCTGATACAAAATTTTAAAAAAAATAATTCTGCTGTGCACTTCACTTTGTTTTCCAACAATTAGTATTAGAGCCAGGTTTTCACATAAATTTACGAGTTTGTGATCATGTTATATGTATAAATTTTGTGATCTTAATCTTTCCTATGCTTGAATTTAATTTTACAGAGAGTTGGCACTCTAGGTTTCTATATAATTATATGTTGTCATGGATTATGTGGTGAATGTTTATTAATTAATTATGGTTGATTAAATTATTATTTAATTAATTATTAATTAATTAATTTATGCCGATTACGATTCCTTAGAGGTTAGAATGTGTATCTAGGTTTTTCATGTAATTAGATGGCGGACTATCATCTCCGTCTAAGAATTGTTATTTAATTTTAAATTTGCAAGAATTTTGTAATTAAATAATTATTCAGAGAAGACGGATCTAGAAAGCGAATTTAGAAGATGGATAATGGCGCACCCAAGTATTTCCCGAGTCTCTAATTTTATTTTTTTGAATCGTTGAAAATAAAATTGATGAATTGCATTAAAATTATATTTTATAGAATGGGAGATTTCTGCTCAGTTGGCATGCCGAACCCTCCATTCGGTAGGCTGATGGTCACAGATTGGCAGGCCAGACTTATGGTTCGGTAGGCTGTCAATGGGACAAAAATTAGGTGGCTCTGTTGGCAGGCCAAACTTTTAGTTTGGCAGGCAGAACTTTCTTGGGTCAGCAGGTCGATCTTTTTGATCGGCAGGCCGATGAAGCATGACCGGCAAGCCGATCACCCAGATCGGCCTGCCGACCGAGAGCTGAAAATTTTCCCGAAAAGGTACAATTTTTGTAGTGCAGTTTTAATTTTATTTTTGAGACGATTCAAAGAAACATTAAATTTGAATATGACCGGAAGTATGAAGTATTTGATTCATACGGGATTAAAGACTTAAAGATGGGAATTACATGAAGAAGGATACAGCTTGAGGATTCAAGGATGAAGAATCGATATATGTCTCGATTATTCTCTTGTAATCTTAGTTTTCTATTCTCTAGGGTGGAACCATAATATTACGGTAATTATTATTTTGCTTGTAGCTTTGCTTGTCTGCATTATAATATGATTTACCATGTATATTGATAACATGTCATATAGAATAGGAAGTGCAGCTCATATTAAAATTGTTCATGTATAATTTTAAATAAAACCTTGATTTCAAAAGATTGAGTGGGAGAAGGTTTTCAAAGAGAGAACCTAAGGCCTCCATCGTTGGTCCATAGGAAGAACATGGTGGTCTCGACCCCTAGGAAGGGATTTCTATCATGTACCAGATTGGATCTTTGAGATGATAAGATATTTTAGCATGATTTATGGTTGCACACCCCTAGCTGGTGATTATAAATCATGGATAAAATATTGAAACGATGGTTATACACTCATGTTAATTTTATTATTAACCTCCCCTAGGAGCTTTGTTAATAAAATTAATGGCCAAAGAAACGATTATTAATATATGCTGGATCATACGGGTCTTGGATGGCTTATATTAACCAGGAGGGGATCTGTGTTCTTGATTGAATTTGGCGTGACTCCCCTAGGAGCTTGTTGAATTCTGAGTTGGGAATTATTATTGTAAGGTTGTGATATTTTCAAGGTTTTGACACATAAACACATTTGTATGATTTTACATGATTGTGTTATCTTACTAAATTATTATGATATGTTTGCTTCTGTTTGGAATATGATTCTTTATTGTAGATTAAGAATGTCTAAAAATGCTTTATCATCGATACTTGACAAAAACCTATTAACTGGTGAGAATTATAATGATTGGAAACAGAACTTGGATATCGTCCTGTCCTTTGAGAAACTGAAATATGTTATGACAACCCCTTGTCCTCCCGAGCCTACGGGAGACTCATTTAATGAGCAATTCTAAGCGTATGACTGCTGAAAAGATGCTAATGATTAGGCCCACTGCTATGTTATGGCCAGCATGAATAATGTGCTGCAGGCTCAACATCAGGATTATGAGACTGCAAAGTAGATCTTGATAATCTTGAGCATATGTTTGGAGGCCAGGCCATAACAAAGTGGCAAGGGGCGCTTTGAAAACTCTTAAACTGTAGACAGAGACCGGGGACATCTATAAAGGAGCATATGATGTTGGTCATGGGTTACCTTGCTGAGGCTCAAACCAATAGAGCCGACATCGATATTGAAACTCAGATGACGATGGTCTTTGAGACTCTACCTAAGGAACTTATTTCGTTTAGAGCTACATTTAATTTGAGCAATAGACAGGATATGACCTTGATAGAATTAATGAAACAGTTTCAGGAGTTTGAACTGCTGATCAGGGAGTCTCCTGCGGGTGGTGAGGCCAACATGGTAGTTGCTTACGGTTCCAATTCTAACTCTAGGAATGGAAAGAAGCAACGGGCCAATAACAGGAAGTCTTCTGTTCCTGCTAACACCAAGAGCAAGAAGAAGAAGAAAAAGAACCCAAAGAAGCTTAAGTGCTTCTTCAGTGGAAAGGTTGGGCATGTTAAGAAGCATTGTAAGGACTTCCTTTCCAAAGGAGGTAGGTGTGATCTGTATTTAGAAACTTGTTTGGTTGAGGAATCCAGTGACATTAGATTTTGGTGCAAGTAATCATGTTTGTTTTTCTCTGTAGGGGTTTAAAGAAACGAGAAGTCTGCTGCATAAAGACTTCATGCTTTAGATGGGTGATGGATCCTTGGTCTCAGCGGAAGCAGTGGAAGACGCCCATCTTTACTTTGATAACTATAGGAATTTATTTTTGCAAGATTGTTTTTATGTTCCTAAATTTAAAAGGAATTTAATTTCTATATCTTGTTTATTTAAAGACTCCTACGTGGTATCTTTTAATGAAAAAGTGAAGATTCGTAAAAACAAATCTTTTATCTGTTCTGGATGGATGTAAAATAATCTATATTTTATGAAGCCTAAGATGGACTTATTGCTTAATGTGGAGATGAATGATAATAACTCTAAAAGACTTAAAACTTCTCACTCTAATAAGACTTATCTTTGGCATTTGCGCCTTGGTTACATTTACCTGAATAGGATTCAAAGGTTGGTAAGGGAAGGACCTTTAAGTCACTTAAAGGTGGAATCTATACCTCAATGTGAATCTTGTTTGGGGGGTAAAATGACCAAAAGACCATTCGGGTCTAAAGGCAATAGGGCTGAAGGGGTTCTAGAACTTGTGCATAGTGATGTTTGCAGACCGTTGAACATTTGGGCACGAGGAGGGTATGAGTACTTCATCACTTTTATTGACGATTACTCAAGATATGGGTATGTGTACCTAATGCACCACAACAACGAAACTTTTGACAAGTTCAGGGAGTTTCGGGTTGAAGTGGAAAAGTAATTGGGTAGACCCATAAAGGCACTTCGATCCAATCGAGGTGAAGAATACCTTTCTGATGAGTTCTTAGGACACTTGTTAGAGAATGGGATTTTATCCCATTTGACTACGCCGGGCACTCCGTAGCAGAATGGCGTAGCAGAGAGAAGAAATAGGACTTTGTAGGACATGATTAGGTCCATGATGAAATATTCATCATTACCTTTATCCTTTTGGGGATATGCAGTACAGACTGCATGTTATCTTTTGAACAATGTGCCTTCAAAATCGGTCCTTAAAACTCCTCATGAGTTGTGGACAAGAAGGAAGACATCCTTAAACCATATTCGCATATGGGGATGTCCGGCTTATGTCCTGTTTAAGGATCTGAATAAGTTGGAAGCATGTTTGGAAGTTTGTGTGTTTGTAGGATATCCAAAAGGGACTAAAGGGTGTTATTTTTATAACCCAAAGGAAAATAAAGTCGTTGTTTCAACTAATACAACTTTCCTTGAGGAGAGTTACATGGACGAATTTAAACCTCGAAGCAAAGTGGTGCTTGAGGAGTTAAGGAGTGATCCGATCACTCTAGAGGTTCCAAACGAAACCATTCCAATCAGTGTAGAAAAACCAAACAAACCTGAACAACAACCTAAGGGGCTTCGGTGTAGTGGGAGGATCGGGCGTCAACCTGAGAGGTATATGTTCAATGGGGAGGTCTTCTTGGCTGAACCGGATGAAGATGACAAGGATCCTTATATTGATGCAGAAGCTATTGAGGATGTTGATTCAAAACTCTGGATAGAGACCATGAACACAGAGATGAAGTCTATAGAGACTAATCAGTTCTGGGAGCTTATGGATTTTCCCGAAGGGGTAAAACCCATATGGTGTAAGTGGATCTACAAGAGGAAAAGAGGAGTGGATGGAAAGGTCGAAACCTTCAAGGCTAGACTGGTAGCTAAGGGTTATACACAAAAGGAAGGAATCAATTATGAGGAAGCCTTTTCGCCTGTAGCCATGCTTAAGTCCATCCGGATTCTCTTGTCCATAGCTGCCGCTCTCGACTACGAGATTTGACAGATGGATGTCAAGATGGCTTTTCTAAATGGTTGTCTTGATGAATCCATTTATATGGAACAACCAGACGGGTTCAAGGTCATAGGTCAAGAGGGTAAGGTTTGTAAGCTGCTAAAGTCAATTTATGGACTTAAGCAGGCTTCTCGTTCTCGGAACATAAGATTTGATCAGGTGATCAAAACTTATGGGTTCTCACAAAATGTGGATGAACCATGTGTTTATAAACACATTAAGGATGGGAAGATGGTTTTTCTACTGCTCTATGCAGATGACATTCTACTAATTGGCAATGACATTGGGGCATTGTTATTAGTGAAATTATGGTTGAGCAAGTAGTTTGACATGAAGGAGTTGGATGACGCTAATTTTATTCTCGGTATCCAGATCTTTCGGGATAGGAAGAACAAAATGATAACTTTGTCTCAGGCCAGCTACATAGATAAAATTCTCAGGAGGTTTGCAATGCAGGATTCTAGGAAAGGTGGGCAACCATCTAGGTCTAGAATTACTCTTTCTAAGAAAGACTCTCTAAAGTCTTATGAAGAAAGAGAATACATGAAGAAGGTGCCTTATGCTTCAGCAGTGGGTAGTCTCATGTATGCCATGCTTTGCACATGACCAGATATTAGCTATGTGGTTGGGATTGTAAGTCGATTTCAGGCGGATCCAGGACCTAACCACTGGGTTGCGGTAAAGCATATTTTCAAGTACCTATGAAGGACTCGAGGGTATATGCCTGTATATTCGGGTGAGGACCTGACTCCTCTAGGATATATAGATTCAGATTTTCAATCCTGTCTGGATTCTAGGAAATCGACTTCGGGTTTTGTGTTTACTCTAGGCGGCGGAGCCATTAGTTGGAGAAGTGCTAAGCAAGATTGCACTTCGGATTCAACGATGGAGGCCGAGTATGTGGCAGCTAGTGATGCTTTGAAAGAAGCAGTGTGGCTTTGCAAGTTCCTTGGGGATCTTGAGGTTGTTCCTAGCATGGATAAGGCGGTATCACTGTACTGTGATAACAATGTAGCAGTAGCTAATGCTACGGAACCAAGATTTCACAAGAAGAGTAAACATATTGATCGAAAGTATCATGTGATAAAGAACTTCGTTGGGGGCGGGCATGTCATGGTGTGCAAGATTATCCATTTGCGAAGACACCTATTGGGAGAGTCTTTGAGAGGCATGTGGAAGCTATGGGGATGTGAGATTTGTCATATTTACTCACTTAGTGCAAGTGGGAGATTGTTAGAAATGTATGCCCTAGGGAGTAAAAATGTAATAAGTTTTTAGAGACATTTTTTTATCAATAATGAATTTATTCATTATTTATGTACCAAATCTTGTCCTCCTTATGTTCATATTTGTTGAATGTATGTTAAGCAAACAACAGTCTGAGATTGTCGGTCTAAACCTTAAGAATTAGGCATATGATGGACGGATTATGCGGAAGACATGATTCTTAAAGTGATGGTCTAAATCATACCATCTGCAATCGAGGGAATAAAGTTGGGTGCTTTGTTCACACAAAAATTGTTATGTTGTCTATATCCCTTTTGGGAGATGGTTTTTCTTGACCATCGGAGATGGACTCCGTGAATAGAAACATTGACATGTTGTCATAGGTGACAATATGTTGGATCAGGACATAAAGTGAATTGATTTAGATTAAAAATTCTGTCTCAGCAAATTGATTCACTTTAAACAATCATTTGTGTTGTATCTTAATCCTGATATGAATTGTGAGCCCTTTGTCTTGACTTATGTCTTTTGATGTACCAAAGGGTGACACCCACATCTTAATAGTGGTATGCATGTCGGTACATTGAAGGCATGACTCTTGACGGCGTAGACTTGTTATTCATAGATATGAAATCCATAGCTCCTCTTTAGGAGTGATGATATCCTCTTATATGCGTTGTCCTGTAATTGAAAAACTGGATCGCTCAACCATTTGGATACATAAGTGTAACTGAATGGTATACTATCTTGGGATAGTAAGTTTTCTGATGGTGAGATGATGGGACGCAAGATAAAAATAATCAGGAAGGTAAGACAGAACTTGTCCTTAAACCGATTATGGAATATCTTATGGTAATATGATACACTATGATATGTCATGGAGACTTGGCTATACGGGCTTCGTAATTCTATGTAGTTCGAGAGTGCAGCTCCAAGCTTTTAGTAGAGTAGCGTTGGAGTTGATAATTATGAAATGTAAATCTGGGATATTGGGTTTCATAATTATCGGGAGCTTAAACTATATAGGTTCATTTAGTCCCCTTTGCTAGCTCACAAAATCCTATAATGATACGGCGTGCTTTTCCAATAATTGGTGACTTATCTCGGATTTATCAGATTGGTTAAATTTGGAAGAATTAAATAATTCATGTCTGTTTATCGGTTGAATTAATTTTGTAATAAAATTAATTCAAGATAAACTTGTTGAATTATTGGGATCGGATAATTTTTGTCTATTTATCGGTTGATTTAATTGGATAAATTAGATCAAGATAAACTTGTAGAATTATTGTGAATTGATTTATTTTCTTAGAGATTATCTTGATAAAGTTGTTTTGATCAAATAACTTCTCTATTGGATTATTTGAATTAAAATTGAGACTTTATCCTATAGAATCTCGGATGGAAAATAAAAGATTCATGGAGATATTTACGTGAGAGTTTGTCCTGCCAATCTACGAGTTCGGCCTGTCGATCTACATGTTTGGCCTATCGATGGGGCCTGTTCAGCTTGTCGATCAGGCTATTCGGCCTGTCGACTAGCGAGAGATAAGATTACGCATTTTCACACGGATCTTATCAGATATTGATCCGAACTTGATTCTGTTTCAAGTTTTTTAGACTTAATCTGATAAGGACTGACCCCAGGACCAATCGCTATATAAAGGGGGTAAGTCTCATGAGTTACTCATATCAATTGAGAGATTAAGAGTGATACTCTACTAAGTGAGAATCTGAAAACTCCCTGAGAGCTTTTGTTCACAAATCTCGAATACTTGCTTTTGTTCACCGGTGGAAGAGCTGTACTTGTGAGCCCACACTCATTCCGGTCGTGGATAGAGAATAGCAAAGAAGACTAGTTGGTTGAGGCTCTTCTGGAACGTTACTTCTCTTCACAGGTTGCGGAGGTTCTTCGGCACACAAAGGTTAGTAAGATCTATTTAATTTATACATATAGCATGTCAAACTTGTGTTTTGGAAATTACTCTGATATAAAATTTACAAAAAAAAAAAAAAAAATTCCGCTGCGCACTTAACTTTGTTTTCCAACACCTCCAACGTACTAGCATGCATACCACTATTAAGATGTGGGTGTCACCCTTTGGTACATCAAAAGACACAAGTCAAGACAACAGACCTACTATTCATCTGAAGATTAATATACAATAAAAATGATTGTCTAAATTGAATTGATTTGCTGAGACAAAATTATTAATCCAAATCAATTCACTTTATGTCCCGATCCAGCACATCGTCACCTATGACAATGTGCCAATGTTTTTATTCATGGAGTCCACCTCCAATAGTCAAAACAAACCATTTCTAATAGGGATATAGATAACATAACAATCTTTACATAAATAAAGTTTCCAACTTTATTCCCTCGATTGTAGATCTTACGATTTAGACCATCACCTTAAGAATCGTTTCTTTCGCATAATCTGTCCATCATATGCCTAATTCTTAAGGTTTACACCGACAGTCTCAGACTATTGTTTGCTTCTCATACATTCAACAAATATGAATGTAAAGAAGACAAGATTTGTTATATAAACAATAAATAAATTCTTCATTGATAAAAACGTCTCCAAAAACTTATTACATTTTTACTTCTTAGGGCATACATGTCTAACAATCTCCCACTTGCACTAAGTGAGTAAATATGACAAATCTCACATCTCGATTGCTTCCACATGCCTCTTGAAGACTCTCCCAGTAAGTGTCTTCGTAAATAGATCAGCTAAATTGTCCCCTGATGCGATCTTGCACACTGTGACATGCCTGCCCTCAACAAAGTCCTTTATCACATGATACTTCCGATCAATATGCTTGCTCTTCTTATGAAATCTTGGTTCCTGAGCATTAGCTACCACCGCACTATTATCACAGTACAGTGATACCGCCTTATCCATACTTGGAACTACCTTAAGATCTCCAAGGAACTTGTGGAGCCACACTGCTTCTTTCGAAGCATCACTAGCTACCTCATACTCAACCTCCATCGTTGAATCCAGAGTGCAATCTTACTTCACACTTCTCCAACTGATGGCGCTGTCGACTAAAGTAAACATAAAACCCGAAGTCGCTTTCCTAGAATCTAGGTAGGATTGAAAATTTGAATCAGTATATCCTAGAAGAGTCAAGTCCTCACCCGAATACACAAGCATATACCCTCGAGTCCTTCTTAGGTACTTGAAAATATGCTTTGCCGCAACCCGATGGTTTGGTCCTGGATCCGCCTGAAATCGACTTATAATCCTGACCGCATAGCAAATATCCGGTTGTGTGCAAAGCATGACATATATGAGACTACTCACTGCCGAAGCATAAGGCACCTTCTTCATGTATTCTCTTTCTTCCCTAGACTTTGGAGAGTCTTTCTTAGAAAGACCAATTCCAGACCTAGATGGTTGCCCACCTTTCTTAGAATTCTGTATTGCAAACCTCTTGAGAATTTTTCCTATGTAGCCGACCTAGGACAAAGCTATCATTTTGTTCTCCATATCCTGAAAGATCTGGACACTGAGAACAAAATTAGCGTCATCCAACTCCTTCATGTCAAACTGCTTGCTCAACCATAATTTCACTAATAACAATGCCCCAATGTCATTGGCAATTAGCAGAATGTCATCTGCATAGAGCAGTAGAAAAACCACCTTCCCATCCTTAATGTGTTTATAAACACATGGTTCATCCACATTTTGTGAGAACCCATAAGTTTTGATCACCTGATCAAATCTTATGTTTTGAGAACGAGAAGCCTACTTAAGTCCATAAATTGACTTTAGCAGCTTACAAACCTTACCCTCTTGACCCATGACCTTGAACCCATCTGGCTATTCTATATAAATGGATTCATCAAGATAGCCATTTAGAAAAGCTGTCTTAACATCCATCTATCAAATCTTGTAGTCGAGAGCGGCAGCTATAGATAAGAGAATCCGGATGGACTTAAGCATGACTACAGGCGAAAAGGTTTCCTCATAATCGATTCCTTCCTTTTCCATATAACCCTTAGCTACCAGTCTAGCCTTGAAGGTTTTGACCTTTCGATCCACTCCTCTTTTCCTCTTGTAGATCCGCTTACACCCTATGGGTCTTACCCCTTTGGGACGATCCACAAGCTCCTAGACCTGATTAGTCTCCATAGACTTCATCTTAGTGTTCATGGCCTCTATCCAGAGTTTTGAATCAACATCCTCCATAGCTTCTATGTAAGTGTAAGGATCCTTGTCATGTTCATTTGGTTCAGCCAAAAAGACCTCCCCATTGAACATATACCTCTCAGGTTGACGCTTGATCCTCCCACTACGCTGAAGTCCCTCAGGTTGTTGTTCACGTTTGTTTGGTTTTTCTACACTAATCGAAACGATTTCATTCAGAACCTCTGGAGTGATCGGATCTCTCTTTAACTCCTCAAGCACTAATTTGCTTCGAGGTTTAAAGTCGTCATTTAACTCTCCTTAAGAAAAGTTACATTAGTTGAAACCATAACTTTATTTTCCTTTGGGTTATAGAAATAACCCCCTTTAGTCTGTTTTGGATATCCTACAAACATGCAAACTTTTGAACGTGCTTCCAACTTATCTAGATCCTTAAACAGGACATGAGCTAGACATCCCCATATGCAAATATGGCTTAAGGATGTCTTCCTACCTATCCATAACTCGTGAGGAGTTTTTGGGACTAATTTTGTAGGCACATTGTTCAAAAGATAACATGCCGTTTGTAGTGCATATCCCTAAAAGGATGAAAGCAATGATGAATAACTCATCATGGACCTGACCATGTGCAATAAAGTCCTATTCCTTCTCTCCACTATGCCATTCTATTGTGGAGTGCCCGGCGCAGTCAAATGGGATAAAATCTCATTCTCTAATAAGTGTCCCAAGAACTCATCAGAAAGGTATTCTCCACCTCGATCGGATCAAAGTGCCTTTATGGGTCTACCCAATTGCTTTTCCACTTCAGCCCGAAACTCCTTGAACTTGCCAAAAGTTTCACTTTTGTGGTGCATCAGGTACACATACCCATATTTTGAGTAATTGTCAATAAAAGTGATGAAGTACTCATACCCTCCTCACGCTCGGATGTTCATCGGTCCGCAAACATCACTATGCACAAGTTTTAGAACCTCTTCGGGCCTATTGCCCTTAACCCAAATGGTCTTTTGGTCATTTTACCCTCTCAACAAGATTCACATTGAGGTATAGATTCCACCTTTAAGTGACTTAAAAGTCTATCCCTTACAACCTTTGAATCCTATTCAAGTTAATATGACCAAGGCACAAATGCCAAAGATATGTCTTATTAGAGTGAGAAGTTTTAAGTCTTTTAGAGTTATTATCATTCATCTCAACATTAAGCAATAAGTCCATCTTAGGTTTGGTAAAATATAGATTATTTTGCATCCATCTAGAACAGATAAAAGATTTTTTTTTACGAATCACCACTTTATCATTAAAAGAAACCAAATAGGAGTCTTTAAATAAACAAGCTATAGAAATTAAATTCCTTTTAAATTCAGGAACATAAAAACAATCTTGCAAAAATAAATTCCTATAATTATCAAAATAAAGATGGACGTCTCCCACTGCTTCCGCTGGACCAAAGATCCATCGCCCATCCAAAGCATGAAGTCTTAATGTAGCAGACTTCTTGTTTCTTTGAACCCCTGTAGAGAAACACAAACATGATTAGTTGCACTGGAATCTTTGAACCAAATGTCATTGGATTCCTCAACTAAACAAGTTTCTAAATACATAAGATCACACCTACCACCTTTAGAAAGGAAGTCCTTGCAATGCTTCTTGATGTGCTCGACCTTCCCACAAAAGAAGCATTTAAGCTTCTTCAGGTTCTTCTTCTTCTTCTTCTTGCTCTTGGTGCTAGTAGGAATAAAAGACTTCTCGCTCTTGGCCTGTTGCTTCTTTCCATTAGCAGAGTTGTGAATGGAACTAGAAGCAGCTACCATGTTGGCCTCTCCACCCATAGGAGACTCTCTGATCAGCAGTTCGAACTCCTATAACTGTTTCATTAATTTCGTCAAGGTCATATCCTATCTAGTGCTTAAATTAAAAGTAACTCTAAACGGAATAAATCCCTTTGACAGAGTCTCAAAGACCATAGTCATATGAGTTTCAGCATTGATGTCGGCTCCATTGGTTTGTGCCTTAGCGAGGTAACCCATGACCAACATCATATGCTCCTTTATAGATGTCCCTGGCCTCTGCTTACAGTTAAGAAGTTTTTGAAGTGCCCATTGCCGCTTTGTTATGGCTTGGCCTCCAAACATGTCTTCAAGATTATCCAAAGACTGCTTTGCAGTCTTATAATCCTAAGGTTGAGCCTGCAGTATGTTATTCATGCTAGCCATAACACAGCAGCGGGCCTGATCATTAGCATCTTTCCAGTGATCATATGCTTGGAATTGCTCATTAGTTGAGTCTCCCGTAGGCTCGGGAGGACAAGGGGTTGTCAGCACATATTTCAATTTCTCAAAGGAGAGGACAATATCCAGGTTTCGTTTCCAATCATTATAATTCTCTCCGGTTAATAGGTTTTTGTCAAGTATCAAAGATAAAGTGTTTTTAGACATTTTTAATCTACAATAAAGAATCATATACCAAACATAAGCAAACATACAATAATAATTTAGTAAGATAACACAATCATGTAACAAATACAAATATTTTTATGTGTCAAAACCTTGAAAATATCACAACCTTACAACGATAATTCCTAATGTAGAATTCAACAAGCTCCAAGGGGAGTCAAAAGAGCGCATACATATCCTCATTTTTCAAAGCTAAATCAATAGAGCTGAAAAGCTCATTTTCAAGCACTCTACACAATTCAAGACTTTTTCAATTTGTGTAGGAGAATTTTTGGAATTTTAAAAATATTTTATGGTCATCTAACAAAGGGGGTGTCATTGATTTTTTTTTTTTGAAAAAAAATTAGAGATGTAAACATGTTATTTGACAAAAGACAAAGGCATCAATGCATCTAAAAATCTTTTTATTTTTTTCTCATTCTAGATTCAACTATATTTTAATACTTTTGTAAAGAAGATGCTAAATTAATGTTATTAGGTTAGTATAGAAGTGAATTATTTTGGAGGAAAAAATTAATTATGCTTTACAAGTGAAAGATGGAAAAAAAAAAAAGAAAGAAAAGCAAAGTAATCACTCAAAATCGTTGTTAATCGTTTTATAAGAATATGATATTTGGAATTGTTGGATGTCTTGGACATACAATGATGGTTTATAAGCATCATCTAATAGGAACATGAAAGCTCCATCAGACCCAGAAGGGCACATTTAATGATGTATTTGTTGGGTTTATATTTAATATCCTATTTTGGATTGTAAAGGTATTTATTGGGTAGAGGCTTTAAATATGGAGAAACCTAATTTTAATCAAAATAGGAATAAGGAAAAATTTCATAAATGCCATCTTTTAAGATTTATTTTTTATAAATGCCATACATGTTTATTTATGACATAACTTAACATATAATATAAATAATAGTGTAGCATAAATTTTTCTAAGTATGACATGAATAAACACAGTTTTCAAAGGTGTGGCATAACATGTAATTTTCTCTAGAAATAATGAGATTTTATTTTGACTTAGTACATAAAGAGGTTGTAGTCCTAAGTCAAATCATACATACAATTTGCTCTCCTATTAAAACAAAGATTCTTTAAGCACTAAAGACAAATTTGACTGTGGAAGACTACATCCCTCTCAATTTTATCACCATAGATTTAGGTACACATTCTTAACTATTATTCTTAGTGATTTGATATGATGGGCCTCGGGATTTAGGAATATCATAGTAAATAATTTTAATGATTAAATCTAACAAGTGGTTTTAGATTGGTCATTATGTTAAATTATTGAAAGTTTTTCTTCGCTAAATTTTTGGTTGTATATCATATATATACGTAAACCATATGACTGTTGTATATTAATATAAGTGTATATGTATGAATTTGTTTTTCATTTTTATTTTTTATCGGCATTTGTAAAAACATATAAATGTATTTATAATGTCTATATATATGTTGTTGGAAAAATGGTTAATAACCATTTTGAAGAGCCATTTTGAGGCATAATTTTGAGTAGGATGCATTTTGTAAAAGTGAAGGGTCTTGGCGGATCTATGTTCTCTATCGCGAGAAGATAAAAATCATATATTTATATGCTAAAAATGGAGATGGGGTGAATGAGAAATTGATACTCAAAATGTGCCCATTGACATTTGAATTTTGTTAGAAAGAAACCTAAATGTGAAGTCCTACATTGGGCATTAAAGCTTGATATGGTTTTTATACGGTCGCATGCTTGCACAAGATGTTGTATCTAAGAGGCTCTCTCACGCATAGGGGGGAGGCGGTGCTCGAATAATGCCACTCATAAACCTGGTCATAATGCTCATTAGTGGTAGGATAATGGCACCATGAATTAGTGCCATAAAACACTTGTAATACCCGAAATTAAACCTGGTCATAAGTGGAGATTAATGGAGGTCATAAACCTCATGTTGTCACACCCAAATGCCTGTAACACCCTCCATGACTAGCGTATATAAGGGAGTCTTCACAAGTTTATAAATACACACAAATCACAAAGTTTTTTTTTTTTTTTGAGTTCTAGCTAGTAGTGTTGTAGAGTGTTTTGGTGATAGAGGAAGACAGAGTTTCAAGTTCATCGGAAATGGTATCCGATAGTGCTCAAGTTGTTGTATTTTGGGAGACAGGCATCCGTCGAATCCTCATGCACAACCGAAGGGGACGAATCTATTTTAAGGAAAGCATGAGCTACACATGCTTCGACCACTTTTTTGTCTAATTTTTGCTTTGATTCAGTTGAAGGTTTTATTGTACTTGTCTCTCTGATTTACAATATTCTTAATTGTAACTTGTTCATTTTTATCCATATTCCATGCAATATTTGCTAACAATTATATGTAGGATTGTTTTACTTTTTGGTTATACATATATATATATATATGTCTTTTATAGTTATTATTGTTTTGGTTATATATATGATTGTTTCGGTCGTAAATTGTTTCAGTTATATATAAATATGGTTTTGGTTGTTTATTGGTAGATATATTATCATATGTTCATATCTTTATAAGTTTCTGTTATGTTTATACATACAAATATTAGACATGTATGCCCTAAGAAGTAAAAATGTAATAAGTTTTTGGAGACATTTTTATCAATAAAGAATTTATTCATTATTTATATACCAAATCTTGTCCTCTTTACGTTCATATTTGTTGAATGTATGTTAAGCAAATAATAGTCTGAGACTGTCGGTCTAAACCTTTAAGAATTGGGCATAGGATGGACAGATTATGCGAAAGACAAGATTCTTAAGGTGACGGTTTAAATCATAAGATCCTCAATCAAGGGAATAAATTTGGGCACTTTATTCATGTAAAGATTGTTATGTTGTCTATATCCTTAATGGGAGATGGTTTGTCTAGAACATCGGAGCTGGACTCCATGAATAGAAACATTGACATGTTGTCATAAGTGACAATGTGTTGGATCTGGACATAAAATGAATTGATTTAGATTAATAATTCTGTCTTGCCAAATCGATTCACTTTAGACAATAATTTGTATTGTATCTTAATCTTGAGATGAATAGTAGGCCCGTTGTCTTGACTTTTGTCTTTTGATGTACCAAAAGGTGACACCCACATCTTAATAGTGGTATGCATGTCGGTACATTGGAGGCATGACTCTTGATAGCATAGACTTGTTATTCATAGATATGGAATCCATAGCTCCTCTTTAGGAGTAGTGATATCCTCTTATATACGTTATCTTGTAATTAGAATAACTAGAGCGCTCAACCATTTAGATACATAGGTATAACCAAATGGTATACTGTCTTTGGATGGTCAGTTTTCTAATGGTGAGATAATGGAACGTAAGATAAAAATAATCGGGAAGGTAAGACAAAACTTGTCCTTAAGTCGATTATGGATTATCATATGGGGATACGATACACTATGATATTTCATGGAGACTTAGCTATCGGGCTTCGTAATTCTATGTAGTTCGAGAGTACAGGTCCAAGCTTTTAGTAGAGTGGCATTAAAGTTGATAATTATGAAATGTATATATGGGATATTGGGTTTCGTAATTATCGAGAGCGTGAACTATATAGGTCCATTTGGTCCCCTTTGCTAGCTCACAACATCTTGTAACGATACGGCGTGCTTTTCCAATAATTGGTAACTTATGTTGATTTATTAGAATTGGTTAAAATTTGGAAGAATCATATAATTCATGCCTATTTATCAGTTGAATTTATTTTGTGATAAAATTAATTCAAGATAAACTTGTTGAATTATTGGGATCGGATAATTCTTGTCTGTTTATTGGTTGATTTAATTTTTGGATAAATTAGATCAAGATAAACTTGTAGAATTATTGGGAATTCATTTATTTTCTTAGAGATTATCTAGATAAAGTTGTTTTGATAAGATAACTTCTCTGTTAGATTATTTGAATTAAAACTGAGACTTTATCCTATAGAATCTCAGGTGGAAAATAAAACATTCACGAAGATATTTATTCGACAGTTCAGCCTGCCGATGGGGTTTTTTAGCTTGTTAATTATTCTGATCGGCCTGCCGATGAGTGAAGGATAAGATTACGCGTTTCTACGTAGATCTTATCAGATATTGATCCAAATTTGATTCTGTTTTAAATTTTGAGACCTAATCTAATAAGGACTGACACTAGGACCAACCTCTTTAAATAGGGAGTAAGTCTTAAGAGTTACTCAAATCAATTAAGAGATTAAGAGTGATACTCTACTAGTGAGAATCTGAAAACTCCCTGAGAGCTTTTGTTTACAAATCATGAACTTGGTTCTCTCGATTGGTTGGAAGGAGAGTCACCGGTGGAACAGCTGTATGTGTGAGCCCACACTCACTTAGGTTGTTAATAGAGAATTGCAAAGAAGACCAATTGGTTGAGGCTCTTCTGGAACGTTACTTCTCTTCACGTTTCTACAAGGGTTCTTCAACAATCAAAGGTTAGTAAGATCTGGTTAATTTATGCATATAGCATGTTAAACTTGTGTTTTGAAAAATACTCTGATGTAAAATTTTTTAAAATTCCGCTGTGTACTATTTTTCCAACAATAAATATACGTTTACTTATATTCAAGTGATATATGATTGATTGAATGTTCCGATTGAATTTTAGAAAGAGAAATGTTTTTTGGAATTTTATTATTATTATTATTTTTGTAAAGTATGTCTAATATTTCAAAATAAATTAATTAAAATAATATGTTGCTAAAATAATCTCTATTGGATAAATTGATTTATTTTGGAATATTAAGATGTATATGCTGATCATTTATGCAAATAATGAATGACCCAAATGAAGGTTATTGTTTGGCCAAAACATAGGCATGCCTTTGATAATAAATATTTGATGATTATTAAATTTTCCATGTGACTAATAAGTCGGTCCAAAAGAGGATAATTGTTTGATAGGATTATTTATCAATATTTGATTACTACACGGAAAGTACCACTTACAGTTGATGTTTCTGTCCAAAGACTAAATATCAATGTTGTGCTAGGTATCTAGTGATGGGACACACCATTGTTTGGATTGTATAATTACGTCATGTATGTATTTATTGAATGATTATGCTTATGTTGTGACATGATTATTGATTGTATGCTTGTTGTGTTGTTTTGTTCTCTATTTAATTTCTAGTTCTGCTTCTACAATATCTGCTAATAGCAATTCCTTTTTCCGTGGTTAATGGCACAAACTTCAAGAATTAGAAAGAGACTATTATTATTGCTCTCAGTTGCATGGATATTGACTTTACGCTTTGGATAGAACCTCCCCCTCCTCTTACTGCTAAAAGTTCCTCTGATGCTAAAGGGGGCATAATGAAGTAGGAGCATTCTAACCGCATGAGTCTTATGATTATGAAATGCTCCATTTTAGAATCCTTTAAGGGCTCAATGTCTTAGGAAGAAATGATAAAAATTTCCTTGAAGAGATTGGTAAGCATTTTGCCATAAACACAAAGGCTAAAACAAGTAATCTGTTGGTTGATCTTGTTTCAATGAAGTTTAAAGGAAACGAGAACATAAGAAAGTACATTATGAAGATGTCTCATACCATTTCCAAACTAGAGGCACTAAAGGTAGAGCTATTTGAGGACTTGCTCATGCATATAGTTTTAATTTCTCTTCCTACACAATACAGTTAGTTCAAAGTGAGTTACAACACCCAAAAAGACAAATGGATGTTAATGAGTTCATATCTCATTGTGTGTAAGAAGCGGAAAGGCTTAAGCGAGAAAAGGTTAAAATGCTCACTTAGCAACCACCCATCAAGACAAGAAAAGGAAAAGGAACCATAAGAAGTTGCAGTTTGGACACCATAACATAAAGTGTAAAAAAAAATAGGACGAAGATTTTACTTTTTACTTCTGCAAGAAGGCCAGACACATAAAGAAGGAATGTCCCATGTATGTTTCTTACTTTGGTTTGTTTCGAAATTAATTTAGCTTCTATACCTAAACACACTTGGTGGTGCTACTACTTATATTACTATGTCTATGTAGGGTTGCCTGCGGATTTGACAGCCAAGTGATACTGAAAGATTCATCTATGTGAGCGATCACAAAATAGTTATAGTAAAGGCTATAGGAACTTTTAGGTTATTATTAAAGATTGGTTATTTTTTGAATTTGGAAGAGGCTTATGTAGCACTTTTTTAGACAAAATTAATTTATACTTTGGACAAATTTGGTTATTCTTGTTCATTTGAAAATAATAAATTGTCTTTTTCAAGATTCAAACTTATTGGTACCGGCTTTTATCCTTGGATGATAAACTATATTTGTTGGGTACTATTGCCTCATTTAATGAAACTTTGCATACTAGTTCATGTGATGCAAAATGTAAATTACTTGATAGGGATTCCGCCACACTATAGCATAAGTGTTTAGGCCATATCTCTAAACAGAGAATTCAAAAACTTGTACCTGATAGGATTCTTAATTCCTTTAATTTGATAGATTTCCAAGTCTGTGTTGAGTGCATAAAAAGAAAATAGATAAACGTAAGGAAATTAGGAGCCAATAGAAGTTTTGAAGTCTTAGAAGTAATTCATACTGATATATGCGGACCATTCTCTACAGCTTCTTGGAATGGCCAATAGTATTTTATTATGTTCATTGATGACTACTCGTGGTATGGGTACCTATATTTGATTCTTTATAAGTCTCAATCCCTAGATGTATTGAACGTCTTCAAAGCTGAAGTTAAAAATCAACTTGGCAAGAAAATTAAAGCCATTAAATCTGATTGTGGTGGTAAATAATATGGTAGATATGATAGATATAGTGAACAACGTCTAGGACCATTTGCAAGATTCCAAGAGGAATGCTTAATCATCCCACAATACACAATGCTGAGCAAATCTAGTAGGAATGGTGTTATTGAGAGATGAAACAGAACCTTTAAGAACCTGGTAAGGAGTATGATTAGTCATTTTCTTTATTGAAATCCCTTTAAGGAAATACACTAAAGACTGCAGCATATATCCTTAACAGTATTCCAAGCAAAATAGTAGCTATAGCCCTTTATAAACTATGAACAGGTAAAAAGCCCGGCATAAGGCATCTACATATTTGGGATTGTTCAGCTGAGGCAAGGCCTTATAGGCCAAATGAAAAGAAACTAAACTCAAAAAACTTTAAGCTGCTACTTTGTTGGGTTCTTTTAATGGTCAAGGGGTTACAAGTTTTATCATCCCATGTCTAGGACCTTTTTTGAGATAGAAAATGCAAGATTTCTTGAGAAAGTTAAGTTTGAAGGGAGATATAAGGCTAGAGACATTGTGTTTGAAGAGGAATTCATTTCTCTTCCTACTATTGCTATTGATAATGATTAGGTTCTAATTCCTGACATTGTTCAAAGTGCAAATCTAGAATATCATGACAATTTTGAGGAGCTGCTTACCCAAAATGAAGAAGTTGGTCTTGAAGAGCAAACTCAACAAACTCATCCATTGAGAAAGGAAAGAGCAATTTTGGATGACTATGTCATCTTTTTCTATGGGCATGAGGTTGACATAGGAGTGGAAGACGATGATCCAATCAACTTTCATCAAGTCATCTAGAGTCCTAACTCTCAAAAGTGGATTAATGTCATGAATGATGAGACGAAATTCATGAAGGATAACGACAATTAGGATCTCATCAAAGTGCCTAAAAGTGCAAAACCTATTAGTTACAAATGGATATTTAAGACTAAGAGGGATTCAAAAGGCAATATCAAGAGATATAAGGCTCGTCTAGTTGCTACGGGTTTCACTTAATAAAGAAGGCATTGATCATAAAGAGACTTTCTCTCCAGTTTGAACAAAAGAATCATTGAATCATAATGGCACTTGTGGCTTATTTTGATTTGGAGCTACATTATATGGATGTTAAAAACTGTGTTTCTATTGGGAAAAGAGTACGCAGCATAAATTTTAAAAATTTGACATCAAAGTATTTTCCAAAACACAAGTTTGTCATGCTATATGCATCAATTAAACAGATCTTACTAACCTCTGTGTGCATAAGAACCCTCGTAAAACGTGAAGAGAAGTAACGTTCCAGAAGAGCTTTAACCAACTGGTCTTCTTTGCTATTCTCTATCCACGACCAGAGTGACTGTGGGCTAACACGCACAGCTCGTTCACTAGGTGACTCTCCTTCCAACCAATCGAGAGAACCCAAAGCAAGTGTTCCTGATTTGTGTACAAAAGCTCTCAGGGAGTTTTTAGATTCTCACCAGCAGAACACCACTCTTAATCTCTCAATTGAACTGAGTAACTCTTAAGACTTACTCCCTTTTTATAGAGGTTGGGCCTATGGTTAGTCCTTATCAGATTAGGTCTCAAAAACTCGAAACAGAATCAAGTTTGGATCAACATCTGATAAGATCTGCGTAAAAACGCATAATCTTATCCTTCGCTCATCGGCAGGCTGATCAGGATGTTTGGTAGGCGGAACAGGCCCATCGGTAGGCCAAACACGTACATCAGCAGGCCGAACTATCAAATAAATATCTCCACGAATCTTTCATTCTCCACCCGAGATTCTATAGGTTAAAGTCTCAGTTAATTCTACAAGTTTATCTTGATCTAATTTATCTAAAATTAAATCAACCGATAAACAAACAAGAATTACACGATCCCAATAATTCAAGAAGTTTATCTTAAATTAATTTTATCAAAAATTAATTCAAACGAAAAACAACCATGAATTATTTGATTCTTTCAAATTTTATCCAATCTGATAAATCCGACATAAGTCACCAATTATTGGAAAAACACGCAGTGTCGTTACAGGATGTTGTGAGCTAGCAAAGGGGACCAAATGGACTTATATAGTTCAAGCTCTCGATAATTATGAAACCCAACATCCTAGATATACATTTCATAATTATCAACTCCAGCGCTACTCCATTAAAAGCTTAGAGCTGCACTATAGAACTACATAGAATTACGAAGCCCGTATAACTAAGTTTCTATGACATATCATAGTGTATCATATCCCCATATGATAATCCATAATTGGCTAAGGACAAGTTCTGTCTTATCTTTTCGATTATTTTAATCTTACATTCCATTATCTCACCATCGAAAAACTTACGATCTAAAGATAGTATACTATTCGGTTACACCTATGTATCCAAATGGTTGAGCGCTCTAGTTTTTCAATTATAGGATAACGCATATAAGAGGATATCATTACTCCTAAAGAGGAGCTATGGATTCCATATCTATGAATAACAGCTCTAAGCTATCAAGAGTCATGCCTCCAACATACCAGCATGCATGCCACTATTAAGATGTGGGTGTCACCCTTTGGTACATCAAAAGACACAAGTCAAGATAACGGGCCCACTATTTATCTCAAGATTAAGATACAATACAAATGATTGTCTAAAGTGAATCGATTTGCCAAGACAAAATTATTAATCCAAATCAATTCACTTTATGTCTCGATCCAACAATCTTTACATGAATAAAGTAGCGCCCAACTTTATTCCCTCGATTGCAGATCTTATGATTTAGACCATCACTTTAAGAATCGTGTCTTCCGCATAATCTGTCCATCATATGCCCAATTCTTATGATTTAGACCGACAGTCTCAGACTATTGTTTGCTTAACATACATTCAACAAATATGAACATAAAGAGGACAAGATTTGGTATATAAACAATGAATAAATTCTTTACTAATAAAAATGTCTCCAAAAACTTATTACATTTTTACTCCTTAGGCCATACATGTCTAACACTCTCCCACTTGCACTAAGTGAGTAAATATGACAAATCTCGCATCCTCATAGCTTCAACATGCCTCTCGAAGACTCTCCTAGTAAGTGTCTTCGTAAATGGATCAGCTAAATTGTCCTGTGATGTGATCTTGCACACCGTGACATGCCCGCCCTCAACGAAGTCCTTTATCACATGATACTTCCGATCAATATGCTTACTCTTCTTATGAAATCTTGGTTCCTTAGCATTAGCTACAGCAGCATTGTTATCACAAGATCCCCAAGGAACTTGCGGAGCGACACTGCTTCTTTTAAAGCATCACTAGCTACCACATTCTCAACCTCCATCGTTGAATCCGAAGTGCAATCTTGCTTTACACTTCTCCAATTGATGGCACCGCCGCCAAGAGTAAACACAAAACCCCAAAGTCGATTTCCTAGAATCCAAATAGGATTAAAAATTTGAGTTAGTGTATCCTAGAGGAGTCAAGTCCTCACCCGAATACACAAGCATATAACCTCGAGTCCGTCTTAGGTACTTGAAAATATGCTTTACCGCAACCCAATGGTTCGGTCCTGGACCTGCCTAAAATCGACTTACAATCCTAACCACATAACTAATATTCAGTTGTGTGCAAAGCATGGCATACATGAGACTACCCACTACCGAAGCATAAGGCACCTTCTTCATGTATTTTCTTTCTTCATAAGACTTTGGAGAGTCTTTCTGAAAAAGAGTAATTTCAGACCTAGATGGTTGCCCACCTTTCTTGGAATCCTGTATTGCAAACCTCTTGAGAAATTTATCTATGTAGCTGGCCTGGGATAAAGCTATCATTTTGTTCTTCCTATCCCGAAAGATCTGGACACCGAGAACAAAATTAGCCTCACCCAAGTCCTTCATGTCAAACTACTTAGTCAACCATAATTTGACCGATGACAATGCCCCTATGTCATTGCCAATTAGCATAATGACATCTACATAGAGCAATAGAAAAACCACCTTCACATCTTTAATGTATTTATAAACACATGGCTCATCCACATTTTGTGAGAACCCATAAGTCTTGATCACCTGATCAAATCTTATGTTCGAAGAACGGGATGCCTGCTTAAGTCTATAAATTGACTTTAGCAACTTACAAACCTTACCCTCTTGACCTTTGACCTTGAACCCGTCTGGTTGTACCATATAAATGGACACATCAAGATAGCCATTCAGAAAAGCCATCTTGACATCCATCTGCCAAATCTCGTAATCGAGAGCTGCAGCTATGGTCAAGAGAATCCGGATGGACTTAAGCATGGCCACAGGTGAAAAGGTTTCCTTATAATCGATTCCTTACTTTTGCGTATAACCCTTAGATACCATTCTAGCCTTAAAGGTTTTGACCTTTCCATCCACTCCTCTTTTCCTCTTGTAGATCCACTTACACCCTATGGGTTTTACCCTTTCAGGTAGACCCACAAGCTCCCAGACCTGATTAGTCTCCATAGACTTCATCTCTATGTTTATGGCCTCTGTCAAGAGTTTTGAATCAACATCCTCCATAGCTTTTGCATGAGTATAAGGATCCCTGTCATGTTCATCCAGTTCAGCCAAAAAGACCTCCCCATTGAACATATACCTCTCAAGTTGACGGCCGATCCTCCCACTATGCCAAAGCCCCTTAGGTTGTTGTTCAAGTTCATTTGGTTTTTCTACTCTGATCGAAACTGTTTCATTCAGAACCTTTGGAGTGATTGGATCACTCCTTAACTCCTCAAGTACCACTTTGCTTTGAGGTTTAAAGTCATCCATGTAACTCTCCTCAAGGAAAGTTGCATTAGTTGAAACCACGACTTTATTTTCCTTTGGGTTATAAAAATAACCCCCTTTAGTCCCTTTTGGATATCCTACGAACAAGCAAATTTTTGAATGTGCTTCCAACTTATTCGGATCCTTAAACAGGACATGAGTCGGACATCCCTATATGCGAATATGGTTTAAGGATGTCTTCCTGCCCGTCCACAACTCGTGAGGAGTTTTAGGGACCGATTTTGAAGGCACATTGTTCAAAAGATAGCATGCGGTTTGTAGTGCATATCCACAAAAGGATAAAGGCAATGATGAATAACTCATCATGGACCTAATCATGTCCAATAAAGTCCTATTTTTTCTCTCTGCTACGCCATTCTACTACGGTGTGCCTGGCGTAGTCAAATGGGATAAAATCTCATTCTCTAATAAGTGTCCCAAGAACTCATCAAAAAGGTATTCTCCACCTCGATCAGATTGAAGTGCCTTTATAGGTCTACCCAATTTCTTTTCCACTTCAATCAGAAACTCCCTGAACTTGTCAAAAGTTTCGCTTTTGTGGCGCATCAGATACACATACCCATACCTTGAGTAATCGTCAATGAAAGTGAAAAAGAACTCATACCCTCCTCGTGCCCTGATGTTCATCGGTCTGCAAACATCACTATACACAAGTTCCAGAACCCCTTTGGCCCTATTGCCTTTAGACCCGAATGGTCTTTCGGTCATTTTACCCTCTATGAGGTATAGATTCCACCTTTAAGTGACTTAAAGGTCCATCCCTTACCAACCTTTGAATCCTATTCAGGTTAATATGACCAAGGTGCAAATGCCAAAGATAAGTCTTATTAGAGTGAGAAGTTTTAAGTCTTTTAGAGTTATTATCATTCATCTCAGCATTAAGCAACAAGTCCATCTTAGGTTTGATAAAATATAGATTATTTCGCATCCATCCAGAACAGATAAAAGATTTGTTTTTACCAATCACCACTTTATCATTAAAAGAGACCAAAATAGGAGTCTTTAAATAAACAAGCTACAGAAATTAAATTGCTTTTAAATTTAGGAACATAAAAACAATCTTGCAAAAATAAATTCCTATAATTATCAAAATAAAGTGGGCGTCTCTCACTACTTCCACTATGACCAAGGATCAATCGCCCATCCTAAGCATGAAGTCTTCATGCAGTAGACTTCTCACTTCTTTGAACCCCTATAGAGAAACACAAACATGATTAGTTGCACCAGAATCTATGAACCAAATCTCACTAGATTCCTCAACCAAACAAGTTTTTAAATATAGAAGATCACACCTATCTCCATTGGAAAGGAAGTCTTTGCAATGCTTCTTGATGTGCCCGACCTTCCCACAAAAGAAGCATTTAAGCTTCTTCGGGTTCTTCTCTTCTTCTTCTTGCTCTTAGTGCTAGTAGGAATAGAAGACTTCCCGTTCTTGGCCTATTGGTTCTTTCCATTCCCAGAGTTGGAATTGGAACCAGAAGCAGCTACCATGTTGGCCTCTCCACCTATAGGAGACTCCCTAATCAGCAATTTGAACTCCTATAACTGTTTTATTAATTCTATCAAGGTCATATCCTATCTATTGCTTAAATTAAAAGTAGCTCTAAATGGAATAAATTCCTTAGACAGAGTCTCAAAGACCATAGTCATATGAGTTTCAGCATCGATGTCGGTTCCATTGGTATAAGCCTCAGTGAGGTAACCCATGACCAACATCATGTGCTCCTTTATAGATGTCCCTGGTCACTGTTTATAGTTTAAGAGTTTCCAAAGCGGCCCTTGCTGATTTGTTATGGCCTGGCCTCCAAACTATACTCAAGATTATCCAAGATCTGCTTCGTAGTCTCATAAGCTGGATGTTGAGCCTGCAGCACGTTATTCATGCTAGCCATAACATAGTAGCGGGCCTAATCATTTGCATCTTTCCAGCAATCATACACTTAGAATTGCTCATTAGTTAAGTCTCCCGTAGGCTCGGGAGGACAAGGGGTTGTCAGTACATATTTCAGTTTTTCAAAGGACAGGACGATATCCAGGATCCGTTTCCAATCATTATAGTTCTCACCGGTTAATAGGTTTTTATCAAGTATCGATGATATAGCATTTTTAGACATTTTTAATATACAATAAAGAATCATATACCAAACATAAGCAAACATATCATAATAATTTAGTAGGATAACACAATCATGTAAAAACATAAAAATATGTTTATGTGTTAAAACCTTTAAAATATCACAACCTCACAACGATAATTCCTAGCTCAAAATTCAACAAGCTCCCAAGGGATTCATGCCAAATTCAATCAGGAACACGGATCCCCTCCTAATTAATATATGTCATCCAGGACCCGTACGATCAAGCATATATTAATAATCGTTTCTTTGGCTATTAATTTTATTAATAGAGCTCCTAGAGTAGGTTAATAATAAAATTAACATTAGTGTATAACCATCGTTTTAATATTTTATCCATGATTTGCAATCACCACCTAGGGGTGTGCAACCGTAAATCATGCTAAAATACCTTATCCTCTCAGATATCCAATTTAGTACATGATAGAAATCCCTTCCTAAGGGTCGAGACCACCATGTTCTGCCTATGGACCAATGATAGAGGCCTTAGGTTCTCTCTTCGAAAACCTTCTCCCACTCAATCTTTTGAAATCAAGGTTTTATTTTAAAAATATGCGTGAACAATTTTAGTATGAGTGGCACTCCCTATTCTATATGACATGTTATGAATATCTATGGCAAATTATATTGTAATGCAAACAAGTAAAGCAATCGAGCAAAGCTACAAGCAAAAGAATAAATAACCGTAATATTATGGCTCCACCCTTGAGACATATTATCGATACTTCATCCTTGAATACTTAAGCTGTATCCTTCTTCAAGTAATGCCCATCTTTAAGTCTTTAATCCCATATGAATTGAATACTTTATATTTCTAGTCATATCTAAATTTAATGTTGCTCAGAATTGTCCCAAAATAAAATTAAAATTGTATTGAAAAAATTACACCTTTTTAAAAAATTTTCCAACTCTCAGTTGGTAGGCCGATCGTCCAGATCGGCCTACCGGTCATGCTCTATCGGCCTTCCGATCTAGATGATCAGCCTACTAAACTGGAAGTTCGGCCTATTTGACCTGTCGAACTGGAAGTTTGACATGCCGCCAAAGCCTCCTAATTTCTACCCCACTTACGGCCTACCGAACCCCATGTCTAGCCTGTCGATCTGTGACCATCGACCTGTCGAACTGTGATGTTTGGCATGCCGACCGAATAGAAATCTCCAATTCTAGAAAATACAATTTTTAATGCAATTCATCAATTTTATTTTAACAATTCAAAAACAAAAATTAGAGACTTAGGAAATACCTGGGTGCGCCATCATCCATCTTCTAGATCCGTCTTCTCTAAATAATTATTTAATTACAAAATTCTTACAAATTTAAAATAAATAATAATTCTTAGACGGAGATGATAGTTCACCATCTAATTACATGAAAAACCTAGATACACATTCTAGCCTCTAAGGAAACATAACCAGCATAAATTAATTAATAAATAAATAAATAAATAACGATTTAATCAACCATAATTAATTAATGAACATTCACCACATGATCCATAACAACATAAAATTATATAGAAACCTAGAGTGCCAACTCTCTATAAAATTAAATTCAAGCATAAGAGAGATTAAGATCACAAATTTTATACATATAGTACGATCACAAACACTTAAATTTAAGTAAAAAAAAATATGGCTCTGATACCAATTATTGGAAAAAGAGCACGCAACGGAATTTTATAAATGTTACATTAGAGTATTTTTCAAAACACAAGTTTGACATGCTATATACATAAATCAAATGGATCTTACTAACCTTTGTGTGCCAAAGAACCCTCGCAAAACGTGAAGAGAAGTAACGTTCCAGAAGAGCCTCAACCAATTGGTCTTCTTTGCTACTCTTTATCAACGACCGGAGTGAGTGTGGGCTCACACGTACAGCTCTTCCACTAGGTGACTCTCCTTCCAACCAATCAAGAGAACCCAAAGCAAGTGTTCCTGATTTGTGAACAAAAGCTCTCAAGGAGTTTTCAGATTCTCACCAGCAAAATACCACTCTTAGTCTCTCAATTGATCTGAGCAACTCTTAAGACTTACTCCCTTTTTATAGAAGTTGGGCCTAAGGTCAGGCCTTATCAGATTAGGTCTCAAAAACTCAAAACAGAATCAGGTTTGGATCAATATCTGATAAGATCTGCGTAAAAATGCGTAATCTTATCATTTGCTTATCGGCAGGCCGATCAGGATATTCAACAGGCCAAACAGGCCCATCGGTAGGCCAAACACGTGCATCCTTAGGCCAACCTACCGAATAAATATCTCCACAAATCTATTATTTTTCACTTGAGATTCTATAGGATAAAGTCTTAGTTTTAATTCAAATAACCCAATAGAGAAGTTATCTGATCAAAGCAACTTTATCTAGATAATCTCTAGAAAAATAAATCAATTCCCAATAATTCTACAAGTTTGTCTTGATCTAATTTATCCAAAATTAAATTAGCCGATAAACAAACAAGAATTATTCGATCACAATAATTCAACAAGTTTATCTTAAATTAATTTTATCATAAAATTAATTCAAACGATAAACAGACATGAATTATTTGATTCTTCCAAATTTCGTCCAATCTAATAAATCCAACATAAGTCACCAATTATTGGAAAAGCACGTTGTGTCGTTACAGGATGTTGTAAGCTAGCAAAGGGGACCAAATGGACCTATATAATTCAAGCTCCTGATAATTACGAAACTCAATATCCCAGATATACATTTCATAATTATCAACTCCAATGCCACTCTTTAAAAGCTTGGAGCTACACTCTCGAACTACGTAGAATTATAAAGCCCGTGTAGCTAAGTTTTCATGACATATCATAGTGTATCGTATCTCCATATGATAATCCATAATCGGCTTAAGGATAAGTTCTGTTTTACTTTCTTGATTATTTTTATCTTACGTTCCATTATCTCACCATTGGAAAACTTACTATCCAAAGACAGTATACCATTCGGTTGCACCTATGAATCCAAATGGTTGATCGCTTCGGTTTTCTAATTACAAGATAATGCATATAAGAGGATATCATTACTCCTAAAGAGGAGCTATGGATTCCACATCTATGAATAACAGGTCTAAGCTATCAAGAGTCATGCCTCCAATGTACCGACATGCATACCACTATTAAGATGTGGGTGTCACCCTTTGGTACATCAAAAGACACAAGTCAAGACAACAGACCCACTATTCATCTCAAGATTAAGATACAACACAAATGATTGTCTAAAGTGAATTAATTTGCTAAGACAGAATTATTAATCCAAATAAATTCATTTTATGTCCCAATCCAACACATCGTCACCTATGACAATGTGCCAATATTTCTATTCACAGAGTCCACCTCGATGGTCAAGACAAACCATCTGTCAAAAGGGATATGGACAACATAACAATCTTTGCATGAATAAAGCGCCCAACTTTATTCCCTCGATTGCGGATCTTATCATTTAGACCATCATCTTAAGAATTGTGTCTTCTACATAATTCATTCATCATATGCCCAATTCTTAAGGTTTATACTGATAGTCTCAGACTATTGTTTGCTTAACATACATTCAACAAATATGAACGTAAAGAGAACAAGATTTGGTATATAAACAATGAATAAATTCTTTATTGATAAAAATGTCTCCAAAAACTTATTATATTTTTACTCCTTAGAGCATACATCTCTAACAGTTTCTTAATAGTGTCATGACCTCGATCGTGACTTCTGATATATAATAAAATACTAAAATATAGTTATTAAAATTTATAGATTCTTTTTGAAAACAATTTCAAATCACACAAAGTTCTAATGATTCTGAAACTTTTGCGCAATATACTACATATCTATAAATATCACTTATTTAATTTCATCACATTTGGAGTACTAAAAGTAATTTTTCTTCATTTTTCAATTCATAAAGACTTTTAGTGGAACAATATTGTAGCACTTTGTAATTTATGAATTTTATAAAATCACACAACATTCATATGGCTTTGAAAATTTAATATGATATACTAGACATCAAAATATATCTCAAAATTTAATTTTATTACATTTGAGATGCTATAAGCATCTCTATATATCTTAGAAATCAAAACACACAACTGTCTCTGGAAATATGCCATAAGCAGCCAGCAATTAGAGAATTTTATAAAATCACACAAAATTCTAATGGCTCTGAAGTTTTAAAACAACATACTAAACATTCATACATGCAACTAGACTAAATTTCATAATATTTGGATCACTATAAATACTTTTTTTAACTTTAAAAATATAAAAAATGTGGCTAGAAATTAGCAAAAATAGCCAAACTACAAACATTCATCCATCTTTAACTTAAAATCTAACATTCATTTGCAAGTCAAATTTTGCATACAGTAACAACACATATAAACAAATATTTCTCAGTGTTTGGTATTACACACATCTCAAAGCATCCTCAAATAAATAGGCATAGTTGAAATTGATTTTAAAGATTTGTAAAAATGACATTTTGTAAAAATTTTCTAGAAAATAATAAATAGTGTATTTGAATCTAAAATTTTTAATAAGATATCTCTAACATACATATGAACAACACGCAAAAGTAATTTTCACAAAATCTCTTTTTTAGTTTGCCTGGAAAATCTCAAAGTATGGATTTTCTGCCCAAAAACAAGTTTTATAGCAATAATCTTATAAAAATTATTTTTTAAATAAAACTAAACATTAAAACATATAAAATCAGCCTATAATATCATAGTAAGATTTTTGTATGAAAATAGATATAAAAACCGATCTCAGGACATGTTCGAAACTTCGTTCCAACCTCGATTATGATTTCAATGATCACTCCATAACTCCATCAGTTTTTCTCCAATTTGGATTGTTTGATTCATTTATGGTTTAGTAAATGGTTGTGGAAAAGTTATAGAGGCTCATGGAGGAGATTTGAGGTTGATAAAAGCTTAGTTTCAATGATGTATGCGTAACACCTACCATTTTCTCCTATAGATATTTGCATTAATTAAATGTTAAAACATGATATTTTAAGTGCTATTATTATTTATGTTATGTAAATTAACTTTTTATTTAGTAATGTCGCAAGTGACGACCACATGGGATCGATGTACTTGGGATGTTCATGTCAAAAATGATGATAAGCATAAAGTATTTATTATTTTTTTAAGAGTTTCAACTTGCTCTAAATTTATAATCTTTATAATACTTTGGAATTATATATGCCCTGGAATTATACTCTTGACAATGACATAAATTTTATTGCATATTTTCTTATTTTTATAACATTTATAATGTCATCATAATTATATGTGTAACATTTTTATTATAGTGTTAAGAAACTCAATAATATAAATTGCCCAAAAGAATAATGAGTAAATTAATATTTTTGGGGTCATGGGAGCAAATATTATTTTTGCATCTAAATAATTAAGCATTATATTGTATTATATTATAATATATTATATTATATTATATTATATTATGTAAACGGTAAGTTGCCATAGGAAAAGTTTTTTTAAAAAAAGAAGGATTACAAGGCCTTATCATATAAGACACTATGTTATCTTGGCCGTATAGATCATAAAGAAAAAAGTAAAATAAGGCCCACAGCCTTATCATATATTTACCGTGTTTAAAAAAAAAAAAGAAAACAAAGATAAAGGGAGGAAAACTAATTAGACTAAGGCTAGGGTTTTCTACACTCATTTAATTTCTTCTCTGTCATAAACCTATAAATATATCTTTAAGCTACCAAAACCATTACATTCCCTTAATTTTCAACTGAAGAAAATTCTCTCCCTTACCCCTTCTCAAATTCACATTCATAGGCCTCCATTATCACTTAAAATTCTCCTTGTCTCTATCAACTCTCTACTTCTGAAGCTGATATATCATCATTTATCCTTCTTTTCTTTCCAACCATTGCAAAAGAGATAATTTTCAAAGATTGTATATGCATGATTTCATGGTTGTGGAAAGAAAACATAAGAATTTAAGGTATGGTTTAAAGATTTTCATGGTTTTGAATTAATGTTTTTTGACAAACTTTGTAGAAAATTGATCTTTTAGATTGTGAATGTGTACAAATGTATGTTTTTATGAAAAATAAATTATTTTGTTTATTACTTTGATTATAACAATTTTATTTTATGGTTGAAAGCATTTATATTCGAATGAAATCATGAAATTACATGAAAACAATGTTTTGTCATTGGAATGTGATATAAGAATTTTAGGATTTTTGGTTAGTAGGTAAGATTGTCAATAATATTTCGAATCCAAATGATTTTAATTTGCTACGATTTTTGGATATGATGTATATATATATGTTATAATAATGGAATTTTTTTATAAATTTTCATTCAATATATAATTAACATTATAGAGTTTGTCTTATAGGACAAAGCATCTTTTTATTCTGAAAAAATTATGAGTCATTCTTGATATGTTAACTAAGTGTTTGAAAATTTTTAACCTCATATCTTTATTATGTTTCAAGATAAAATTCGTTGATCACCAAGTACTCAGTGGTTGTGAATGTCTATTTGATATGATTTATATAATTCATGAGATAATAAATCATTCTTTTAAATCTCTTCTAGATGATTTATTATTTTTTTAACGCTTATTTATATGTTAAGCATGGCACATAAAAATTTTAGAACCATATGATGCATATTTGATTTTATAAAAATGTTTGAATGAAAAGTGTTCATTGTTTAACATGTGTGATGTTAATATTAACTTTGAATTCAAATGTGTGTTGAATTATTCTGAATATATTTGGAGCTAAATTTTGGATGTGTTATGATTCTATGTGTCTTTTATGTGTTGTAATTTTATAAATTATTTTATGATATAAATGATTTAATCCATAATTTTTAATTAGGATAGCTCACTGCCCAGGCTTTGCTAGTAGATTTTGTAGTATTGATTATGTGATTTATTTAAATTATCAAATGAAATTTTTATGGCTAAAGAAAAATCTAAGCGTTATATATGTGTGTTAACTTTATTCCTGCAAATTTTCATGGTCTAATTGAATGTGAATCAAACAATATAAGGTAATGAATCCTTGAACATCAATCAATTTTTGTGATCGACAGATTTACTTAAATGTCTTGAAAAATTTAGAAAGGTATTTTGGATTAATATTTTTAAAAGAAGAAAATTTGAGTGATGTTTTTATATGTTAGCTAGTGATGTTTTTATACGTTAGCTATGTTATGGAAGAAGTTTTAGACTTTATTCATTCCTATAAATTGAGATTAATTTCTCTAACTAATTAAATATGAAGGCTTCTGCCTTTTTGTTTCTTGACTCTAAGTGCATGTTCATGTTTCAAAGATTATTTGTTTCATTAAGAAAGATGTATGGTGATTTAATATGGTATTAAATGATATCATAAACATGAATATTAATTTCATTTCTTATATGAATGATTGACGTGGGCACTCTAAAGGGTGAGTATATCGAGAACCATGGCCACATCGGCCGATTTACGGTTTAGTAAGCGAGCAAGTCAAGTAAGTACATTCTTACCTGTAACATGATAAAGTTTAGGCAATGTTTATAAGTGAAGGTTTGGGATTTAAGGTTCTTAGTTCAAGACCTTTTATGATAAATTTTCCTAAGGATGTTTTTATTTTTATGTTTCTTAGAGTTTATGACAACTTTTTAAATAAATATCTATGTATCACTTAATTTAGTGTTGTACACTCTATGTTTATGTTTATTATATCCCGCAAGATTTGGACTTGTCATGTTTGACCCTACTCCTCTCATGGCAGCGTGCCTATGATGTTAATGGTACAACGCTTGGGCCCCTAAAGATAAAATGAATAACATTTTAATAAGAAAATTTAAATAAAAGATATGTCATATATTCAAACATGTGCCTTGTGTGCTATTATATTTATGATTATGATCTTATGTTATGCTTTTATGAAAGTTTATATTTTATGTTATGAGATAAGAAAGTGTACTTACTAAGTTTATGCTTACTTAGTTTTATATCATGTTGTAGACAAAGGAAAAATGCATATAGAATAGGTGGAGGAGGAGGACGTGAATGTGTGCAAGGAGTATTGGATTAAAATCAAAATCATGCCATGAAAGTAATTATTTACTTGGGCAATCATTTTATTATTATTGTTATTTTTCGCTCTGACGTTGACTTTAAGACAGTTTATTTTCCTGTGGACTTTTGAATGTTTTGAGGTTATTTGATATTTACTTCATTGTGGTTTCTTAAGGACTATATCATATTTCCTTATGTTGATATAATTAAACTATTTTGACATATAAGTATTTTTCTCGAGGTTTTTTAAATGTTGTTTGAAGTTCTATATGCCTATAATGTAATAAATGTTTGTATTTGTAAGCTAACCCTTTCTATAGGTTGTCGGTTAACCAGACACTATAGGTGTTCCATTAGGCTAATCGAGGTGTGGGAAGCAAATCTGATAAGTAGTTTTTGAAGAAAAAATGCATGGTTTTCTTAGGATATCTGCTCAAGTGTAAGTGTTTTTTTTGAATTGTTTGTCTTTAAATAATGATTTTAATGGCAAAAGTAACAATTATTGTGATGCCCATAAGAAAGCATTATAGTTATGGTATTAGAGCTAGTTTCTATTTCCAATGCACTTAATCATACGTTAGATTTAAGTCCTCCAAGTAAGTATGTTGTAGTTAAATTGATGTTTATGCAAGTTTAACGACAAGTATAAAGTTCAAATTTATGGTGATTAATGCCTTAGTGCGTAGTTTTTAGAGTGAAATCCTGTCTCATTCGTAAAATTGAAAGTTCATTCCTAAACTTGTAATCCTTCTAGAGAATCGAAGATGAATGACCATAGAAGGACTCAAGCTTGTGCTCAAGCTGCTGCTGGAGTTGGCAGCCCAACCAATGCTAACCTGATGGCAATGATTGCTGACCTTCAAAGATAGCTTTAAGATCAAAGAATGGAATTGAGGAGCTTAGATCTAATAGTCATGGAGGCAAAAGACAAGGTGAAAACATACCACCTTCTCCGCAATAGCAAGGAGGGGTAGCCCCTGCCCTTGCATCAGAAGCTAGACTTGCTTATTAAGAACCCTTATTGGTCAAGTGGAAGCATGTTAAGCCTGTTGATTTCAAACGTTCCAAAGAAACCTTTGTTGCTCAAGGATGGTTGAAGATGATTGAGACCACTCTGAAGCTGATGGGTTTTACTGAGAATAAGAAGGTCCTTTATGCCTCACATTGCCTAATAATGGAAGCTAGAATCTGGTGGATGGGATAGAGCAAAGCAAAAATGTAGATGAGATGACATGGACTGACTTTGTTCGTGAATTTAATGTGAAGTTCTTTCACATGAACATCACCTGGAAACATTATGATGAGTTCAAGAACCTTCGTCTAGAAGATATGTTAGTTATTAATGTGGTTGTTAAGTTCAATCAGTTGCTACGCCTTTGCTTGAGAATGGTCGATGATGCTGGTGAAAAGGTCAGGAAGTTGATCAAGGTTCTCTGACTTGAAATTGCAACAATTGCTGATGGGGTGAGTCCACCTAGAAATTCGAAACAAGTTGTTTTGAGGGTACAATGGGTTGAATTCCACCTATGGAAGTTGAGGAGAAATAGCCCCAACAAAGTGATCCTGCAAATAACTCAAACACTCATAACGAACCTAAGGGCAAACAACCAGAACTAGAAGAATAGTATGAGAAAGGGCAATTTCCAGAACCTGTAGGGTCAAAGCAACAAGAAAAGGAGTAATGGCGAGTATAACAACAACGGGCAGATACAACCCTGTGCCAAATGTGGAAAGAAGCACCTAGATAAATGGCATCGTGGAACAAACCAATGCTTTCTTTGTGGCCGCAAGGGTCACTTTTCCAAGAACTGCTCCACCTAGTTCAATGCTCAAGGTTAGCAAAAAGCCCTTAATGCTCAACTCCACTATATGCAAGCTAGCTTAGAGGGACCACTCATAAATCAGGGAAGACTTGAAGCTCCATTTACCAATGCTCGCATCTATGCAATGACGAAGGAACAAGTGGCAGCCGAAACCTCCAATGTTGTCACAGGTTAGATCTCAATCCTTTCTTTTAATGCACACGTACTTTTTGATATGGGTGCTATGCAATTATTTGTATCCTCTTATTTTCCTAAAAAGTTAGGAGAATATCAGGAGTCTATGAGACAAGGGTTCACTATGACACTACCCTCTGGGGAAGTGATGATGTCTACATATTATTTGCATATATTTCCTTTATGGATTTCTAGAAGAGGACTTTTTGTCAATCTTATTATAATCAATATGTGTGACTAATGATATGATTCTTGGGACGGATTTCCTAAGTAAATATAATGACTCTAAAGAGTTTTAGAGACAAAAAGTGATTTCCTATCTAGAAGGTGATGAAAGATTTGTGTATGTGGGTGAGTCAAGAAAGAAGCCAAACAAGTTTTTATCAGCTATGAAGGCAAGAAATTTGTTAGCAAGTGGCTATATAGGTTTTTTTAGGAACATCGTAGATAAGAGTCAAAAAGAAAATATAAATATTGAAGATGTTACAGTGGTTCAAAAATTTCTAGAGGTATTTCCAAAAGATCTGCCAAGGTTACCATTGGATAAAGAAATCGAATTTGAGATCAAGCTTGCTTTAGGGACTGATCTGATTTCCAAGGCACCGTATAGAATGGTTTCATCCGACCTAGTCACTCATGATGGTGAGAACTAGTTTTGTTTGTGAAGAAGAAAGATAGCACCATGAGATTCTGTATCAACTACTGAGAACTTAACAAGATGACGATCAAGAACAAGTACCCATTGCCTCAAATTGATGTTTTGTTTGACCAGCTTAAGGTACGTCGATGTTTTCGAAGATAAATTTATGCTCGGGATATAAGTAGCTAAAGATAAAAGAAGGAGACATTTTAAATACAACCTTTAGACTGAGGTATGGTCACTATGAGTTTGTGGTTATGCCTTTTGGTATGGCAAATGCACCTGCAGATTTTATGGACTTGATGAATCCGGTATTCAAGAGTTACCTCGATAAATTTATCATAGTGTATCGATGATATTCTTATTTATTCAAACAGTCAGGAAGAGCATGCGAAGCACTGAAGGATTGTGCTAGAGACCTTAAAGAGACACAAGTTATACACAAAATTCTCTAAGTGTGAGTTATGGCTCCACTGTGTATCCTTCATGGGGCATGTCATTTCAAAAGGGGGAATAATGATGGATCCTGCTAAGGTTGAGGCTGTTCTTAACTAGAAGCAACCTAAGAATGCGAGTGAGATAAGCAGCTTCTTAGGTTTAGCTAGTTATTATCAGAAGTCTGTGGAGGGTTTTTCCACGATAGCGTCGCCTCCCCCCAATATAATTCTCAAGGAGAAGAAGTTTGAATGGATCAGTAAGTACGAGAAGAGCTTCTTGGAATTAAAGAAAAGGTTGACTATAGCTCCAGTTTTGATAATTCCAGAAGGGAATGAAGGATTTGTTATTTATAGTGATGCTTCTAAAACAGGCCTAGGTGTAGTATTGATGTAGAATGATAGGGTGATTGCTTATGCCTCAAGATAGTTTAAGGATTACGAGAAGAATTACCCTACTCATGACCTTGAGTTAGTCACTATAGTTTTTCCGTTGAAGATTTAAAGACACTAGTTGTATAGAGTTCAATGTAAGATCTACATCGTCCATCAAAGTTTGAAGTACTTTTCACCTAGAAGGACCTAAACATGAGGCAGTAGAGATGGTTGAGTTGGTGAAGGATTATGATTGTGAAATCCTTTACCTTCTAGGAAAAGCGAATCAAGTGCCTAATGCCCTAAGTAGGAAGACTATTGCAACATTGATGTCATTGCAAGCGATCCCAACCTTTAAAGAAAGAAATTCTAGACTTTGGTTTAGAACTTATATTAGGACAGCTTTTATCATTGACTCTTCTTCCATCACTATCTTAAAAGATTCAAAGTAAACAAGAAAAGGATGTAAGCCTAGCTAGAACCAAGCCAGAAATCGAGGAAGGAAAATAGGAGGAGTTTCAAGTTACTGATGATGGATCTCTATATTTTAAGAACCGCTTATGTGTTCTCAATGTTGATGGCTTAAGGGAAAGGATCTTAGTAGAATTCCATAATACTTCTTATTTAATCCATCTAGGTGCAACAAAGATGTAAAATGATTTAAGGGACTGCTTTTGGTGGTTCGGAATGAATCATGATGTTGCTAAGTATGTAAGGAAAAGTTTGATTTGTCAGTAAGTCAAGGCTGAACATCAAAGGTGGGGGGGAAATTTACAGTCAATTTAAATACCTAAGTGGAAGTAGAAGGAGATTACGATGGATTTCGTCATAGGTTTGCCAAGAGCTACAAATGCATATGATCCCATTTATGTTGTTATTGACACATTGATGAAGATGGCACACTTTATCCCTATTAAGATATGCAACGTTATAGAGTGATTAGTGGAGCTTTTTGTCAAGTAGATAGTGAGGCTTTATGAAATTCCTAAGTTTATCATCTCTGATCGTTATGGTAGGTTCACTTTCAATTTTTGGAAAAGCATGTGGAACAAGATGGGTACTAAGTTGCACTTTAGTATGCCCTCTCACCCTCAGACTGATGACCAAACAAAGAGAACAAGTTTGATTTTAGAGGATATGTTCTGCGCTTATACCTTAGACTATAATACCAACTGGTGTAAGATGTTACCGTTGGTAGAATTTACTTATATCAACAGCTAGCAGGTGATAATTGGAATGGTACCTCATGAGGATTTATGTGGACAGAAGTGTTGATCACTTATAGGTTGGCATGAAGTTGGAGAAAAGAAGATGATGAAAAGCAAGGATATCAAAAAGACAAATTTTTTCAATGAGACGTGTGACATGGTAAAGTGGATACGTAAAAGAATTAAGACTGCTTAGAGTTGACGGAAAAGCTATGCAAACAAAAAGAGAAGGCCCTTAGAATTCACTATAGGCGATTCTGTGTTCCTAAACTTGTACCTAGGAAAGTAATCATGAAGTTCAAGAAGAAAGGAAAGCTAAGCCTGAGGTTTGTTGGATCCTATAAAATTTTAAAGCGAATTGGTAAGGTAGCTTATCAATTGAGTTTTCCATCGGAGATGTCATTTATCCTTGATGTATTCCATGTCTTGATGCTTAAAAAGTATGTCCCAGACCATACATACGTGATCAAACCACAGGTGATTGAGATAAGAAAAGATCTCAGCTATAAAGAAAAGCCGGTCGAGATTTTAGATAAAAAACTAAGACCTTAAGGAATAAAGAAATTTATTTGGTCAAAGTTTTTGTAGTTAAATCACTAGGTAGAAAAGGCAATGGAGGAATACGAGGATGACATGAAGGCCAAGTATCCACAATTATTTTGAGTTTCGAGAATGAAACTCTTATAAGGTAGGGAGAGTTGTAACGCCTGCCATTTTTTTATGAATATTTGCATTAATTAAATGTTAGAACATGATATTTTAAGCGCTATTATTATTATTATTATTATTATTGTTATGTAAATTAACTTTTTATTTAATAATGTCGTAGGGGACGGTCACGTGGGATTAATTTGCTTGGGATGTTCATGTCAAAAATGATAATAAGCATAAAGTATTTATTTTTTTTAAGAGTTTCAACTTGCTTTAAATTTATAATCTTAATAATACTCTAGAGATATATGTGCCATAGAGTTATACTCTTGACAATGATATAAATTTTATTGCATATTTTCTTATTTTTATAACATTTATGATGTCATAATAATTACATGTGTAACATTTTTATTATGGTGTTAAGAAACTCAATAATATAAAGTGTTTAAAAGAATAATGAGTAAATTATTATCTATCGGGTCATGGGAGCAAATATTATTGTTGTATATAAATAATTATGTATTATAATTAAATTAAATTACTATATGCGGATATGTAAGCGGCAAGTTGTCACAAAAAAAGTTAAAAAAAGAAGAAGGATTATATGACCTTATCATATAAGATACTATGTTTTGTTGGTCGTGCAGATCATAAAGAAAAGCGTAAGATAAGGCCCACAGCCTTATCAGATATTTACCGTGTTTAGGAAAAAAAAAGGTGATAAAAAAGGGAAACCAAGTTAGACTAGGACTAGGGTTTCTATAATCATTTAATTTCGTCCCTCTTATAAATCTATAAATATATCTTTAAGTCACCAAAGCCACCACATTCCCTTAATTTCAAGCCATAGAAAATTCTCTTCCTCACCCCCTCTCAAATTTAGGTTCATAGGCCTCCACTATCACTCAAAAGTCTCTAAGTCTCCATTATCTCTCCACCCCCAAAGTCGATATCTCATCATTCATCCTTCTTTTTTTTTTCCAACTGTTATAGAAGAGATTATTTTCCAGAGATTATAAGTGTAAGATTTTGTGGTTATGGAAAGAAAACATAAGAATTTAAGCTATGATTTAAAGGTATTATGGTTTTGAATTTTTATAACTATATGTATTGTTTTTGTGATAAACTTTGTTAAAAAATTATTCTTTTATGTTGTGAATGTCTGCATATGTATATTTTTATGAACAATAAATTCTTTATTACTTTGATTATTACAATGTTATTTTATGGCTAAAAGCATTTATGGTCATATCATGTCATGAAATTGCATGAAAAAAAATGTTTTGTTATTGGAATGTGATATGAGAATTTTAAGGTTTTTGGTTATTTAATAAGATTGTTGTTAATATTTCAAATCCAAATGATTTTATTTTGTAGCAATTTTTGGATATGATGTGTATATATATGTTATAATGAATGGAATTTTTTATAAATTTTTGATCAATATATAATTAAAGTTATGAGCTTTTGATCAAATACCTAACGAAATTTTATTTGCTAGCAAATTTGTATTTGTATATTGTAGAGTCTATCTTATAGGACAAAGCATCTTTTGATTCTGAAAAAAATTAGGAGTCATTGTTGGTATGCTAACTAAGTGCTTGAAAATTTTTAACTTTATATCTTTATTATGTTTCAAGATAAAATTCATTGATCTCTAAGTACTCAGTGGTTATGAATGTCTATCTAATTACTCTATATAATTCGTGAGATAATATATCATACTTTTAAATCTATTCTACGTGATTTCTTATTTTTTTTAACATTTATTTATATGTTTAGCAAGTCACAAACAAATTTCAAAACCATATGATGCATATTTGATTTTATAAAAATGTTTGAATGAAAAGTGTTCATTGTTTAGCATGTCTGATGTTAATATTAACTCTGAATTCGAACGTGTGTTGACTTATTTTGAATTTATTTGGAGCTAAATTTTGATTTTTTATGATTCTATGTGTTGTAATTTTATAAATTATTTTATAATATAAATGATTTAATCTATAATTTTTAATTACGACTGCTTACTGCCCAAGCTTTACTGGTAGATTTTGTAGTATTGATTATGTGATTTATTCAAATTATCAAACAAAATTTTTATGGCTAAAGAAAAATCTGAGCGGTATATATATGTGTTAACTTTATTCCTACAAATTGATCAATCCGTAAACATCAATCAATTTTTGTAATTGATAGATTTACTTGAATGTTTTGAAAAATTTTAAAAGTATTTTGGATTAATATTTTCAAGAGAAGAAAATTTGAGCAATGTTTTTATATGTTAGCCATATTATGAAAGAAGTTTTACGCTTTATTTTTGCTTATAAGTTGAGATTATTTTTTCTAAGTGATTAAAGGCTAAGTTTTCTGTCTTTATGTTTCTTGACTCTAAGTGCATGTTTATGACTTAAAGATTATTTGGTTCACTAAGAAAGATGAATGATGATGTAATATGGTATTAAATGATATCATAAACATGAATATTAATTTCATGTGTTACATGAATGATTGGCATGAACACTCCAAATGGCAAACATACTAAAAACCGTGGCAACGCCACTCGATTTAAGGTTTAGTATGCAAGCAAGTCAAGTAAGTATATTCTAACCTACAATATGATAAAGTTTATGAAAATGTTAAGTAATGTTTTACAAGCAAAGGTTTGTAATTTAAGGTTCTTATTTTAAGACTTTTATGATGAATTTTCCTAAGGATGTTTTTATGTTTATTTTTTTATGGTTTATGACATGTTTTTAAATAAGGCTTATATCTATATGTATCACTTCATTAAGCATTGCACATTTTATGTTTATGTTATGATGTCCTGTAGGGTTTAGACTGGTCATGTTTGGTTTGAGACTAGCTTCCCTACTCCTCCCATGACGACGTGCCTACGATGTTAATGGTGAAATGCTTAGGCCCCTAAAGATAAAATGAATAACCTTTTAATGCGGAAGTTTAAATGAAAGGTATGTTATATATACGAAATTGTGCCTTGTGCACTATTATGTTTATGATTATCATCTTATGTTATGTTTTTATGAAAGTTCATATTTTATGTTGTAAGATAAAAAAGTGTACTTACTAAGCTTATGCTTACTTAGTTTTACATCTGTTGTAGGTAAAGGTAAAAGGCATATGGAATAGGTGGAGGACGGAGATGGGCGTGTGTTTAAGGAGTGTTGGAGTCAAAACGGAATCACACCATGAAAAAATTAATTACTTGGATAATCATTTTTTTATTAATGTTATTTTTTGCATTGATGTTGAATTAAGATGGTTTATTTTCCTGTGAATTTTTGAATGTTTTGAGACTGTTTAATATTTCCTTAATTGTAATTTCTTCAAGACTATGTCATATTTCTTTATTTTGATATGATTAAACTATTTGGACATATAATCATTTTTCTCGAGGGTTTTTAAAAGTTGTTCGGAGTTTTGTGTGTATAATTTACTAAATGTTTATATTTGTAAACCAACCATTTCTGTAGGTTGTCAGTTAGCTAAACATTTTAGGCGTTCTGTTGGGCTAACCGAGGTAAGGGAAGCAAAATCGGTAAGTAGTTTTTAAAGAAAAGTTGCATGTTTTTCCTGAGATATTTGCTTGAGTGTAAGTGTTTTATTTGAATTGTTTATCTTTAAGTAATGATTTTTAAATGGCAAAAGTAATGATTATTGTGACGTCTGTAAGGGGGCATTATAGTTATGTAAGTTTATGAGTTGGTGTTGTGTGTGTGTTGATGGAAGAAAAATGAATCAGAGGGCAAATTTTTAGGAGGTGAAAATGGGGTTATTAATGTTTATTTGGTCCTATGATCTGGCCTAATCATTTTGTTCATACTATAAGATAGTTGACTATGGTGAGTTATGAGCTATGGGAGAAATTCATGGGTGAGGAAAATGGAGGCTTTCCTATGCAAATTTCATACGGGTAATAATGGGTTGTCATTATTCTTTAAAGAAAAATCTTTCCTAAATCTCTTTAATGATGAGATTGGGTGTGATTTGGAGGAGTTTTGGATGTGAAAAGAAAAATAAAGAAAAGGTTCAAATGCATTTTGCATTCATTCTACAACTATTTGATCGAGAAGAAGAAAACCAAAACTACAAGTCATTTTGGTCATTAAAGACCAAAACGACATGTCATTTCCTTATCATGGAAGCATTATTGATGATGGTCAAATGACCATTAGTTGAACCCTAGGGGCTAAACGACATATAACAATAGCAGGAGCAGCAGTAGCAACAACAACAACAATAACAATTACAAAGAAATCATGACTATGATTTGATAAATATACATTTTTTTATTTACTTGTGACAATAAAATAAAGTTTTAAAAATTTAAGACCTTACAAATAGTGATATTGATGAAACGATATATATGGTGTGGCTAGAAAAATTTGTATCCGGCAACCCAAAGAAGGTGGTTTGCAAACTAAAAAAATCCATCTATGGTCTCAAACAGGCTTCCCATCATTGGTATTAGAAATTTCAACAGTTTTTATCTCATATGGGTTTAAGGCAAATGAAGTTGATGATTGTGTGTATCATAGGTTCAGTGGGAGTAAATATATATTCCTGGTGTTATACGTCAATAACATACTACTTTATAGCAGTGATATAGCCTTACTGCATGAAACCAAGAGATTCCTGACAAAGAACTTTGGAATGAAAAATCTTGGGATGCCTATTTTATAATAGACATACAAATACATTGAGATCATTCTTGACGTATCCATAGGATATCACAAAAGAGTTATATCAAAAGAGTTCTCAACAGATTTGACATGAAAGATTGTGCACCAAGAGATACCCCAATTGCTAAGGAGACAAGTCAGTCTTAGTTAGTGCCCTAAGAATGAGTTTGAAAAGAAAGAAATGCAAATGATTCCTTCTACATCAGCTGTAGAAAGTCTTATACATGTTCAAGCATGTACGCTTTCAGATATTGCATTCATAGTGGGAATGTTAGGCAAATATTTGAGTTACTCAAGGATGGATCATTAGAAAGCAACCAAATGGACTATGTGTTATTTGCAAAGAACAAAAGACCACATTCTCATGTATCGAAGATCAGATCATTTAGATATCGTTGGATATTTTGATTTCAATTTTGCTAGATTCCAAGACAGTAAAAGATCCACATCGGGCTATATTTACTTGCTAGCTAGAGGGCTATTTCCTGGAAGAATGTTAATCAGACACTCCTAGCTTCTTCTACTATGGCAGCTTATTATGAGGCCTCTAACCATGAGATATGGCAATGAAATTTTGTCACCAGGCTGCGTGTTATGGACGGTATTGAGAAACAATTGAGGATATATTGGGACAATTATTTGGCTGTACTTTATTCCAACAACAACAGAAGTTCTATGAAGTCAAAGCATATAGAATCAAGTTTTTTGTTATTAGAGAGAGTTCAAAGTTGTCAGGTGTCTATAAAACATATTGGGGCAAACTCCATGATTATGGATCTGCTTACTAAGGGTTTACCACCCAAGGTGTTTCATAAGCACACTGCTCATGTAGGTGTTGTTTTATTTGATGAAGTACATGTCTAGTAGAAGTTTGTATTTTGGCATTCTCCTGTTCTAGACACATTTTATATTAATTTTTTGCACAATAAAATAGATGTTTTATTTACAAACTCTAAATTATATTGTTCCTAGTTTTGATCTAATTTAAGAATAAAGCTGGACTAGTTGGAAATAGGTGTCACAACCCTCCTTTTTATGGGCTGTGGTTTAACATTTTTCTTACTTATGTAACTATAAAAATCTTGAAAATACCCTTTTTTTTTAAATATATTACACGTACATGCTGAAACTCCTTTTATAATTATATGTATAACTACACAAACAACTTTCTTTTTAAAACATCACTTACTTAGCATGTCCAGAAGAGGTTTTGTCTCACTTAACCGTACTATATTATTTATACATCAAGATCTAAAATAACTTAAAATACATAGCAATCGAAACATATCTATGGCAGTATCCACCCCTTGGTCTGTACAGTGCTCATATTCCCCCGCCAGCTCATTAGTATGTTCATTCTGACCTTCTGGTGGAAATTCCTACAGCATGAAATAACTAGATAAGCTTATGATCAATTAGTCCAAACATAGCCCACATGAATCTTATAGTAATACGCATGATCCATTTCTACTGTCTTATGAACATTCTTTATTCTTGTTATATCTTTTCTTTCATTAGGGCCTAAGTATCGTACCATATGTGCACATAGGTCTTCGTAACACCGAGACCATAACACAACTTTAACTTTAAACTCCCCTTTACTTCAGGAGCTGGTATGACACTTTCCTCAGTTTTGGTGTTTCATTTACCAATTCAGTTATTTTGGTTATCATACCATGCATGATAATATACGTACATACTATGTGCGAAACATTTACACTCTTCAACTATATAGCACACATAGGCATGTTCACATAAATACGTTATACACTTAAATATACTCTATCATACTGTAGGTGGGTGCTATTAAAACCGTCTTCGGGTTTCCCTTATTACTCGTCGAAAGACTTGTTTGGTCAATTATATCGTTATTAGCCAAATCATCACTATTTAGCTATACGTCAATAAGGTATACTTTTCGATTACTATTTCAGAATACTTTTTTGACTACTTAAAGTTTGACCATCCTTTCGTTGTTCTCTATCTTCTACGTTTTGGGGTTCGTACTGCTTATTTACTAAAAATGACGTTTTTGCCCTTGATGGGCCGCTTTGAATTCCTAGGCCTGACTTGGTTAATCTAACATGAAACACGCTCATTAGCGTGAAAACAAGTGTTTAAGGCATCGAATAACGAGTTTACAATAAAAACTCAAGTTAAACAAAACTTTGCAATTTTACCCTCGTTTGAAAATTTTTTACGCTTTTGTCCACGAGACCAAAAATAATCTTTTTAAACCATTAGTCCCTATTTTTCAAGAGGATCAAATTTTCTCAAAGTACCATACCATAATTCTTTTTGTAAAATGACATTTTTGCCCTTAAAAATTTTTTTTTCCAACTTTAACAATTTTTTGTTAAATTTATATCTCACAACTGAGGACGATTTTCAACGAACCATTTGCTACTCCTAATAGTTTCGTCGAGATCTACAACTTTTATGTTTTAACTTTTTTAAAATTCTCATTGAAAAGGGGAGTTTTTGGCCTTTTTTTTTAATCTATTGAGAATAAGAATTTTTTTGCAATTTAGTCCCTAGGGTAATTTTGTAAAAATATGCTTTAATACAATACCCCCACTGTTTTAAGCAGTTTCCAAAACCTCTCTAACAAATAATCTTGCTTGAAAATGTTAAACTTCATTCCTTTAAGAAATTACACAAACTTTGAAATTTTTACCCAATTTCAAAACCATACCAAACCTTAAGCACTTAACCTCCAATTACACCACTCATCACCATCACCCACTTGAAAATTACATAAACATGTCATAGTCTAACATAAATAATTACATGCCTTACTTGAAAATCAAACAACAAAGTCAAAACAAGCATCCATAAATCCAAGATTAAGGGCTAGGCTTTTAACAAAGAGAAAAGTAATGAGCTTGTGCACCTTCCTCACTTTGATTATGCCAACTTTCTAGGTGTTTTCCATAACCAATAAAACTTTTGTTAAACTCCCTTCAAACCCAAGAAAACCCCAGAAAACTTAAGGAAAGTTTAGCTTTTTTACCTTGAAAAGTTTGCAAACCTTGAAGTTGAAGCTTGAAACTTGTTTGGAGAAAGTTTTGTGAAGAATTGCTTTAGAACAAAATTTTGGGAGGGTGAGTTTTGGAGTTGCCGAATATGGGTGGTAGAGAAATAAAAAAAAATTTCACTTTTAAGTCTTTTAATTAAGACTTATCCACCTTTTCTTTTTAATATTATGGTGAGTCACCCCTTGTAATAATTGGGCATGTTGGGTAGCTTTAGGTGATTGGGCCACCTCTTATAGTGTGGTGGCCCAATAAAAACCCATGGGGTGTCCACTTGGTGGGCCCTTAAAATCTCACACTGTATAATTTTTCACCACGGAGTATTTTTCTTATACTGTTGGAGTGAACCCATTGAAAAACATATTCTTATATTGTATAAAATATACAACGTATTCTTTAGTTCACTTTTAGAGTTCAAACACAGTATTTTTTATATCTGTGTTTTTACTTTAGCAGTGTACTTATACTGTATCATACCCTTTTTACACTGTTTTAGGGTTTTGGCATACTTTCCTACTTTATTTTAATCTTACTCACCCATTAATTTATACAAAAATATTATAATTAATTGTGATATAAAATTCGTTTCATAGATATTATTTAAAATTTTTTGAGTTTTTAAGCTCACAAAATCTGTATTTAGTAATATCCAACATCGTATCAAGTTTATCGTAAAATTTTCTACTAACATTGTTTATTATACATTATCATAATTTTTACAAAAATACGATTTATAAGGATAAATTCATTAATTAAATCCAATTAAATATTATATTTTATTAATGCATTTCTCTTGGTCATTACAATAGGTATGTTTAAGATCATATTGCATGTAATTTTCATGTTACGTTACCATACTTGATCTTTGTCATTGAATATGTTGGTATGGTAACCATTGATGGGTCTAGTTACGAGTATATATAACAAAGGTCGCTTTGATCCTATGCTAATATAATAGATGGACCAGATTGTAACCAAGGAGATATTTCAAAACGTGATAGTATTTTCAGTGCACACTCAAGATTATATCATATAATTGTTTTGAGAAACATATATAGCATAAGTAGGAGATTGTTGGGTTTATTATTTAATATCCTATTGTAGTCTTTCATATTTAATTAATAATTATAGGCTATCTAACTTAATAGGGCCTAATTAAAGATATATTATTTTGGGATTTAGAAATATCTATTAAGTATGGGCTTCAAATGTGTAGAAACCTACTTCTAATCAAAGTAGGAATAATGAGATTCTAATTTGACTTGGTACATAAAAGGGTTATGGTCTCCAGGTTAAAGCATAATACAATTTGCTCTCCTCCTCCTTTTCCTATTAAAGAGAAGGATTCTTTGAGCACTAAAGATAGATTTGACTATTGAAAACTCCATCCCTCTCAATTACATCACTATGGATTCAAGTATACATTCTTAACTATTATTCTTAGTAATTTAGGATGATAGTTCTTAGTATTTAATAATACGTTGGTTAACCATATTTATGATTAAATCTAATAGTTTTATGCAAAAAGCATAGTAAAATATGTCACTTTGATTAATGTTGATTTTCACAAAGCATAATTAAAGTTCTTACAAAATTAGAAAAAAAAAGCCGTTTTAGCTGAAAATTTATTTCCTAACTCCAAAAACAATTTCTTCAAATACTATTTACAACATAAAAAGTATCATATTTAATCAAACAAAATAAATAAAATTTCAAAAATATGCGTTACAAATCCCTCTTGTGATCATCATTAAAACAAAAGTAATACAAATATTCCCAATCCAAAAGCATAAACAAAATCTCTCTATAAAATCTAGCTAACTCAAATTATTTTTAAGAGAGAAAAACTTATATATAAGTCCAAATAAGATCCTTATACACACAAGAAAAAAAAATCTCACAAATTATCAAAACCCAACCAATAAGTAACAACAACAAACAAAATCCTATTAGTGCTCGAATTTCGGGGGTCACGATGGTTGTGGCAGACATGGTGGTAGCAATAGACACTCCCAACAGCTCTGCAGATTAAGAGAGCGAGATAGAAAGAGAGGGCATTGGGGAAAAAAACTTTAAAATTCAGGAGGGGAGAAATGGAGTAAGGAAGAATGCTCGAAAGTATAGAAGAGAAAGAAAATTTGAAAACGTATGAGAAAAAAATAAGAGAGAAAAATTCCACCTTTTTTCCGTTGAAAATTTTCTAGGAAATCATCATCTAATTCATGTGTGTGAAATTTTAAAATACTAAACTCTCTATGTTGCTTTTTAGCTCTATATTTGACCACAGTTTTCAAGAAAGAGTATGTATATGCATTGTTTGATATAGAATTTGCAATAGTACCTTCTCCATTTCAGCGCACCAAATATGATATTGGAACTAGTCATCCAAATCTGCAAATGACTAACCCCTTAATTTAGCGGAGAACTTCAATCAACCTCTGACGGGAACCAGAGCCATCATGTACCATACGTTGGACAAATTAAATCTGCATTGTAATTTATCGGCCACTTATTAGTAAAAATGAAATAAAGGCAATTATACGCTGCATTATCATCTGCCAAGCTTTTCAATGCGCCTCTAACAATTAAAATATTTCATTAAAAGAAAACGAAGTAGTGATAACAAGCCAGGTATTGATCACCAATGCCTACGTAATTGATTAGCAGGTCTTGTCCCAGCTTAGACTCTAACGATATGGGTTGCTTTGACGTAAAATCCACTTTCTGCTTCCTTATTATTATTATTATTATTGTGGTTGCTTTTACCTATTTATGGTGACCCACCTTCTTTGTTCTCAGTTTTAGCAATTTGAACTTTGTTACAAATAAATTGATATGGCCTCATATATACTAGCTGTTGCTAATTAAGTTGATCCCACCAATTCTTTTCTACGTGATCTTGTTCTTCCAAACTTGATCCAGACTTGAGATTGTAACCATCATCTTCCCCCAAAAATTGAACCCATAAAAAATCTTCTTGTTCAATAAATTCCGTTCCACGCTATTGCTGAGAGGGTGTAACACCCTGAAATTAATTAAGTATGATTAGTATATTAAATGATGAATTAGTGTGTCATAATGTAATTAGAACTTAACTTAGCTATTTTATGACATTTTCAAATTAAATTTACTTATAAATATTTTTAAAGCACTTTCGATTATTTTTATATATATATGTGTGTGTTATTTTGAAATTTGAAAACAAAACAAATTGTCAAATGCCAATTACGTCCATTTTTGCAAAACTGTGGGTGGTACATAGTTTCACTATGAAAACCACCCACTCTCCCTTTCTATTTGTTTCCCCTTCTCTTCCTTTTCATTCCCTCACTCACTCTCAGCTCTCCCTCCCCCTCTTGTCTCTCCCTCCCACTGTCTCTCTCTCTCTCCCTCTTTCTAATTTTTGATTCAAAAACAAAGCTCAAGCTTCGATTCTTGGCAGATTAGAAGCTCAGGAACGTGTTTGAATACTCACAAACTCATATTCAAGCTCAAAATTCAAGATTAGTTTACTTTTTTCAAAACTTTGAAATTTTTCTCAAATTTCTCAATTTTCTTTGTATTTTGGAATCTGAACTTGTTTAAGCTTAGGAAACCCTTAATCTAAGTTAGTAAGACCCGAATCATCTAGATTCTATGCTTAGCTTGATGAAAAACATATTTGAACAAAGTTTTTCTATTTTTGTTCTGTTTTCCAATTTTTAGATTTAATTGAAATTTTCTATGTAAATCTTGTTTAAATGTGTTTAAAAGTATTCTACTGTGTTTTTCTATCATATATGAATGTTTTGTGTGCCTGGAAATTGAGAAAACAGGTTGGAAATGCAGAATTGAGCTTGGGAGGTAGAAGCTCGAATCTAGACCTTTAAAAATTTTTCTAGTTTGACAAGTCAGATTTATGAGTCCAACAGGCTGGACTCATCCCTTCGGTAGGCCAAACTTGGGAAAGTTTGATAGGCCGGTCCTGCCTAGCCAGTAGGCCGAACTGTATAGTTCGGCAGGCTGGACTGTATAGTTCGGTAGGCCAGACCAGGGAGTTCGGCAGGCCGACCGACCATAGGAACAATGGTTGTTTTCACCTATTTTTACTGTTTTAAACAAAGATTGAGAATTTAAACCCTTATAGTATGATTTTATGGATATAAATGGCACACTAGGACACCATAAGATAGATAGTATTGTAGAATACTCTGAATCAGATATTGATGAGACTTGGCTTACCTTTATAGTCATTCGTGGTTCTATAGAGCGGGACTACAGTGGTGAGCACTGATGCAAAATATCGAGGTAGGACTCTTACCCCTTCTTGGTAGCCAGGTTTTTAATGGTTTTGGCCTTAAAGATTCTTTCAAAATTTTTTTGATGAATGACAAAATGTTTTAAATATTTTCAAAGGGGACCTTCAGCCACAAAAAGATTTCTTGCCAAATGATCTATTTCAAATTGATTTTTTTTGAGGAATGAGTAAAATGAATTTCTTAGTATTTTTATTTCTTATGTAATAATGAATGTTCATAATGAACCAAATAATGAATGTAAATGAGAATACTTGGTAAGAAAAGACCTGAATAATGACATAATACTAGACGTGTTATAAATACTATCCGAAATGAAACAATAGAGCATGATGCCATGTACAGAGATCAGGTCGCGGGGAGCGCAACCTTGGGAGCATGTCTCGAAACCTAGCTAGGCCACTCCGGTGGTGATACCATGGCTTTGCCAAAGAACAAATAATAAAAGATAATTCTTGATGAATTGGAATTTTAAAGTGAGGATGAAATTAATATGTTTTATACATGTTTCTAAAATTTTATAAATTATTTTCAAATATGAAAATTTATGTTTAGAACTATTTTTTTTTCTAAACCTATTCCTACTGAGCCTTCTGCTCATATTTCTTTATTTGCTTTAAAACCCTTTTTCCCTAGGTGGATTGCAGCTTAGGACTGACAAGGAGGCAATAAAGCAAACAAGTGAGCCGTAAGAATGTTGTTAGTTCATTGCTTTATTTAGATCAAGGCATGTACTATTTAAATGTTTATCTCTTGTATTGGACTGTAATTGTAATATTTTATTGTCGATACCATGTGTATGCACTAACGTGGGTCCGGTGAGGCCCGGCTTATATTTAACTATCTTTAATATTTTACTTCCTAATTAATTGTTTCAAGATAACGATAATTGTTTTAAACTATTTTGAACTATCACATTTTTCAAAATAACCCAAAACGTTTAATTGGTGATTTTCATCAAAAAATTTGGTTTAATCAACTTAATTAATCCATCACGTCACTACTCGTACTTTAGGACATGATAGAGGGGACTATATCGAATCCTGTTTCATCAAAGAATACGATGGCCTATTTACAATATTAGGTTTCACTCCATTAATCGTGACAAACTGCCCATATTCTTCACTTATTGAAAGCCTTGGTTCCTGACGGTTTGTTATGTCTCGGGTTTGATTGCTTGTCATTTCAAATGTTGGGTTATTCCATAAGCCCTGGATGGTGAATAAGTTAGTGGGATTTAAACCAATGTCGCTTGAAAGACTCGAATTGGCCTACAAACGGGGACATGTCACGTATGGAGTAATGGTGGGGACTCTTTTTTCCTCTTCTTCATGAGCGTAAGAGCAATCTTTTCGCTTACAAGAGGTCATGCACCAGTAGTACCTAGTCCTGAAGAGCATGGAAGGAATCCTCTGCTTGACGATCCCGTGCGTGCAGGAACAGGCAATTCCTCGCAGACAAAACCCAAACTTAAAATCGACGCAAGGAATGCAGCTGTACTTGTGCCAAAGTAGGTCTCTCCGCCCGACTTCATCGTCGTACAAGAAAGGGCATGGACTGCATGGAAAGTTACGAACAGTCCTTTTGCATGGCTTTATCTGTTGGAATTAAAATACAAAATGCAGTAGAAAGAACAGATCATTGATAAACAAAAATTTTCTAAAAAACTTTGTTCATCAGAAATAGCTATATAATTTTAATAATAGAAAGCTTTAGGAATTTTATTAACCTTTTGAAGACTATTAGGGTATCCTAGCTTTCCTCTTTGACACCACGATCTTCCAATCTAGGCCTCCACACCAATGGGAAGACAAGTGAGCGTCAAACTATAAGAATGAATTTTTTGTACATTTTTTTAAATCTGCTATGTACTCAACACATGAGATAGCAGACTTTTTTTTTAGAGAAGAACTCTAAATTTTTCTCTTTGGTTATTCTACAAAAGTTACGTGAATGAAAAAATTTCTTGAAATAACTGTTATCTCTCCGTTTTTATATCTAAGCCAGTAGTAATTTTTTAATTAATTTCAAATTTGAAATAACTACCATATCAGATATATGGGGAAATGATATATTTTACATGATTCTTACCTTTTTCCTTTTCCTTTTTTTTATTAACCGAATCAAGTTTGTAATTCTTTTAACTTTTACATACACACACACACATATATATACATACATATAAACGTAAACATTCGCATTTTTTTTATTTAATATATATATATATATATAAGTTTAACAGTTATACAATTGTAAACAAAAACTTTGTTTACTTATATATATATATATTAATATATTATAAAATCTTATATATAAATAAGATTTGGTTCAAAACCATATATATACATATATATATATATATCTAAATCTAAATTCAAAAATAAATCACATTTATTTAAGAATAGATTTTAAAATTAATCAATTAATTAATTAACTAATACTCAGTTAAATATTACAACATTTATCATATTACATTATGTGTCACAGAGAACATTTTTCTTTGTCACATTAATAATTCAAGTGTGAATAATTAATTCAGAATTCAATAATTCTAACTAAATATGTATAATTCATTCTATGCATAAATCTAATATAGTGTTACAGAGGTAGGATTGGGGACCTATGGACCTATAACCAAGCTCCAATAAATTTGATAATTAATTAAACTCGTTGATTAATGTGCCAAATTTATTAGTTTCAGTGTTATTCTACTAAAAACCTAAAACTGAACTCTTGAGATTATAGTGAAATTACTCAAAGAAAATAAGCGAGTAGCCTATTGATATAATCATTGCGTATAAGTTAGTCCTCCAAAAATCATTCATGATAAGAGCTAGGTTCAATATCCGTTCACCTTTCTTATTACATTTTTATTCTCGAGTTCTAATAATTCTCTAATGAATAGTTAATTCATAATCTTATTATGAATGAGTGCTCTACTATTCAAACCTTGAATTATCACTCAAAGAACTATTTTTCTAACTTCCATAAGGAAGGAATGGATTCCATATCTATATAAAATTGTTCCTAGCCATTTATTACATTATGTTTCCAAGATGCTAAGTTATAATCTGTGCTTAGACAAATCTTACCATGCAAGTCAAAAAACATAATGTCATAAGTAGGAGTCTAATAAATACTCAGAATTAAGACTGTCAAATATATGATTATCATAGTAATAAATTTGAATACTTTCTTTGTAACAGATGATTATTATAGATTCATAATTTATCTGGTGTAGTCCTATATAATCTCATTATATAAAGTACATCCAATCTAATGTCTCTACATTAATAGTCCGGATAATGACTATTTCATTCTAATGAGATTGGACCATACTTGTAATATTTAATTAAAGATCCTAAACTTTAATTAATTATTATGGACTATTTAGATTATTATCTATAAATTTTATCCCTAAGCATATAATACTTATATGCTAAATTTATAGTCACATAAATAATCATAGAATTTTCTTGATGTTTATAAATATATTCATAATACATATAAGCAACCAAATAATTATAAATGTCACTTTATTTATTTGTTAATAATATGTACAACGTCATAGCTTTTAAGGCACGAAACCCAACAATCTCCCACTTGCCCTAAAATAGGTGAGACATGTCTCTGAGACCTAAGCCTTCCAAGTGTCCCTCAAAGCTCTTTGTAGGTAACGTCTTAGTGAAAAGGTCGACAATGTTGTTTTTCAATACTATCTTCACAACTTCCACATTGCCTCAATGTACTATTTCTCTGATCAAATGATATTTTCTCTCTATATGCTTTCCTTTTTTGTGGCTTCTAGGTTCTCGTGAATTTGCCACTGCACCACTATTATCACAATACAGTGTGAGTGGTTTATCTATGCCTGGAACTACTTTCAGATCATTTAAGAACTTACGAAGCCAAACAACTTCTTTAGCTGCTTCACAAGTAGCCACATATTTAGCTTTCATAGTTGAATCAACAATACAAGATTGTTTGATGCTTCTCCAAACTGAGGCTCTACCACCAAAAGTAAACACTGATCCAGATGTAAATTTACGTGTGTCTTTGTCTGATTGAAAATTAGAATTATGTATCCAATGGGAATCAAATTCTCACAGGAATATACGAGCATATAGTTTCTCGTTCTTCTAAGATACTTCAGAATATGTTTAATCGTTACCCAATGATCTAATCCTGGGTTAGATTGATACCGATTGACTATACCCACCACATAGCAAATGTCAGGTCTTGTACACAACATGGCATACACTAGACTTCCCACTGCAGATGCATAGGGTACCCATCTCATGTATTCTTCCTCTTGAGGTGCCTTAGGATACTGCTTTTTGAAAGATAAACTCCATGACGTGAAGGCAAATTACCTTTCTTGGAGTTTTACATCGAAAATATGATAGGCACCTTATCGATATATGATGCCTGAGACAACGCCAACAGTTTGTTCTTACAATCTCTTATGAGTTGGATTCCAAGAACATAACTTGCCTATCCCAAATCTCTCATTTGGAATTGGTTGGCAAGCCAATTCTTCACATTAGATAATACACTTACATCATTTCCAATGAGTAGGATATCATCTACATAAAGAACTAAGAAGACCACCTTCTTATCTTCGATGTACTTTCATACACAAGGTTCATCAATGTTTTGATCGAAGCCATAAGATTTAATCGCTTCATGAAATCTCAAGTTCCAAGATCTTGAAGCTTGTTTGAGTCCATAAATGGACTTCTGCAACTTGCAAACTTTTTGCTCTTGACCTTTGACTACAAACCCTTCTAGTTGCACCATATAGATGCTTTTCTCAAGATAGCCATACAAAAAGGCAATTTTGACATCCATTTGCCATATCTCATAATTAAGAGAAGCAGCAATGGATAAAAGAATCCGAATGGATTTAAGCATAGCTACGGGTGAGAAAGTTTCTTTATAGTCAACTCCTTCCTTTTGAGTATAACCCTTTGCCACATGCCTAGCTTTGAAAGTCTCAACTTTCCCATCCACTCTTCTCTTCTTCTTGTAAATCCATTTACACCTTATAGGTTTTATCCCTTCAGGTAAATCTACATGTTCCCAGACTGAATTAGAGTACATGGACTTCATTTCAAGATTCATAGCCTCTAGCCATTTCTTCTTCTTAGAATCTTCCATTACATCACGATATGTCACTGGATCATCCTCACCATTATTAGAGATAGCAACATGTGCTTCTCCAATTTCCCTGTAGCGAGCAGGTAGTCTCACAACCCTCCAACTACGTCGATGTGGTATGACATTTTGATTGGGAGATGTGATCTCCTCATTTTCTCCTTCAACAACAGTTGTCGATTGTGGTCTAATTTGATCAATAAGTAACTCTTCAAGTACAACTTTGCTACGAGGTTTATAGTTTGTAATATAATCATTCTCTAGAAAAGTGGCTTTTGTCGATACAAATACCTTCTTTTCTTGTGGACTATAAAACAAACCTCCCCTCATTCCTTTTGGGTATCCCACAAATAAGCATACTTTACAAAGTGGTTCCAGCTTCCTGGTCTTTCCTTTCAGTACATGTGCTGGACATCCCCATATACGGATATGTTGCATACTAGGTTTGCGACCATTCCATAACTCTAAAGGTGTTTTTGGAATAGACTTAGATAGAACTATGTTTAGAAGATATACTGTAGTATGTAGTGCATATCCCTAAAACAAAGTGGGTAATGATGAGTAGCTGGGCATGGATCTCACCATATCTAGCAACGTCCAATTTCTTCTCTCTATAATACCATTTTGTTGTGGTGTTCTAGTTGTAGTGAGTTGTGATAGAATACCATGTTCTATCATATAGTCCTTGAATTTAGTGTCAAGGTATTCCCCTCCTCGATCAAATCGAAGAGTCTTCACCGTCTTTCCTAATTGCTTTTCAGCTTTTGCTTGGAATTCTTTGAACTTTCTAAAAGTTTCAGATTTCCTTTGCATTAGGTATATGTATCCATACCTTGAATAATCATTAATAAATGTGATGAAATATTTGTACCCACAATGTGCTTGTACATTCAATGGACCGTAGACGTCTGAATGTATTAGCTCAAGTGGCTCTTTGGCCCTTTCGCCTTTTGTAGAGAAAGGCCTTTTAGTCATTTTACCTTTAAGACAAGATTCACAAACTGGTGGAGAACTAACTTTTAGTTCTTTTAAAGGACCATCCTTTACTAGTCTGTTAATTCTGTCAAGGTTAATGTGACCTAATCTAAGGTGCCATAGGTAAGTTTCATTATCATAAGAAATATTTTGCTTCTTGGGTTTTGGTTGTTCAACTTTGAACATTTCAGTATTGAGCAGTGATTTTTCGTTGGGCCTTAAAGTATAAAACCCATTTTCCAGATGCACAAGACAAATATTCAAACCATTTCTAGAAATATTAACATAATTATTATTAAAAGAAACATTAAACATTTGTTCAAACAACCTAGAAACAGAAATCAAATTCCTACAAAAACAAGGAATGCAATAAACATTGTCCAAAATTAAAAACTTATTTCTATAATAAAGTTTAACAACTCCCACTACTCTTGCTGAAACGACCTCTCCTATTCCCACTCTTATTGTTTGTTCCCCGTCGGCAAGTTCCCTTGAAGAGCTAAGTATCTGCAAAGAAGAACAAACATGGTTGCTTGCCACTGAATCAATTATCCAAGGTGAAGTATCATCTTCAACTAAACAAGCTTCTAAAATGAGTAAATCTGATTTTTTGTTGTTCTTCTTTTCTTGAGCTTCTAAGGATACTTCTTGCAGTTTCTCTTCTAGTGCCCAACTACGCCACAGTGGAAACATTTTCTTTTAGGCTTCTTTCTCTTTGAGCTCTTTTTGTTGCTGTTTTTTTTTTGTTCTTCTTAGGTTGCCTTCCATTTTTAGACTTACCACTTCCTCCAGTCTTCTTCCTCTTCTTATTCTTTTGAGTAAAAGAGGAGGATTGAGCTTCTGCAACATTTGCCTCAACTTTTTTAGTCTTTTCTTTCAAAATAGACTCGAAGGTTTGTAGCTCATTAAGCAACTCAGTCATACTATAGTTTAGCTTGTTCATGAAATAGTCGCTTTTGAACTGAAGGAACATAGGGGAGAGGGTTTCCAAAATCATCCCCACCTGTGTGGCTTCATCTATCATAGCCCTGTTCACCTTGGCCTCATAGAGAGAGTTAACCATGTTAAGAACATATTCTCTGACCGAAATTCTTGCCTTCATTTTGGCATTCATTACCGCCTTAACAGCTTCATGGTGTGCCTTTTTAGAAGGTTTGCCAAACATGTCTTATAGAGACTACATTATCTCATAAGCGGTCTCCATGCTTTCGTGCTTCATTCTAAGCACGTCGGACATGCCAACCAAGAGAAAGCAGCGGGCCTTGTTGTTTGCCTGGATCCAAGGATCATATGCTTCTCATACATTACGAGGAGTATTGGCAGTAGGCGATGGAGGATATTCCTCCATTAGGACAAACTTGTAATTTTTGTAAATTAGTACAATGTTCATGTTACTCTTCCACTTGACAAAATTATATTCGGTTAGTTTTTAATTTGAGAGAATAGCGATGATTGGATTAGACATTGTTGCTATAATAAATAAATAAAATAACATAAATTAAATGGTTGCATAAACATCATAAATATATGTTTTGAAATAGTAAACGTGATGCGTAATGCATTTGAAAAAACACAAAATAATATTTCACTAATTCCACGATTATCCAATTTTAATAAATAAAGTGCCGCTGTAGGTTAAATTATTTGTGAATTAAATTAAGACATTCTTAATTAATAAATATATTCAAAATATCTCATATTTTTTATATTTATTAATAACGATTTATTTTGGTCAAGATATAATTAACAATTAATTTTGCCTTTATGAGTGTAACCCATTATTTTGGATTTTAACAACTTAACTCAAAATTGCCGTTGTAAGGTAGGTCAATTTTGAAATATATTATAAAATCCTATCTCTAGGAAGCCAACCTTGGTATTGACTTAAATGGACACCCTCTGTAGGGAGGATGAAATCAAAGCGTCGTAAGACGCCACTTAAATCTCACGGTGTTGTGCTAATAGTGGAGACCGCAGGTTATATTGTCATATTACCTTCTCCCACTCATTATTTTAAAAGATGTGTTTTGTTTTATAAAACATCACATGTTTCATAATTCTAGTAAATAAAAACAATTTTTAATTGCTAGGTTATATTATGTGTTAATAGAATCCAATTCTACTTACATTTAAATAAATTTAGATTTTTTAAAAATCTAAATTTATTATGAATTATCTAAGTTGCCCAATATTAAACAATTTAAAATTAGATAACTTATAATTAATGTGAATTTTACCAAGTCTTAACTATTAAAACTAAATTCATATTATTCCGTTGATTAATAAATTAAGATTCTATAAAACCAAACGAATTAATTTAATCTCATTAAATTAATTCTAACACATATTAAATCGTTTTATAAACACCTTTATAAAAAAATAATATGCAAGTGCATGCATGTCATGTTACAATAACTATAAATGAGCACTTTCCTAGATGACATGTTATAATGCATGAACATATTATCACAATCATTACATGAAAATAAACAATGGATTTTTGACTGGGTCCTTTTGGATAATTAAAATTACAACTCGTAAAAAAATATGAGAAAAAATTACAAAGGCCTTCTTGTAAGTTATACATAATTTCCTGCTCCAATTTGCAGTCTTCATCGGGTGTTTTACTGTGCAACAATCCACTGGGTTAACTTTAAAATTTGATAGGCCCAAAGTTCTCAACGGGGCCAAAAGATCCAATGGACGTCTTTTTCTTCATCGCTCTACGTGCAGCTACCTTTTTTTTTTTTTTGAAGTCTTTAGCACGTTAATGTGCATTAATGGCCTTCCTTTTCCTTTTTTTTTTTTACTTTCTAAATCTTCATGTCAGGTGCAATTAGTATCCATATATGATGACAATCTTCTTTATAATGATAGAACGTGCAGCACGTGAAGAAAAGAAAAAAAAAATAATATACAAAAAGCCTATGCCCCTTTTATGGGCTTACACAAATTGATCTAATCAAACTAAAAATAAAATTATCAATCCAAAAGGACTATATAATTAATGGCCAAAAATTGATTCATTAAATAACCACTCATCACTTGAATAAAAATTACAAAGATGCAAAGTGCCCACAAACATGCATCAAAAACATGATATTATCAAAATAAGATCATTTTAATTAAAATTATATACGCTATAACCCGCTCTGAAGCTATTTGTTAGAATTAAAATGCAAAACACAGCGAAAAAAAGGGATCGTTGACAAACAAAAATTTTCTAAAAAACTTTGTTCATCGAAAATAGCTATATAATTTTAATAATAGAAAGCTTTAGGAATTTTACTAACCTTTTGATGACTATCAGGGCACTCTAGCTTTCCTTTTTGACACTACGATCTTCCAATCTAGGCCTCTACACCAATGGAAAGACGAGTAGGCGTCAAACTGTAATAATGAATTGTTCTCACACTTTTTTGAATCTGTTACGTACTCAACACATGAGATAGCAGACTTTTTTTTTCAAAGAAGATCTCTCAGTTTTCTCCCTGAGTATTCTGCAAAAGTTACGTGAATAAAAAAATCTCTTGAGATAACTGTTATCTCTCTATTTTTATATCGAGCTATTAGTAATTTTTCAATTAATTTCAAATTTAAAATAACCACCATATCAGATATATGGAGAAAGGATATATTTTACATGATTCTTACCTTTTTCCTTTCCCTTTTTTTTTTTTATTAATTGAATGATGTTTGTGATTCTTTTAACTTTTACACACACATATATATATACTAGCAAATATAAACATGCACATTTTTTTTTATTTTTAATATATATATATATCATGAACTTCACGCCACGTTTTGTTTTTTGTTTTTATTTAATATATATATATATATATAAAAGTTTAACAGTTAAACAATTGTAAATGAAAACTTCGTTTACTTTAATATATATATATATATTAATATATTATAAAATCTTATATATAAATAAGATTTGGTTCAAAACCATATATATATATATATATCTAAATCTAAATTCAAAAATAAATCACATTTATTTAAGAATAGATTTTAAAATTAATCAATTAATTAATTAACAAATGCTCAGTTAAATGTGACAACATTTATCATATTGCATTATGTGTCACAAAGAATATTTTAATGTATCACATTAATAATTTAAGTGTGAAATAATTAATTCAGAATTCAATAATTCCAAACTAAATATATATAATTCATTCTATGTATACATCCAATATAATTTTGTAGATGTGGTATTGGGGACCTATGAACCTATAACCCAAGCTCCAATAAATTTGACAATTAATTAAACTCTTTGATTAATGAGCCAAATTTATTAGTTTCAATGTTATTCCACTAAAACCCTAAAATTGAACTCTTGGGATTATAGTGAAATTACTCAAAGAAAATAAGCAAGTAGTCTACTGATATATCATTACATATTAGTCAGTCCTCCATAAATAGTTTATAATAAGAGTTAGGTTCAATATCTGTTCACTTCTCTTATTACATCTTTATTCTCGAGTTTCAATAATTCTCTAATAAACAATTAATTCATAATCTTATTATGAATGAGCGCTCTACTGTTCAAACCTCGAATTATCATTCAAGAGAACAATTTTATAACTTCCACAAGGAAGGAATGGATTCCATATTTATATAAAATTATTCCTAGCCATTTATTCAATTATGTTTCCAAGATATTAAGTTATAATATGTGCTTAGACAAATCTTACCATGCAAGTCAAAAAACATAATGTCATAAATATGAGTCTAATAAATACCCAGGATTAAGAATGTCAAATATATGATCATCATAGTGATAAATTTGAATACTCTATTTGTAACGGATGATTATTAGATATTCATAATTTATATGGTCCAGTTGTATATAATCTCATTATATAAAGTACCTCTAATATAATATCTCTACAATAATAGTCTGGATAATGACTATTTCATTCTAAATGAGATTAGACCATACTTTTAATATTTAATTAAAAATCTCAAACTTTAATTAATTATTACGGGCTATTTAGATTATTATCTATAAATTTTATCCTTAAGATATAACACTTATATGCTAAATTTATAGTCACATAAATAATCATAGAATTTTCTTGATGTTTATAAGTGTATTCATAATACATATAAGCAACCAAAATAATTATAAATGTCACTTTATTTATTTATTAACAATATGTAAAATGTCACAGCTTTTAGGGCATAAAATCCAACATTATCTTGTACACCTATATCATAAATTGAGGTATCTTGTTTAGCCAACCATGTAGGTAGGAGAAAGACAGGTCTGAATTATTATTGTCATTATGATCATCTGTTATTATTGCCTGCTCTTTCGGGTTCTGCATTTGTTGCTGTGTTGTTTTGTGAGATTTTAATGTTAGGAGAAAAAAGTGAATAAAAAAATAAATTTCATTTTTGGGTTTAATTTTTTTCTTCTTTTATTGATCTTAAACCGTTGCAATTTGTGTTTGAGTGTTTTTTTCAATACACAAATGTGACGTCCCAAGTACAGGAGGCGACGTGGTGGTTAATTAGATTAATTAAATTGAGTTTTTATTAAAAATTTTCAATTTAAGGTATTAGTTAATTATGAAAAATATGATAAATTGAAAACTTTTAATAAATTATTCAAAATAATAAAACAAATAAGGGGAAATTAAATGAAATAGAATAATAAAGAGGGGAAGGAGGGTATGTGTTGGGTCCCACTGGGCCCACAACTTGTGCACACACATACTATTGACAATAAATTATTACAATCACAGTCCAATATGGGAGATAAAATTTAAATAATACATGCCTTAATTTACTACAGCTACTAACCTACTCAAGGTCTTCTATTGCTCTCAAGTCCGGGTAGTCGACTCCCAATCGGTTCTAAGTTGAATTTCACGTAGAAAGGGAAAAGTTTTAAGACAAATAAAAAGTGAGTGAAAGGCTTAGTAGGACTAAGGTTTTAAATAAAAAATTAATTCCAAACATAATTTTTCATGTTCGAAAATAATTTATAAAATTTTAGAAAGATGAATAAAACACATTAAATTCAATCTTACCTTTAAAACTTTTTATTCATATGGAATTATTCTTTATTATTTGTTATTTGGCAAAGCCATAATGTCACTACTATAGTGACCCATTTGGGTTTTGGGACTTGCCCCTAAGGTCACACTCTCTACGACCCGATTTCTGTGTATGGCATCATGCTCTATTATTTTATTCCAGACAGTATTAATGGCACATCCGATATTATATCATTATTTAGGTCTTATCTTACTAAGTGTTCTCAATTACATTAATTATTCGGTTCATTATGAACATTTATTCTCAGACAAGCAACGGAAACACTAAGAAGTTCATCTAAACCGTTTCTTGAAATCCATTTTGAAAGAAATCATTTTGTAAGAAATTAGTTTGAAAGAAATCATCTTGGAAGGGATTATTTTGAAAGAAAACATTTTGTGGTCAAAAGCCCTTCCTAGTCATTCATTTAAAACATTTTGAAAGAATCCTTTTTGAGGCCAAAATCATTTAAAAACAAGGCTACCAAAGAAAAGAGGGTAGATAAGGGTTACATTGGTCGCTTTTTGGCAAATGGCAGCAAGGGTTATACTTGGCAATTCAAAGGCAGATCGCCCGTATAAAAACTTTAAGGAGCTTAAGCATGCGTCTACCCTAACTTTCGATGGAAATAGATATCTGTAGGTGGTTAAATCTCGATTATACTCAATAAGCAAAGCATTTGGATACCCTTGGAGCACCAGTAGCATACCAAGTGGAATTCGTGGCTTATTAGTTGGCATGCAATGTTAACACCTAGTGAAACAAGCAAAGCGTCTGGAGAAAGATAGGAATATCAGTGGGGAAAGATTTGAGGAATTGTTCTATGAGCATTATTTTTTGCAGGGATACAAAGACTAAAAGATGGCTAAAATTTACCAAATGGGATAGGGTGGCATGACGGTTTGGGAACACGAGGTAAAGTTTGATGAGTTGGCCAAGTTTGCTCTTTCGGTGTGGCTTTTGTACATGAAAGGCGTATCAAGTTCCAAGAAGGGTTCAGGATATCCACTCGACGGCAACTGGTTGCCTTGCGACTTCAAAGTATTGGTAAGGAGGAGATTGCGTTCTCTGCTGTGAGGATCGGGCAAGAACATTAGGGAGACCCAAAGGAACAACAGGAGGAGTAGCGATCGTCAAGCTCAATTAAAGAATCGACATGGTAGCATAACAGTAGGAGCAGTAGTTCATATAGTAGCGGACAAAGCAACCTTGCCATCTCTGCTAGCAACCGGGACGCATCAAGAGGAGTTGCCCAGTAAAGAATGCTCAACAAGGATCTTAGATCATGGGGAGTATAAGCCGTCAGCCTCAACCTCAGTCTTTATCTCCACCTCAACAACTTCTTCAGCTTCAGCTTTAGCTTCATCGGTCCTCTTCGCAACAGTATCGGCCGATGAACCCAGGATGTAGCAGCACTAGCAAAGGAAAAAGGAAAGGCTCCAATTCAAGTTTACATCATGACTTCAAGGAGTTTGGATGTTCAAACTTGCAACGAGAGAGTTGACTATACGGTTCCAGCTTCTTAGTCTTTAGTTTTGGTTCTCTTTGATATTAGTCCCATTTATTCTTCCATTTTGTGTTCTTTTGTACATGCCTTGGAATTAGAAATAGAGGAATTTGATGAACCCTTACTAATTACCTCTCCCTTGGGGTGGTGGGTGTATGTGTGTTGTATATGCAAACCTTGTAAGGTGATGATTGGGGATAAGATTCTAGAAAGTAATTTGACTATAATCCCCATGACTACTTATGACTGATTTTAGGGATGGACGGGTTATTCAGACAAGATATAACTATCGATTGTCACATTTGAAAGGTAACCCTAGTGATTGATAAGGGGACGACGATCGCTTACTACGATGGTAATGATTGAGTAATGAGTGAATGACTCATGGAAATGTGTCTAGGTGTACGAGGAAACCTAGCATGCTTTCTCTCTCTCTCTATATATATATATACACTTCTTTTAGATCTAAACAAGGAGTTTAATGTCGTAGTGGGAAATACAGCAACATCGGTAACTAATAAGTTTGATGATGTCTTCCTGATGGATTATCTAGATTAGTGCCGCATTGGGAGATTAAGTCTGGAATCGAGCTATTCTTGGGGATCGATTCGATTTCTATGTAGGGACTTGCAGACAAAGGATATACTCAGGATAGCACAGGATGCACTAGTTCTGTTTGTAGAGAGACATGATGGCATGCTCAACTTGTTCGTTGATTAGCGACAACTAAATCAGGTCACCATGAAGGAGAGTATCCCCGTCTCAGGATCGATAAATTATTTGGCTAGCTAAGGAGTTCCTGACATTTCTCGAGGATAGATTTGCAACTCGAAAGCACCAACTGCATGCCAAAAAGGATAAGTTTTCAGGGCATATCATTTCCGAGCAAGGTATCTCAGTGGATCTGTTTAAGATAAAGACTACGGTACGATGAGAACAACCGAAGGATGTGGCCGAGATTTGCAGCTTTTTAGGACTTACCGGGTATTGTAGGAAGTTTGTGAATGATTTCTCATAGATAGCGGCTCCATTGACACGGTTAATCGAGAAAAGTGTTAGGTTTGGGTAGGATGAGGAATACGACTACATTTTCCAAGAGTTGAAGAATAGGTGGATGATTGTTCCTGTATTGGTTATATCGGGTAGTGACAAGCTTTATGAACTCTACATTGATGCAAAAGGATGAGGACTTGGATGTATGTTGATGCAGCATGGAAGAGCTGTGGCTTACGGATTGCGATGGTTGAGGCCTCGCTCACGAGCAAGACTACCCTATACATGAGTTAGAGCTTGTCGTAGTGACTCACGCCTTGAGGATTTGGAAACGTTATTTGTATAAAGTGACATTTTAGGTTTTCTTGGATTATAAGAGCTTAAGGTATTTGTTCACTCAGAGGGATTTGAACATGAGGTAATAGAGGTAGATGGAATATAGGGAGGACTAGGACTTCTTGCTATAGTATCATATGGGTAGGGCCAACGTAGCTACAAACGCACTCAGCAGGAATTCTTCGAGGATCCATGTATATCTGGCACTAGAGAATTGGAAGAGAGATGCTATAGTAAGCAAAGATAGACTACAATACCATGAAGACTTTGACTAGGTATCGGCATAACATATGGGATCGACTCCAGCGTTTGTTCAGATGATGAAGCAAAATCAGTGGCAAGACCAGCATCTTCAGGGAATGTGGACACGCATACAAAACGGGGAGCAATTTAAAGAACAAAGGATTCCTGTAGGTGGGTCGTTGCAATCTCAGGGGACATCTGGTAGTAACTGCAATCGAGGGAGTGGTGAAGGCTTGATAAACGAAGCTTTCAAGTCTCAATTTGCTATTCAACTAGGGAGCTCAAAAATATATCATGATTTGTAGAGGTAGTACTAATGGAGAGGCATGAAGAAAGATGTTGAAGAGTACATGGCTAAATGCGTGATTTGTCTCCAGTTAGTAGCCGAGCATTAAAAGCTCGTTGGTCAGCTTCAGCAAGGGAGCATGTCAGGGTGGATTTCTTCTTTGGGTTGCTGAGGCCGAAGCATAGGCATAATGCGATGTGGGTCATAGTCAGCGGGTTGAGGAAATCAGCACACTCCATGTTCTACCTTTAGATCGTCGTGTTCGAGGCGAGTTCTTGGAGGAGCTTCCAAGAAGCTTTAGGCACAAACTTGGATTTTAGTATGGCTTTTCATTCTCGAACCAATGGGTGGCCGAGCGAGTCGTTTAGATTCTTGAGGATACGTTGCACACATGTGTCTTAGACTTTGGCAGAGTTTGCATGCGAGGTAGTTGTTAGGTGAGCATTGGAGTGGCAATGTCTAAAGCACCATATGAACGACCATGTCGATCGCTAGTGGTTCAGGCCAGACTAGAAGACAAGATCGTTATTGGACCTAACGAGACCCATGAAAGGAATAAAAGGGGTACTGCGATTTGTGATCGGTTGAGAGCTGCTTAGAGTAGATGGAAGAGTTTTGTGAATAGATGATGCCGACGTCCAAGACTCAAGGTAGGGGATTCTATTTTCTTAAAGGTTTCACTACGTAGGTGAGTTTTATGTTTTGGTGTGAACGGGGGTTTTGTACTAAGATGTGTTGGATCATTCGAGATTTCTCAACATTTGAAGTGACTGCTTATCGCCTTGATCTTCATCTCAAACTTTCATGTTCATGTTGTATTTCATGTGTCGATGCTTTGGGAATGTCCGTTCGAGCCGAGTAAAATGGTTTTATTTTAGGGTGTACAAATCCAAAAAGACACGACCTACTAGGAGGTGCCGGTTAGATTATTAATCGAAAATAGTAGGTTAGTGACGCCAAGACGTTCCGTTAGTGAGAGTGGTGTGGCAACACCATATGGCTAATTAGGCAACCTGAGAATTAGAGTCGATTGTGCGGGAGTCGTACCCGTATTTATTTTGCATATAGGATGGTTTTTGAATTTTGAGGACAAAATTTTTTTTAGGGGTGGAGAGCTATAACACCCTGAAACTTTATTAAGTATGATCAATGTGCGAAATGGTGAATTAGTATGCCAAATTTATAATTTGCTTTAATTTAATTATTTTGTGATGATTTCCTAATCAATTTGAATTTCAAATTACTTTAATAATTTTTAATATTTACATTTGCCATTTTGAATATTTTTAAAGCAAAACAATTTGTCAAAGGCCAAATACATCTTTTTTTGTAAAACTATGGACGCACATGGTTTTCCTCTCTGGTTTTACTCTCCCTCCTTCTATTTATTTCACTATCTCCCTCTTTTCTCCTCACTCTCTCAATCTCTCCCTCTCTCACTCTTAGCATACTCTCTCTCTGTCTGCCTGTCACCCTCTCTCTTTTCCTCTCAAATTTTGATTCAAAATTGAGCTTAAGCTTGGATCTTCAGCTGGATTGGAAGCTAAGGAGCAAGATTGAGCCTCCACAAACTTGATTTCAAGCTTGGATTCGAGGTTAGTTTGTTTTTTTCCAAATTCTCAAAACTTTTTCCAAAATTTTTAATTTCTTTAAAATGTTGTAATCCAAGTCTCTATAGCTTAGGAAACCTTTAATCTAAGTTAACGGGACTCAAAACAACTCAAATCTGGGCTTGATTTCACGAAAAATGGATTGGATCACATTTTTTCTATTTTTCCCATTTTTGGATTCCTTTGAGATTTTCTATGTAAATCTGGTTTAAACTTGTTTAATTGCATTCTATCATGTTTTTCTATTATCTATGAATGTTTCTATGTCTGGGAATTGAGAAAAATAGGTTTAGAATGAGATTTCAAGTTTGGAAAGTCGAGACTCGAAATCTAGAACTTTCTGGAGTTTCCCAGTTTGGAAGGTCAATCTTGAGTATCGGCAGGGCGGATTCATGAGTTCGATAGGCCAGATTCATATCATCGGTAGGCCGAACCTAAGAAAGTTCGGCAGGTCGGTTCTGTACAGCCGGTAGGCCGAACTGTGTAGTTTGGTAGGCTGGTATGGATAGTTTGACAGGCCAATGGAAGTTTATGAGAAATGATCATTTTTCACTCATTTTTACTGTTTTAAACCTAGATGAAGTTTTTAACTTTATAGCATGACTCTATGAACTTTAATGGAACACTAAGACACCATGAAATGGCTAAGTAATGTAGAATATCCTAAGCTAGATATCAATGGACCTAGTTTACATTTAAGGTTGTGTGTGGTTCTATGGAGCTAACATAAAGCAGGCCGGGACTACGGTACCAGGATAGGTAGGACTTCTACCCCATCCTTTGGTAGCATGATTTTAGTATTTTTGGCCTCAGAGGATTCTTTCAAATTGTTTTTCACTAATTAACCTATTTCAAAGTGATGTCTTTCAAAAAAAGTTTCAAGAGATAATTTGAGATGGGTTACTTAGTGATTACGTTATTTGATGAAAAACGAATAAACATAATGAATCAAATAATGAATGTAAATGAAAACACTCCGTAGGGTGAGACCTAAATAATAACAAAATACCGGGCACGTTATTGACACCATTCGGAAGGAAATAAACGAGCATGATGCCATCCATAGAGATCGGGTTGTGGTGAGTACAACCTTGGGGGCAGGTCTCAAAACCCAGCTAGGCCACTACGGTGGTGATTACGATGGCTTTGCCAGAAACTAAATAACAAATCAAATTTATAGATGACTAATGGATTAATGATAAGAATAAATTTTATAAGTCTACTTACGGTATTTTATAATTCTTATGTTATAACGGATCTAACCTTGATTTAATGTTTTCAAAGCTCAACCATAGATTAGATTTGGATGAAAAAGAGCAAGATGGTAAGTATGAGTTTAACGAATTTCAATTTATTATTTTTATAACTCTTGTCTATAGTAGAATATTATATTCAATTAAATGTTCTTCGAACCTTTAGATCTACTGAGCATTCCATTCAGATTTTCTTTATCTGTTTTCAAAACCTTTCCCTTAGGTGGATTGCAACTTAGGACCAACAGGAGGTAACAGGGCAACAAGTGAGCTATAGGAATACTATTTTAGGTTATTACTTTATTTAATTCAAGGCATGTATTATTTTAATATCTATATCTCGTATGGGCTGTGATTGTATTATTTTATTGTCGATACCATGTGTGTGCACTAATGTATGTCCGGTGGGGCCCGGCCTATGTTTAATTATCTTTAATATTTTATTTTATGTTCTACTGTTTCAAAATAACGATAAATGTTTAGAATGTTTTTAAATTATCACATTTTTCAAAATAACCCAAATCATTCAATTGGTAATTTTATTAAAAAATTTGGTTTAATTTACTTAATTAATCCACCACGTTACTACCTGTACTTTGGGGCGTGATAGCTATTTTGACTCATGCATTAATTTTAATCCAAGGCATGGGTGAAGCAACAAATCCACTGATCGTGTCACTCATTACCTTATTTTTCTTTGTTTGGAAAAGTAAATGCGCCTCCCTTACATAATAGGTAGCAATTGTAATGCACACAGTACCTTCCTTAAGTGGCATACTATGAAGGATAGTTGTTTGAAGACTATCTTTCTATGCCTTTTCTGAAACAACAATTGTAAAAATGAATAACCCTGCTACCCTTGGTTGCCGATGAAGTTAGAAGATGGCAACTGACACCCTTAATGAGATGATTCGCAGGTTGTGTTGGTGTTTTATGAACTAAACAACTTGCATCCACAGTAACACGTTGTTCCACTATCGGAGCTGCATATTCCTTTCCTTGGAGTGTATGGTATTTTCTCGCCCTTGGCTTCTCAATACTTATTCCAACTGTAAAAACTTAGTCTCCAATGTTTCCATCTTCTCACGCGTTTGGATCACCTTTTCATTGGAGCTTAACCAACTTGTGGAAACAAAATAATTAGAGTGCTTCACAAAATGAGATGGTCCACATACCAGTTCTGGATGTTTCATGTTGCCCAATATGTCGCTGAGAATATTAGATGTCCTCTGAGATTAGAACATGCCTTGTGACTCTTACTTAGCATATTTGTCCCGTAACAAAATAAATCAATTTCTCAATTGCAAATAGACATAGCATATATTCATGCGAATCTAAATTAAAGACATCAAGTAACTCACAATTTGCCTGTGAATCTTTTTGCATGCCATGATCTTTAAATTTTCTATCTTCCCTTATCAGATGAATATTCACAAAATGGAGCTAAGAGATACTATTATGTTATGTAGCTTCATTTGCATTAAACGATAAGGTCAATTAAAGATGATATTAAAATCATGTTTTGTACCAATAAAGTAAATAAATTTAGTCCCATTCTTGCTTTGCTTTTATATATCCCTCCGAGAATAACGTTGTTCAAACTCGCTTAAAGCTCTTATATCCTTTGTAAGCCGTGAAATCACTTGCTGTGCCATACCATGCTTAAACTTCACAAAATTCTTTATTGCTTGCTAGTAACGGAAGAGTAGTTTTTATTCCTTTTTTTGGAGTTCGTAAACTAGTATTTTGGCACTTTTAAATAAGGTTGTGTAAAGAATTCTCTGAAAGTCACGAGCCATCTTTGAGGCAGATGTCAAGTTCTTCTTCTTCAAGTTCTCAAGAATGGTGAAGAACGAAGTAATAGCTTAGCAAACACATGCGACATTATCCTTATTTCCTATCTCTTTCGAATCTTTATTGTTATTGAGATGCGCTCTTGAACTAAAACCCATATATGACTTTGGTGTTAATCCTCTGCTTTTCTGATTGGGTTATCTTTTTTGTCATAATTTACTTCAATTTTTTGTCCTTTTGACCTTAGTTTTGCAACACACTTGCCAGTCTTTTTGCATTATTGTTCAAATTAAGGGACTCCTTTTTCTGCAGTTCATAGTTATCTTCTGGTGTGAAGGCGTGCTCCTCCTCAAAGTACTCACTATCTGACATATTGAACTAAAGTAAAAGTATTTCAGTCAATAGTAATTAACCTCAAAATATTTATAATCAACAAATTCAGAAAAAGGAAAAATATAAATAACTAATTAACTAAATATTGATGACAATATGCCTTATCTAACATACTAACATTGATCGAAATCGCATACACTAACGTTGATTAATATTGTAAGCAAATTGTAACTATAAAACTAAAGCTAAATAATGCAAATAAGAACTAAAAAAACAATTAAAACTAAATAATAAAAATCAAAGTTAATAAACTAAAACTATGAAGTAAACTAACCAAATAAACATGTTCATAATTATCAATAAAAGTTCCCACAAATAACAACCTAAAACATTAAAAATAAATAAATCACTAAACTAATTAATATAAGAAACCTTAATAACTAAAACTAATAAAATTAAAGCAAAACCATAAACAAAAACTAACATTTCAATTAACATAACCCAGCAGAGGCAGGCAGAGGTGGTGAAGGCGACGCGGAAGCAACGTGGAGAGGGAGGGAGAGAGGAGTTAGTGACTACTGTGACAATAGTAAGAGAAGGAGAGGAGAGGACAACTGTGCGGACTACAGTACAACGAAGGCAACGGTGAAAGAGATATAGGGGCACGGATGAGAGAGAGAGAGAGAATATTGTTGGAAAAATTTTGATTGAGTTTCTAAATTGCCATTTAAAGTACGACACGAAAATCTAAAAGCCAGAAGGTTTTGTGCTGTGCTTTTTATTTAGCACTTAGACAAAGGTTTTTTTTCCGTCGTGTAAGCGTCTCCTAAACTACTATTTGTTGGAGTGAATCTCACGAAATGGGCACCGCGTAATCGAATGATTCAACGTCACTATAGAGGATCAGTGTTGATGCTGGGCGCTAGCACTATCAAGGCCGTTTTGAACAACCATATGCTGCGAGGTGCTATGGTCCAAAACCACGTGCTTGAACTGGTGAGCCTCATCGGCACGACAAATGTGTCATGGAGTTAATATACATGGATTATGCTATGAGTGTCTTTTATATTAACATTAAACCCCTGAGTACTTAGAGGGATTAAAGATTGACTATATCTTAAATAAGGATGATGAAGTTGCCAATCTTTTGAAACAACTATGTATTCATGAAAACCTTTTAAAGGTTGACAAATAAAATGCAAACATATATCTAAAGAAAGCTCTTGAAGAGTGACACTTAGAAGGGAAAGGAGATGCAAAGCCAAGAAGAAATTAAATATTTCCATTGCAAGAAAGCCATTAGAAGTGGAGTGGTAAAAAGTTTTCGTTGTAGTCAAGAATAAAAGCTGTATGATACTTTGCTTAGAAACGTTTTTAGTAGAGAAGTATACCAATAGCAAGATTGTAGATACTAGAGCTACTAACCATATTTGTACCTTTTTGCAGAAGGTTTCAACTAAGAAAAAGAAAGAAATCGTGTGATGGTACGCCGACAACAAGCACATGGGAGTTGATTTTAGTTGTTAAGGGGGGCGTTTCTAAACTTTGTTAAGACTACTAAATTTCTGTTGCTCAAAGAATTGCTATATATCAAGTTTAAACAAGAATTTGATTTTAATTTCTAGTTTATCAAAACATCCTAATTATTTTTTTAATGAAAATGTTTCTCTTTTCAAAATAATAGTTGGATATATTCTGGTACAGTGCTTTTAGCACCCAAAATACAATAACTAAGATTATTTAATTTAATTGGGTCGTTAATTTTAATTAACTGAAAATTTGTGATTAATTTTTGATTGTTATATTATTTCTAAATTAATTTTTCGCATCGAAAATTATGGCTGTCAATATTTGTTCAGTTATATATGTTTGTATAACTGTATTAGTGTAATTGATTTTAAATAAAATATGGCTATATCATTTTTGTTGGGCTTCATTTAGAATTTCACATTTTATAAAAGGCTCAACCCCATTATTTTCCTTTTAATTTTCATTTATTTTGTTTGTTTCTTTTTTTTCTTTCTATTCTTGCTTTCATTCACGTCGAAGCCTTGCTCTCTCTCTCTCTCTCTCTTTGTGTCTCTTTTTTCTTCAACTAATACTCTTTCTCTCTATTTCTCTTATGAAACTTATCTTTTTTGAACACCACAACTTCCTCATTTAAGTCCAAATGAGATGATTTTTTTATTTTTTTATTTTTTTTAACAAAATGCTTAGAATAGAGAGGGAAACAAAACAAGACCCATATTGCCCAATAAATTCCTCCAAGCATGTTACCCCATTGGAGCTCTATCACCGCCTTCGACAAGCCACCATTTCTGACAATGGTAATCACCACTATTCACTGCAAAATGGTCATAATCACCCCCATTTCAAAAGTCCTCAAGAGATTTTAGCAAAAAGTTTCTTTTGCAAGAACTTCTAAGGTAAGCTTTCCTCCTTGCTCTTTCATTCCAAGAATTGAAATAGTTTTAATATATCTTCTTTGAAACGTGACTTGTTTATAACTTCTTCTCATTCATGTCGAAGCCTTCCTCTATCTCTCTCTCTCTCTCTTTTCTCCAGCTAATACTCTCTCTCTATTTCTCCGATGAAACTTAGTATTTGAAACAACATAACTTCCTCATTTAAGTCCAAATGAGATGATTCTTTTTACAAAATGCTTAGAACGGAGAGGAGAACAATACATGACCCATATTGCCTCATAAATTATTCCAAGCATATCACCTCATTGGAGCCTTGTTGCCACCTTTAGCGAGCTGCCGTTTTCAACAGTGGTGGTCACCACCATTCACTACAAAATATTCAAAACCACTCTTGTTTCAAAATACTCAAGAGATTTTAGTAAAAAGTTGCTTTTGTAAGAACTTCTTAGGCAAGAATTTCTTCCTTTTTCTTTCATTCTAAAAATTGAAATATTTTTACTATTTGTGCTTACAAATGTGATTTATTTGTAATGTTCATATGATAAAGTTTTGATATGTGAATAAAATCTATAAACCCTATAATTTATTCCGCATAGTTATATAATAGTTAGTTGCATGTTTATAAATTTGAAAATACCATAGAGAACTTGTATGTTCATGTAGAATTTGTCATATGTGAATTTAAAAACTGAAATGACTACTTGGTTGTGAATCTTAGTTTGCAAAGATTGTCAATCTTACCGAGAAGACTTGCATGTTCCTTACACTTTAATTACGAGGCTTGCATTTTAAGCAATCTATGACATACATGTGAAAATCTGAGTTCATGATGAATACGCATGGGTTGGAATATGGTTAAAGGAAGCTTTGGAATATTTGGATGATATATACTTATTAAGTATTTGAATAAATGCTTGCATGTATAGGATTTAGTACTAATTTTGCAATTTAGTAAATTTAGAGTTGTATTTATTTTCTTATGGCCAAATAGTCCTCGTTATCTAAAAGTATGCTTCATAGCAATGTTTAGGATCTTGAATCACTAAATTTGGTGTTTCTTAGGTCAAGATATGATTTTTTTCAAAGTTTGCCTAAAAGCTATCCAATTTAATTCTAATCTACTCATGATTTTAACCTATGTTTAGAAAGTTAAATGAGCTTGGTATATATCTTATGATAGCTTAAGAGAAAGTTCTAGTAGTTATCTTTGAAAAGGAAACCGGTTTTATAAATATTTGAATTTACTAGAATTAATTATGAATATTTCTACGCAAGAGGTCAAAGCTGTGTTTTTGAGAAATTTGATTGTTATATTAATGTTTTAGGTTTTATGCTTCTTCAGAATCATTGTAAGGTTATAGGTAAATAATCTCAATGTGCAATTTTATTAATATACGTATTATTGAGTTCTAAGTATGTGGTTATGTGGTTTCTTTGTTAATCATTTTCACATTAGTCTAGTTACATTATTTACAAAACTAATAGAATTATGATTTGCCCTGTAAATAACAATTATTAATCTTGTTTTAAAAAAGGATCACATGAGTGAGTTTTTTTTTTCTCGTAACTAGTTGGATAATCTATAAAATAGTCCTTTGATCTCTTGGATATGAAATTGATTGTTTTTCCACAATTAGGAGGTGTAATTAAGAGTAATTAATTTTTTTAAGTTTGTATACAATATATGGATTTGTAGAACCTTGTAAGTGGCTTCTGTAGAAAACTAGAAATCTGCACTTATTCATTTATTTTCTTCCTTAGAAGTTTATAGAATCTTGAAGTATACCTCACAAGCTTCATGTAACTGTAAGAATCACGTTATTTGGATAGTCATAGCCGAAGATATGCACTTTTGAAATTAGATGTTTGTAAATTCTGCAGAAAATCAACCATATCAGCCATAGCCCCTTCTAGTTTTATGTATTTTGGGAGACCATAATAGAGTCAAAATTAAGCATATAATGGCTTGTTCGAAAGGTCTAGATGTTAGCTTCATTTAATCTAGATTTTATTTGGATATAAATGGAAATTTTATAAATATTTCCGTAATAATCACCGAACTTATTTTTTTAAAATTTTGTAAAACTAAGTACTGAAACCACCATTTTTTTTTATTTATGATGCATGATCCAAACTGATCTTACAACTTATTAGAACTTATTTAATTATGACTTGTAGCATTTGGATTGACCTTGTTTAGGATTTCATAGCTTAATTGTGTGCATTTAGAGTTTCGCTTAGAAACTTTTCGAATGTTATTTTTTTAAAGGCCTAGGACTTTGATATCTTGAAGACTACATTAAGGAATTTAGAAGGGTTAGACAGTGGCAAGTAATAGCTTGTTGTGAGCATTATTAGTATATTTTCTTTGACACTAATTTTGCTACTTTTGGTGACTTAGATAATTCTTAAAATGAACTCTAGTTTAAGATTAAATAAAATTCTTTTGTGTTTGATATGCTATGATTATGTTTTATTATGCATAAGAGTTGCATTGGCATATGCATTGTATTTGCATTGGTTATTCTACTTGATAAGATGTTCTGCATATGAAGGCCCTTGAGCTATTAGCTTGATTAAGTATTCAAGTAAGTACAGACCCTTGATCACTTTTGCTTGGGTTGCGGTATAGTAATTATAATAGATAATGAGAGTCCTATAACAGAGTAAATATAGGAGGTGGGAATTTCCCATCTGTAGATCATGTCTGTTATTTAAATTATGTTATTTATTTTTTTGTTCTATTAGCCATGATGGGTCAGCGTCGCATTTTGATTAGGCCTATTTTCCTTATGTCTAGGTTGAAATAAGTAGGTAGGAATTTGCAAGGCTTAACGCCCATGGCATGGAGAGGTTCACCATTGTTATATATAGTGATACCAGTGTGACTAACCATTGTTGCATGCCATGAAACAAGATTATTCAAAGACCTCTAGAGATATGAATAGCTATGAAAGCTCTGAAAAAGCTTTGGGACAAGTACAATAACTCGGGAATAAGCTCATTGTTTTACTCTACATACTGATATGGTATTTCCTAATTTATGAACATGCGACAAAATATCATATAACCATATGAAAATAAATTCTAGGGCTTCTAGATTTTAGTCCCATACCAAAACCTTGTCATGAGAACATTATAAAGAAATCATAAATCAAAAAAGAAACATTTAATCAATTTAAATATTTGGAATGAAAGAATAAGGAAGAAAACCCTACCTTTGACATTCTTACATGAGCAACTTATTGCTAAAATTTCTTGAGCACTTTTGAACTGGGGGTGATTATGGACATTTTAAGGTGAGTGGTGATTGAGGAAAAAAAGAAAAGAAAGAAAAATGAAAGAAAGAAAAGAAAAAAGAATAGAAAAATGGAAAATAATGGGGTTAGGCCTTTTATAAAATGTAGAATTCTAAATGAAACACAATGCAAATAATATAGTCCATATTCTATTCTGAAACAACTACACTAACAATTGTACAAACACATATAACTAAACAGAAATTAACAGTTAATTTACAATAATGATTTTCAATTCAAAAAAATTATTTAAGAAATAATATTACAACCAAACATTGGTCATAAATTTTCAAGTAGATAAAACTAGCAACTAGATTAAATTAATTAATCTTAATTAGTTTATATGGGTGTCACAAACCCGACCTTCTTAAAAAATCCCATCCTTTGAATTTAAAAAGAAAGGAGGAATGTCAAGAAAGAACAAAAACTATAATGATTAATGACAAATTATCAATTCTACTACACTGTGTATTTAGTTTACATTCTCAACGATACATGTCTCACACAAAAACTATTTATGTAAACAAAATACAATTGATTTGAATTCACAAAGGCTCAATTCTCATAGAATGTGAAGCCGTGCTATGATATGAAACTACTATAACGCTCCAAAAATAGAAGTTACTAGAAAAATATAATTAAAGTAAACAAAGAGGATTATGCTAATTAAAAACTGAAAATACACTATTACTCGTAATAGGTAAAATACATGCTCCAAAGTCTTTAACCTAAAAATAGTAAAAACATTCCAAAAGTACATATTTTTGTCGAAAGTTTGTAGATTTAGTACATTATCGTACTGATACAATTTCTATGCACAAAAGTATACTATCACACTTAGAATTAAAAACAAAAATAGTAAAACTATAAAATAAGTTCTCCTGTGCTTTGAGCTTCTAAAAGTAGTAACTGAGTGCTACTAGCTGCTAACATGAGTCTGTAAGATCATAGAAGAAAAAAAAAGATTAAAAGGAGTGAGCCAAATGCTTAGTAGTGGGAAAAAGTATTGCGACAAGAAAATGACTTAAGTCACATGCATTGACTCACGGATACATATTTCATAATATAAGGCACAACAAAAACAAGTCCTCACATAATTGTATATAAATGCATACTAGTATGCAAATCCTAGGGCTCATTCTTCAGCTATTATACTTGTTTCAAAGCTTTTTCAGAGCTTTCATAGCTAACTGTCTCCCTGGAGGTCTATGAATTATCTTCTGTCACAATATACAACAATGGTGAATCATGCTGGCATCGCTATATATAACAACAGTGAACCTCTCCATGCCATGGGCATCAAGCCTTACAAAGGCTAACCTACCTATTTCAACCTAGACATAGGGAAATAGGCCCAATTGGAATAGAACGCTGGCATATCATGGCTAACAAAACAAAAAAATATATATAAATGACAAAATTTATACAGCAGAAATGATCAACAAATGGAAAATCCCCATCTCTTGTATTTACTCTGTTACAGGGCTCTTACTACTCGTCATAATTACTATGTTCCGACCCAAGAAAAAGAGCTCAAGGGTCTCTATTTACTTGAATACTTTCTTGAGCAAATACCACAAGCTCTTTCATAAGCAGAGCATCTCATTAAGTGCAATAATCAATGCAAGTGTAATGTATATGCTAATGTAAGATTTATGCAGAATAAAACATAATCATAGCATATCAAAAAAGCATTTAATTGAATCCCATGCTAGACTTCATTCCTCAGAATTCTCTAAATCACCAAAAGCTTACAACGAACTAGTACTTGCCACTATTTTAACCCTTCGAATTCCCAAAAATAATCTTCAAGATATCAAAGTCCTAGATTTTTAAGAAATTAAACAACATTCAAAAAGATTTAAACAAAACTTCGAATCCGCACAACTTAGGCTATGAAATTGCAATCGAGATAAATCCAAGCACTACAAGTCACGATTGATAAGGTCTAAGATATTGTAAGATCAGTTTAGCTACAAGCATCATAAATGAAAAAAAAAAAAAAAGAAAGGTGGTGGATTCAGCTTTTTGTTTTACATATCTTTGAAAAAAATGTTTGGCGGCTGTTAGAAAAATATTCATAAAATATTCTACATGTAGTAAAAAAATTACAAAATCTATCTTACACGAAGCTAACATCTAGACCTTTCCAAGAAGCCATTATATGCTTCATTTCAACTCCATTAAGATATCCAAAAAGATGTAAAACCATAAGGGCTTGTAGCTAATTTTTTGTAAAATTTATCACTAACAATGAAATTCAAAAGTGCATATCTTAGGCTATGGGTGTCTAAATTACGTGATTCTTATGGCTACGTGAAACTTAGGATGTATACTTTAAGATTTTATAATCATCTAAGGCATAAACTAAATGAGTAAGAACAAATTTTCTATTTTTATATGGCACCTGCTTACAAGGTTTTGCAAATCCATAATATTATGTACTAACCAAGAAAGAAATAATCACATCTTAATTATGTAACACCTCATTATGGACATCCTAATAATCGTTACTTTTAACGTTATTATTATTTTTTTAGAAATAAATAGTTTAAATAAAATGCTTACACTCAAACAGATATCCCAAGAAAAACATGCATAATTTTTTTTTTTTAAACTACTTACCAAATTGCTTCCTTCACCTCAAATAACCCAACAGAACACTGACAGTAATTACCCAACAGAACACTGACAGTATTCGGCTAATTGATCACCTGTAGAAATGGTAGTTCACAAATACAATAATTTACTAAATTATATACACACAAAACTTCAAACAATGTTTAAATCTCTCAAGAAAAATACTTATATGTCCAAATAGTTTAACCATACCAAAATGAAGAAACATGGCATAGTCCTCCAAAAATCACAATTAAAGAACTATAAAAAAAGTCTCAAAATATTCAAAAATCGATAGGAATATAAATAAAATCTTAAATCATCAGTGCAGAGAATAATATTAATAATAAAATCGTTGTTCAAGTAATTAATTTTTTTTATGGCATGATTCGGTTACTAATCCAACACTCCTAGCACACACGCACGTCTCCATCCTCCACCTATTCCAAACGCCTTTTACCTTGGTCTGCAACATGGTATAAAACTAAGTAAGCATAAGCTTAGCAAGTACACTTTCTTATCTCACAACATAAAACATTTCATAAAAACCAATACATAATATCGTAATCATAATCATAGTAGTGCACGAGGCACAAATTTATATAGAACATATCTTTTCATTTAAAGTTTCATATTAAAACATTATTCATTTTATCTTTGGGGGGCCCAAGCATTTCACCATAAACATAAACATCATAGGCACGCCATCATGAGAGGAGTGGGGTAGCTGGTCCTAAACCAAGCATAACAAGTCCAGCCTTTGGGACATCATAAACATAAACATAAGGTGTGCAATGCTTAATTAAGTGATATATACATATCTCTATATATATAAGCTTCTTTGAAAAACTATCATAAACCATAAAATACATGAACATAAAAACAACCTTAGGAAAATTCATCGTAAAAAGGGCTTGAAACAAGAACATTAGATCACAAACCTTTATTTATAAAACATTGCTTGGCATTTTCATAAATTTTGTCATGTTGTAGTTGAGAATGTGCTTACTTATCTAGCTTGCTAACTAAACCTTAACTTGGGTGACGTTGCTGCGGTTCTCGGTGTGCTTGCCTTTTGGAGTGTTCATGTCAAACATCCATATTGAGCATAAGTCACTAGCAATACTATTAGCAATATATATACATCTCATACTATCGTTAATATCACCTTATCATATAATAGTATCAAGAAGCACAAAATCACAATTTATGAACCTAGGGCATAATTCCCAAAAGTAGGTAGAATGACCTATATTCACTTGAAAATTTATAATAATTTCATCTTAACTCCAAATCAGTCAAAACCAGCGGCATTAGAACTAGACTCAAAAACAAAGAATTTGATATATTACATGTATATTTTGACAATAATTTGCATGAAGAAAAAGTCCTTGAAATTTAGTCTAACTTTTAGGTCCGTGTAAAACTGCACAGCTTTAGGGTCAACTTTGAAAAATTCATAACTATTTAAAAAAAACTCTTATTCAAGCGATTCAAAAGCCAAAAGAAATCTTAAGAGATCTAGTATTTGTGAAAAATATAAGACAAATATAAACAGAGCAATACAGAATCAAAAATTACTGAAACATAATGGCTATCAGGTGTTTGTATGAAAAGTAGGCATAAGGCATTAAAAAAGCTCAATACCAATCCATAAGCCAATAAAACCTCAATTAAAATTGTAAACACATAAATAATATGACACTAATTGAAAATAAAATATACTAGTAAAGATCTACGTAATAAAACATGAAAATCTATGATATCTCTAATTTAGGGTTTAACGAAAGGTTAATCAAAACAAGTAAATCATCAACTCTTTGCAGTCACTGATTAATATAAAATACATACAATAAAAGAATCTTTGAGATGATAATAATAATTCTAATATAACATAATACACCAAAACTATAACATATCCAAAAATTAGCTTTAAATAAATTTTCAACAATTCAAAATGTGCATTAGAATTCAGAGACCAAACAAACTCTAATTACCTAAAGCAGTGAGCAACACATGATCACAAAATTCCAATAATTAAAATAAAATTACTTTAACTCTAAATTTTTTATGACAACCTAATAACATATATATATATACAGTACCACAAAAAGTCTCATTAGTAAATAAATTTGTTTAACTATACAAATAAGTCACATAAACAAGAAGTCTCGAAATCACTGAATAGACAGTCATAAAAACCTATATTAAAGAAAATTCAAGAGCTCATAAAATATTTATCAATTAACGACGAAAATTTTCAGATCATAACTTAACATATGCAGGAATATCTTTGTAAAATTTTGTTGAAATTAAAGTTCTTTTGCCCCTTAAACATGGATTATACTTTTGTGCAAAATACTAATCAGCAACAGTTTGGTCATGAGTGACAGAGAATGTAAATTTAATATCTCAACATAGAAAATTTCAAATAACATGAAATTTTGAGCAATATCACATAAAAACATACATAAACATCATACTAAAATTTTAGAGCAAATGGAAATTCATAGACAAAGTTATCAGGGTCAGATTATCAAGGAAACAAAATTTTAGCAATAGTCTAGAATGACTTTCTTACCTACAAAACGATTCTTCTCAATTCTCTTGAATTTATCTAAGCAAAAACCCAATATTCATTCAATTGTTTGCAGAAAAATAAGGGAGAGAAAGGAAGAAAAAATGGAGAAGAAAGAGAGAGTGTCTAAAAAAATTTTAGAAAGAGAGAGAATTTTCTTTGGCTAGAAATTAAGAGAATGAAGACTTTGGTAGCTTCAAGGTATATTTATAGGTTTATAAAAATGAAGAGATTAGATGAGTGTAGCAAACCCTAATCCTAATCTAATTCAATTTCTCCTTTTTTTCCCTTTATTTTCTCTTTTTTTTTCTTTCCATGGCAACTTTGCCGCTTTCTTTCTTTTTCGTTTTCTTTTACTTAACTAATATATATATATATATATATATATATTATTATAGAATATAATATAACATACTAAATCAGTAACTTGATAATATATTACTATTTTTCTTTTTTTTTTGGTTTTACTCGACACTCTGTGCCATTTTTTTGTCTATATATATATAATATAAGATAAGATAATATAATATTATATAATACATAATTATTTATATGCAATAATAATATTTACTCTAATGACCAAAAAATATTAATTTACACATTATTCTTTTGGACATTTTATATTATCTAACTTTTTAATGCTATAGTAAAAAAAAATGCTACACATGTAATTATTATGTCATAATAAATGTTATAAAAATAAGAAAATATGCAATAAAATTCATGTAATCATCAAGAATATAACTTTAGGCATGCATAACCCTAGAGCATTATAAAGATTATGTATTTAGAGTAAGTTGAAACTCTTAAAAAAAATAAATACTTTTAAGCTTCTCATCACTTTTGATATAAACATCCCAAGCACATTGATCCCATGAGGCCGTCACCTGCGACATTACTAAATAAAAAGTTAATTTACTTATCATAAATAATAATAGCACTAAATATCACATTCCAACGTTAAATTAACATAAGTATCCCTGGAAGAAAACAATGAGCGTTACAAATTACACCTCCTAATCATGGAAAATGATCAATTTCATATCCAAGAGTAGTAATAATACTTAAAATGTAAAAGCAATAAAGAAAAAAAAAAAAGACCCGCACACATGTCTTTACAAAGCCAATAGTCTAACTAAGTGACATATGATAGGTGTAAAGCAATATTCATGTACCAATTTCTAAAATAATCTTACGCATGAGATACATACCTTCAATCAATCATTAGTTTACATAAACATCAAGAAAACAAAGCACTATTTTATAGATTATCCAACTGGTTAAAGAAAAGAAGAAAAACTCACTCATGTGACCCTTTATTAAACAGGATTAATAATTGCCATGTTTTTTTAGAGATTTTAATAATTGTCATTTAGAGCTCAAATAATAATTCTATTAGTTTTATAAATAATACAACCAAGGCAAACATGATTAACAAGTAAACTGCATAACCATATGGTTAGAACTCAATAGCATGCAAATTAATAAAATTACATACCAAGATCATTTATGTATAACTTTACAATGATTCCAAAAAAAAAAAAACATAAATACAACAATCAAACTTCTCAAAAATGCAGCTTTGTCCTTTTGTATGGAAATATTCATAATAAATTCTAGAAAATTCTAAAAACAAAACTAGATTCCTTTCAAAGTTCACTACATTATATTTCAAGCTCATTTCACTTTTCAAAAATAGGCTATAATGAGTAGATTCGAATCAAATTAGAAATCTTTTAGGAAAAATTTAAAAAATCATATCTTGAGTTAGGTAAATCCAAATTTAGTTATTCAAGTGGCTAAATGAAGCTGAAAAGTGTACTTTTAGATTGTGGGGATTATTTGGTTTAAATCCTAATGTAACTCTAAATTTACTAATTTATGAAATTAGTTTAAATCCTACACATGCAAGTATTTTTTCAAACACTTAGTAAGCATATAATCGTATTCCAACCTATGCATATTACTTATAAACTCAAATTTTCACATGCATGTAATAGATTATTTAATTAAACACAAGCCTCATAATTAAAGTGTAAGAAACATACATGTCTCCATGGTAAGATTCACAGTTTTTGCAAACTAAGATTCAGAATCAAATAGTTATTTGAGTTTTCAAATTCACGTACGACCAAAATTCTACATGAACATACAAGTTCTCCATTGCATTTTCCAATTTATGAACATGCAACTAAATATCATATTACTATGTGAAAATAAATTCTAGAGTTTATAAATTTTACTCACATGCCAAAACTTTATCATAAGAACATTACAAACAGGTCATAAATCAAAAAGGAAACAAAGAAACAACTTTATTTTTAGAATGAAAGAACAAAGAAGAAAACCCCACCTTAGAAGTTCCTAAAAGGGCAAATTTTTGCTGAAATCTCTTGAGGACTTTTTTTTGCTAAATGAAAAAAGGGAATTAGGTGGTGCACCTCATGTCCCTATTTTCTTCGGCACATTGACAATCTCAAAGACTACCGAGGAGTGGAAAGGGCCTGTACAAGACTCTTTTCGTCTATCCAATCAGAGTTACCTACCTTCCATTGGACCCCACTCACTGGTGATACACATTGGCATGATCCCATCTTGTGGTTGTAGGAATTTGATCTCTAGAGGGATGGAAAGAGGAGTCCTAGAAAAGACATCCTCATCACTATACCACATCCTTAAAATATGGTGATTATGGACATTTTGAAGGTGAGTGATAGTGACTAACACCATTGGAAACAACATATCACAACGAAGGGGCGACGGAGCTCCAATGGGGTGATATGCTTGGAGGAACTTGTTAGGAAATATGGGTCTTGTTTTGTTCTCCTCCCTAATCTTAGTTTTTTGCAAAAAGAATCATCTAATTTAGATTTAAAATGAGGAAGTTATGATGAGATTGAAGTTTCATTAGAGAAATAGAGTGAAAGTATTAGTTGGAGAAAGAAAAGAGAGAGAGGAGGAAGCCTTTAACATTAATGATGTTGGCTCCCATAACACCCGCATATTTTTATGTAATGAATTACGTTAAGTTAGTAACGACGTTAATGATATTTTATTAATAATTTATGATATACATAATGATATATGATGTTAACGTTACTAACTTTTTATGTCAAGTTTTATGACAGGTGACGACCGCATGGAATCGTTGTGCTCAAGTGTTCATGATTATTTTAATGTATGTTTAATTATGATGTAATGATGACTTGAATGCTTTAATGTTTGGTATTTAAGGACAGTTCGGTAGGCCGGACTTTCAAGTTCGACAGGCCGAACAATCTGCCAAAGATTGACAGGCCGAAGTAAACCATCGGTAGGCCGAACTTGGTGGAACCGACAGGCTGAAGGGGAAAATCTACAGGCCAAACACTGCTGATGAGTAGTCAGTAGAAATCTCTCCAAAATTATGGCTGAGTTAATTATGTTCATTGGGTGATTTATTGTGATTAATTGGCATAATAATGGAATAATTTTGTCAGTTAAGGAAATTAAAAGGTTGACTTTGCATTAATTTATCTGATTTTAAATGGTTTCCCATTTTAAGTGGGCAAAACATGGTAAGTAGGGAGTGATTGTTTGCCTTTCCTTCTTTCTCTCCTTTTCTCCATGCCAATTAGAACCATTTGAGTCAGAAAATTCTGACTTAATGGAGGGAATTGAATTCCCATCAATTATGCTTATGATGTTAAAATTTTTAACGTTCTTTTTTCATTATTTTTTTCTCATTCTCACGTTTCTCTCTCTCAAACTTCTGAGACGTTTGTCTTTTTTTTTTCATTCTTCTTCTCTTCTCCACGAACCCTATCTCCTTCTCTCTCAAAAAAATTCCCTGCAAGAATATTGAAAGAAAAAGTTATATTTTGCTAGTTGAATTCAAGAATTTTGAGAGGAAATTTTAAAGGTAAGAACTCAATATTTTCGGTAATTCTGGAAAGAATTCTTCTACTCCAATCGGTTGCAATATCTTTCTATAGGTGTTGTATTTTTGCCTTGAGTTTTTAATATGATGTTCATGTGTGTATTGGGTGATGTTTTTCCAAGTTTCATGTCATTTCAGTGTTTTTTATGAAAAATATGAATTTTCTATCTTCTACCCTTCACAGTAAATATTACTGCTTAATATTGATGCATGAAAAATGTAATGTTTATTCAAGGGGTTAATGAATGATGTTTTTCATAAAAGTTGTCAAGAATGTACATGTATAATGTATGATGAATGTATTTTATGTTACGAAATGTTTTATATGTTTAAAGGATTTTGATTGATGATGAAATATTTTTATATGATAATAAGATGTTTGTATAAATTTTTAAAATGTATGTATTTTAAATTATTAGAAAATGTTTTCAAAAGATTTTCATGTTTGTAATATATGAGATGTTTTGATGATAATATTTAAGAAAGCATGTTATGAGTAATGTTTATATGTGATGATAATTTTTGTTGTCACAATGATGATTATGAATTATGTTTGTAATATGAGGTGAACGTATATATGAATGTGTTGGAAACAAAGTGCGTAGCGGAATTTTAAAAATTTTTCATTAGAGTAATATCCAAAACACAAGTTTGACATGTTATATGTATAAATTAGATAGATCTTACTAACCTCAGTGTGCCGAAGAACGTCTACAATCTGTGTAGAGAAGTAACATTCCGGAAGAGCCTCAACCAACTGGTCTTCTTTGCTATTCTCTATCCATAACCGGAGTGAGTGTGGGCTCACACGTACAACTCTTCCATCGGTGACTTTCCTTCCAACCAATAAAGAGAACCCAAAGCTAGTGTTCGTGATTTGTGAACAAAAGCTCTCAAGGAGTTTTCAGATGCTCACTAGAAGAGTATCACTCTTAATCTCTCAAATTGATTTGAGTAAATCATGAGACTCACTCCCTTTTATAGCTATTGGTCCTGGGGTCAGTCCATATCAGATTAGGTCTCAAAAACTCGAAACAGAATCAAGTTTGGATCAATATCTGATAAGATCCACGTAAAAACATGTAATCTTATCTCTCGCTGATCGGTAGGCTGAACAGGCCCCATTGGCAGGCCAAACATGTCATCTGGCAGGCCGAACTCCCGAGAAAAAATCTCCGCAAATCTTTTATTTTTCACCTGAGATTCTAAAGGATAAAGTCTCAGTTTTGATTCAAATAACCCAATAGAGAAGTTATCTGATCAAAACAAACTTCATCAAGATAATCTCTAAGAATAAATCAATTCACAATAATTCTACAAGTTTATCTTGTTCTAATTTGTCCAAAATTAAAACAACCGATAAACAGACAAGAATTATCTGATCGCAATAATTTAACAAGTTTATCTTGAACTAATTTCTTACACAATTAATTCAACCGATAAACAGACATGAGTTATTTGATTCTTACAAATTTTAAACCAATCTGATAAATCTGACATAAGTCACCAATTATTGGAAAAGCACGCCGTGTCGTTACAGGACTTTGTGAGCTAGCAAAGGGGACCAAAATGGACCTATAAAGTTCAAGCTCATGATAATTATGAAACCTAATATCCCAGATATACATTTCACAATTATCAACTCCAACGCTACTCCACTAAAAGCTTGGAGCAGCACTCTCAAACTTTATAGAATTACGAAGCTCGTGTAGCTAAGTCTCCATGACATATTATAGTGTATCGCATCCCCATATGATCATCCATAATCGGCTTAAGGACAATTTCTGTCTTACCTTTCTGATTATTTTTATCTTACGTTCCATTGTCTCATCGTTAGAAAACTTACCATCCAAAGATAGTACACCATTCGGACACCTATGTATCCAAATGGTTGAGCGCTCCAGTTTTCTAATTATAGGACAACGCATATAAGAGGATATCATTACTCCTAAAGAGGAGCTATGGATTCCATATCTATGAATAACAAGTCTACGCTATCAAGAGTCATGCCTCCAACGTACCGGTATGCATACCACTATTGAGATGTGGGTCTCACCCTTTGGCACATCAAAAGACACAAGTCAAGATAACGGGCCCACTATTCATCTCAGGATTAAGATACAATACAAATGACTGTCTAAAGTGAATGGATTTGCCGAGACAGAATTATTAATCCAAATTAATTCACTTTATGTCCCGATCCAACACATCGTCACCTATGACAATGTGCCAATGTTTCTATTCACGGAGTCCATCTCCGATGGTCAAGACAAACCATCTCCCAAAAGGGATATAGACAACATAACAATCTTTGCATGAATAAAGCGCCCAACTTTATTCCCTCAATTGCGGATCATATGTTTTCGACCGTCACCTTAAGAATCGTGTCTTTCGCATAATCAGTCCATCATATGCCCAATTCTTAAGGCTTAGACTGACAGTCTCAAACTACTGTTTGCTTATCATACATTCAACAAATATGAACGTAAAGAGGACAATATTTGGTATATATAAATGAAAAAATTCTTTACTGATAAAAATGTCTCCAAAAAATGTATTACATTTTTACTCCTTAGGGCATACATGTCTAACAGAATGTTATATGAATGCATGTTATATGAATGAATGTTTTATGATAAGTATTAATTTTATTGTATTTTTAAATGGATAAATGGCATGAACACTCAAAGAAACGAGCACATTGAGACCGCGGCGTCGTCACCAAAAGTATATTAAGGTTAAGTAAGCTAGCATTAAGGTAAGTACATTCTCACATGCAACATGACACGTTTTACAAGGTTTGATGATATATTCACAATGTTATTCATGATGATTTTATGGTTATTTTCCTTAAAGGATTTCTTATGAAAGATTTTCATGATTTAAAGTTATGTATGTATGATGATGACATGTTTCAAAGCATGAAAATTATGTATATATGTATCACCTAATAAGTGTTGCACACCAATGTTATGAAATGATATGTTATGATATCATGTTTAGTTTGGGATTAGCTACCCTTCTCCTCTCACGACGGCGCGCCTACGATGATGTTTATGGTGCAACACTTGGGCCCTTAAGATAAAATGGAATAAGTTTTAAAATGGTCAATGTAATGAAAGATATGTTTCGATGAAATTGTGCTTAAGGCACTTTTATGATATGATGACAATGATGATGATGATGTTTATGTAATATTTTAAATTGTGAGAATTATTTGTACTTACTAAGCATTAGCTTAATCATGTTTTATGTCATGTTGTAGATAAGGGTAAGAAAATCATGGAATAGGTGGAGGACATGGGAAGGCGTGTGAGCACAAGGCATGATGAATTGTAATCGAAAGAACGCCAAGAAGAATAATTTTATGTTTTAAATCAAGTTTTATATTTTGAACATTATTTTTATGTTAAGTTTTAAGAATATTTGAACTATGATTTTATATTCCATTTTAACATTTTAAGGAATTTTGATCTTCCGTATTTTTATGAAAAGTTGGTTTTGATTTAAAAATTAAGTTTTCTCTAGGAATTTGGCTCGGTCGGCCTGTCGAACATCCTTGATCGGCCTGCCGATGTCCAAAAATTTGGCCTGCCAATCACGTTTTTGGCCTACTGGACAATGATGAGATTTTAAGTCAGTTTTGCATAGCCTCTGTCGGCCTACCGGTTGAGGGAACTTCAGCTTGCCGATCATGTTCGGCTTGCCGAAGTCCAATGTTCAGCCTACCAAACTGTGGGAATATGTAACTTTTAAGTGATGTGATGTTTTTATAAATTATGATTTTACAACTTGGTATGTCTATTTAATTAAAATAAGTTTATGAATAATTTAAAGTATAATTGAATAAATTATGATATGGAACTAGTTAAGCAATGTTATTTAACAATGTTAAGTTATTAAAAAAAAAAGTATGTGTATGAATGGATCCTGGTTAAGTATGTTTAATTACTCTTTCAACTAAAAGTATCATTTAAGTTTTGCTTTCATATACAAGTTTAAGTCCAAGTAAGTATGAATGTAAGAATGTAACAACATCTGTGACATCCAATAAGGGGCGTTCCAAGCTTTGGTATCAGAGCAAAATTTTGATTACAATTCATATCGCCACACGTCAATCCAAGTCCTCCAAGTAAGTATGTTATAAAGTTAGATGTATAGATGCAAGTATGATGATGAGATTAAGGTTTGAATGTTTAATGATTAACGATCTAGTAGTGAAAACCTGTCTCATAAATGGAAGATTATTTCTAAGTCCTAAATCTTTTGGGAAATTACGATGGACGGCCACATAAGAATGCAGACTCGTACCCAAACCTATGGAAGACTCATGACAATGATTGCTAAACTGCAAAGGCAGTGGGAGGACCAAAGAAGGGAAATTGGTACTTTAAGGGCCAACGGCTAGAATGACAAACGTCGAGGCAATGATGAGCCTCCTTCACCTCCGTAGCCACAAGTAAACGAAGTCCCAGATCCTGCTGCTGAACCAAGTGTGGCCTATCAGGAACCCCTTCTGGTTAGATGGAAGAAAGTTAAGCCAGCGGATTTTGAAGGTTCTAAGGATCCGCTAGTAGCTCAAGGATGGTTGAAGATGATTGAGGCCACCCTAAGACTCATGGATTTCACAGATAATGAAATGGTCCTCGGTGCATCGTACTGCCTCACCATGGAGGCCAGGATATGGTGGGATGGCATCGAACAGAGCAGGAATGTTGAAGAAATAACATGGGTTGACTTCGTCCATGAATTCAACACGAAGTTCTTCCACATGAACATTACAAGGAAACATTATGAGGAGTTTGAGAGCTTGCGCCAGGGGGATATGTCAGTTACTGATGTGGTGACAAAGTTTGACCAGCTTGCCCGTTTATGTCTAGGGATGGTTATGGATGAAGGTGAAAGGGTCAGAAGGTTGATCAGAGCCCTTAGGCCAGATATTGTTGTGATCGTTGATGGGGCAAGTCCGCCAAGGAATCAATAGCAGGTTGTTATGAGGGCTCAACGTGCCGAGTTTCATCTGTCAAAGCTAAGAAGGAACCAGCCTCAGCCCAGCCAACAAGCTAACAATGCAAACAACCAAAACCGCCCTCCCCTCAAGAACAACAACAACAACAGCACCAACAACAACAACCAAAACTAGAGGAATAACATGAGGAAGGGCAATCCTCAAAACCAACAGGGCCAAGAAAATAAGAGGCACAATGATGGTCAGCCTAACAATAATAATAGGCGATTTCAACCGTGTGCCAAATGTGGAAAGAAGCATCCAAGGGAATGTCGTTTGGGAATAAACCAATGTTTTATCTATGGGCGTGAAGACCACTTTGTTAAGAACTGCCCCAAGCTGATGAATGCCAATGCCCCGTAGAGAGCTCCTCCTCAAGCCTAGCTTCATCAGATGCAAGCCTCCCTTGAAGGGCCACTTATTAGTCAAGGGAGAATTGAAGCCCCACCTATGAATGCCCGAATCTATGCCATGAGAAAAGAACAAGTGGCTGTAGAAGCTTCCAATGTGGTCACAGGTCAGATAACAAGCTTGTCTAATGATGCTTATGTTCTTTTTGATACGGGTGCCACACATTCTTTTGTATCCATGTCATATGCTAAGAAATTAGAGGCACATTTAGAGCCTATGAGACAGGGATTCACTACGACACTACCCTCTGGGGAAGTGATATTATCTACGCACTATTTGCATACAGTACCCCTATGGATTTTCGATAGGGAATTGTTCGTTGACCTTATTGTGATTGACATGCATGATTACGACATGATTCTTGGGATGGATTTCCTAAGTAAGTATAATGCCTCTATCGAATGCCGAAAACAAAAGGTGATCTTCCATCCAGAAGGTGATTAGAAGTTCATTTATGTTGGCGAGTCCAGAAAGAAACCCAGCATGTTTTTATCGGCAATGAAAGCAAGGAAGCTATTAGCAAGTGGCTGCATGGGCTATCTGGCGAACATTGTAGACAAAAGCCAAGAAGGAAAGACAAGAATTGAAGATGTGCTTGATATTCATGAATATGCAGATGTGTTCCCTGATGATCTGACGAGTCTACTGCCAGAAAGAGAAGTTGAATTCGAGATTGAGCTCACTCCTGGCACCGATCCAATCTCTAAGGCACCTTACAGAATGACACCGACAGAGTTAATGGAGCTTCATATACAATTAAAGGAGTTACTTGACAAAGGGTTCATCAGGCCAAGTCACTCACCTTGGGGTGCTCCAGTATTGTTTGTAAAAAAGAAGGATGGCACTATGAGACTCTGCATTGACTATAGAGAGCTGAACAAGGTGACATTTAAGAACAAGTACCCGTTGCCTCAAATTGATGATTTGTTTGATTAGCTCAAGTGTGCATCGGTGTTCTCAAAGATTGATCTACGATCAGGATATCATCAGTTGAAGGTTAAAGAAGGAGATATCCCCAAGACTGCTCTCAGGTCGAGGTATGGTCACCATGAATTTGTGGTTACGCCTTTCAGTCTGTCGAATGCACCTGCTGCCTTTATGGATTTGATGAACAGGGTATTCAAGGATTTCCTCGATAAATTTTTTGTTGTATTTATCGATGATATTCTTATCTATTCTAAGAATCATGAAGAATATGAGGAGCATTTAAGGATTGTGCTGGAGACTTTAAGAAGACACCAGCTATATGCTAAGTTTTCCAAATGCGAGTTTTGGTTGGATAAAGTGTCATTCTTGGGGCATGTTATATTGAAGGAAGGGATTATGGCTGACCCTGCTAAAGTAGAAGCTGTTCTCAATTGGAAGCAACTGATGAATGCAAGTGAAATAAGGAGCTTCTTGGGTTTAGCAGGTTATTATCAGAGATTCGTAGAAGATTTCTCCAGGATAGCAGCTCCACTTACAAACCTGACTCGCAAAGGAAAGAAGTATGAATGGACAGATGCATGCGAGAAAAGTTTTCAAGAACTGAAGAATAGATTAACGACGGCTCCAGTGTTGGCAATTCTTGAAGGAAATGATGGGTTTGTTATTTATAGTGATGCATCCAAGATGGGCCTAGGAGCTGTATTGATGCAAAATGAAAGAGTGATTGCTTATGCTTCAAGACAACTGAAGGATTACGAAAAGAACTATCTTACTCATGACCTCGAGTTAGCAGAAGTCATTTTTGCATTGAAGATATGGAGACACTACTTATATGGGGTCCAATGTAAGATCTTCACTGATCATCAAAGTCTGAAGTACTTCTTCATGCAAAGAGACCTGAATATGAGACAATGAAGATGGCTAGAGTTGGTGAAGGATTATGATTGTGAAATCCTTTATCATCTTGGAAAAGCTAACCGAGTGGCTGATGCACTAAGTAGGAAGTCAGTTGCCACATTGATGTCAATGCAAGCAATGTCTCCACCTTTAAGGAAGGAAATTCTAGATTTTGGTTTAGAACTCATAGCAGGCCAGCTATCAGCACTCTCTCTTGCTCCGACAATGTACGATGAAATTCGGAGAAAACAAGATGAAGATGTAAGTCTTACAAGGATCAAGCAAGAAATGAAAGAAGGGAAATGTCAAGAATTTTGTATCGCAGATGACGGAACTCTATATCTCAAGGACCGTTTATGTGTTCCCAATGTTGATGATTTAAAGGAAAAGATCTTGGCAGAAATTCATGATGCTCCTTACTTTATTCATCCACGTGCAACAAAGATGTATATTGATCTAAAGGGAAACCTCTGGTGGTTTGGAATGAAACATGATGTTGCAAAGTATGTGAAGAAATGTATGACATGTCAGCAAGTAAAGGCTGAACACTAGATACCTGGTGGTGAATTGCAGTCTATCCAAATACCGGAGTGGTAATGGAAGGACATAGCAATGGATTTCATTACCGGTTTGCCCAAAATTACAAATGGTTATGATGCAATTTGGGTAGTTGTGGATCGACTGACTAAGACGGCGTATTTCATTCCTATCAAGATCACTTACTCTATGGAACGGTTAGCGGAACTCTACGTCAAGGAAATTGTACGACTTCATGGGATTCCCAAGTCGATCTTCTCAGATCATGATGGCAGGTTCACATCTAAGTTTTGGAAGAGTGTACAGACTGCTATGGGAACCAGACTACATTTCAGTACAGCTTTTCATCCTCAGACAGACGGCCAAACGGAGAGGACGAACTTGATTTTAGAGGATATGCTACGGGCTTGTTCTCTCGATTTTAAGACCAGCTAGTGTAAAATGTTGTCGTAAGCAGAGTTTGCTTACAACAATAGCTTTCAGGTGACAATTGGGATGGCACCATATGAGGCTCTATATGGACGAAAATACAGATCACCTATATGTTGGCACGAAGCTGGTGAAAAGAAGATGATGGAAAGCGTCGATGCTAAAAGAACTGATTTTGTTAATGAAACTTCTGAGATGATTAAGCTAATAAGAAGAATAATAGAGACCATACAAAGCCGTCAGAAGAGTTATGCTGATAGAAGAAGAAGACCCTTAGAGTTCACCGTGGGCGAATATGTGTTTCTGAAAGTTGCACCAATGAAAGGAGTTATGAGATTTGGGAAGAAAAGCAAGTTAAGTCCAAGGTTCATCGGTCCTTATGAAGTTGTGAAACGAATAGGCAAAGTAGCTTATCAGCTGAAGTTGCCTTCTGAGATGTCTGCAATGCACGATGTATTTCATGTCTCCATGCTCAAAAAGTATGTTTTAGACCCTACGCATGTGATTGAGCCACAAGTGATCGAGATACGAGAAGACTTAAGTTATGAATAAAAGCCAATGAATATACTCGATCGGAAAACCAAGACCTTGAGGAATAAAGAAATTCCATTAGTCAAGGTCTTATGGCGAAATCAGCAAGTTGAAGAAGCCACGTGGGAAGATGAAGATGACATGAGAGCTATGTATCTGCATTTATTCTAAGTTTTGAGGATGAAACTTTTATAAGGTGGGGAGAATTGTAACACCCGCCTATTTTTATGTAATGAATTACGTTAAGTTAGTAACGATGTTAATGATATTTTATTAATAATTTATGATATATGTAATGATATGTGATGTTAATGTTACTAACTTTTATGTCAAGTTTTATGATAAGTGACGACCGCATGGAATCGTTGTGCTCAAGTGTTCATGATTATTTTAATGTATGTTTAATTATGATGTAATGATGACTTGAATGTTTTACTAGTTGGTATTTAAGGACAGTTCGACAAGCCAGACTTTCAAGTTTGGCAGGCCGAACAGTCTGCCAAAGATCGGCAGGCCGAAGGAAACCATCGATAGGCTGAACTTGGTGGAATCGACAGGCCGAAGGGGAAAATCGGTAAGCCAAACACGGCTGACGAGCAGTCAGCAGAAATCTCTCCAATATTATGGCTGAGTTAATTACGTTAATTGGGTGATTTATTGTGATTAATTGGCATAATAATGGAATAATTTTGTCAGTTAAGGAAATTAAAAGGTTGACTTTACATTAATTTGTCTGATTTTAAATGGTTTCCCATTTTAAGTGGGCAAAACATGGCAAGTAGAGAGTGATTGTTTGACTTTCCTTCTTTCTCTCCTTTTCTCCACGCCAATTAGCACCATTTGAGTCAGAAAATTCTGACTTAATGGAGGGACTTGAATTCCCATCAATTATGCTTATTATGTTAAAAATTTTGACGTTCCTTTTTCATTATTTTTTTCTCATTCTCACGTTTCTCTCTCTCAAACTTCTGAGACATTTGTCTTTTTTTTTCATTCTTCTTTTATTCTGCCGAATCCTATCTCCTTCTCTCTCAAAAAAATTCTCTGCATGAATATTGAAAGAAAAAGTTATATTTTGCTGGTTGAATTCAAGAATTTTGAGAAGAAATTTTCAAAGTAAGAACTCAATTTTTCAGGTAATTCTGGAAAGAATTCTTCTCCTCCAATCGGTTGCAATATCTTTCTATAGGTATTGTATTTTTGCCTTGAGTTTTTAATATGATGTTCATGTGCATATTGGGAGATGTTTTTCCAAGTTTCATGTCATTTCGGTCTTTTGTTATGAAAAATATGAATTTTCTATCTTCTACCCTTCACAGTAAATATTACTGTTTAACATTGATGCATGAAAAATGTAATGTTTATTCAAGGGGTTAATGAATGTCGTTTTTCTTAAAAGTTGTCAAGAATGTACATGTATAATGTATGATGAATGTATTTTATGTTATGAAATGTTTTATATGTTTAAAGGATTTTGATTGCTGATGAAATATTTTTATATGATAATAAGATGTTTGTATAAATTTTTAAAATGTATGTATTTTAAATTATTAGAAAATGTTTTCAAAAGATTTTCATGTTTGTAATATATGAGATGTTTTGATGATAATATTGAAGAAAGCATGTTATGAATAATGTTTATATGTGATGATAATTTTGTGTTGTCACAACGATGATTATGAATTATGTTTGTAATATGAGGTGAATGTATATATGAATGTTATATGAATGCAGGTTATATGAATGCATGTTATATGAATGAATGTTTTATGATAAGTATTAATTTTATTGTATTTTTAAATGTATAAATGGCATGAACACTCAAAGAAACGAGCAAATCGAGACCGCGGTGTCGTCACCAAAAGTATATTAAGGTTAAGTAAGCTAGCGTTAAGGTAAGTACATTCTCACCTGCAACATGACATGTTTTACAAGGTTTGATGATATATTCACAATGTTATTCATGATGATTTTATGGTTATTTTCCTTAAAGGATTTCTTATGAAGGATTTTCATGATTTAAAATTATGTATGTATGATGATGACATGTTTCAAAGTATGAAAATTATGTATATATATATCACCTAATAAGTGTTGCACACCAATGTTATGAAATGATATGTTATGATGTCATGTTTGGTTTGGGATTAGCTACCCGTCTCCTCTCATGACGGCGCGCCTATGATGATGTTCATGGTGCAATACTTGGGCACTTAAGATAAAATGGAATAAGTTTTAAAATGGTCAATGTAATGAAAGATATGTTTCTATGAAATTGTGCTTAAGGCACTTTTATGATATGATGACAATGATGATGATGATGTTTACGTAATATTTTAAATTGTGAGAATTATTTGTACTTACTAAGCATTAGCTTAATCATGTTTTATGTCATGTTGCAAATAAGGGTAAGAAAATCATGGAATAAGTGGAGGACATGGGAAGGCGTGTGAGCACAAGGCACGATGAATTGTAACCGAAAGAACACCAAGAACATTAATTTTATGTTTTAAAACAAGTTTTATATTTTGAACATTATTTTTATGTTAAGTTTTAAGAATATTTGAACTATGATTTTATATTCCATTTTAACATTTTAAGGAATTTTGATCTTCCGCATTTTTATGAAAAGTTGGTTTTGATTTAAAAATTAAGTTTTCTTTAGAAATTTGGGTCGGTCGGCCTGTCGAACATCTTTGGTTGGCCTGCCGATGTCCGAAAGTTTGGCCTGCCGGACAATGATGAGATTTTAAGTTAGTTTTGTATAGCCTCTGTCGGCCTACCGGTTGAGGGAACTCCGGCCTGCCGATCATGTTCGGCCTGCCGAAGTCCCATGTTCGGCCTATCGAACTGTGGGAATATGTAACTTTTAAGTGATGTGATGTTTTTATAAATTATGATTTTACAACTTGGTATGTCTATTTAATTAAAATAAGTTTATGAATAATTTAAAGTGTAATTGAATAAATTCTGATATGGAACAAGTTAAGAAATGTTATTTAATAATGTTAAGTTATTAAAAAAAAATGTATGTGTATGATTGGATCCTGGTTAAGTATGTTTAATTACTCTTTTAACTAAAAGTATCATTTAAGTTTTGCTTTCATATACAAGTTTAAGTCCAAGTAAGTATGAATGTAAGAATGTAACAACATCTATGACATCCAATAAGGGACGTTGCAGGCTTTGGTATCAGAGCAAAATTTCGATTACAATTCATATCGCCACATGTCAATCCAAGTCCTCTAAGTAAGCATGTTATAAAGTTAGATCTATAGATACAAGTATGATGATAAGATTATGGTTTGAATGTTTAATGATTAACGATCTAGTAGTGAAAACCTATCTCATAAATGGAAGATTATTTCTAAGTCCTAAATCTTTTAGGAAATTACGATGGACGGCCATAGAAGAATGCAGACTCGCACCCAAACCAATGGAAGACTCATGACAATGATTGCTGAACTGCAAAGGCAGTTGGAGGACCAAAGAAGGGAAATTGTTGCTTTAAGGGCCAACGGCCAGAATGACGAACGTCGAGGCAATGATGAGCCTCCTCCACCTCCACAGCCGGAAGTAAACGAAGTCCCAGTTCCTGCTGCTGAACCAAGAGCGGCCTATCAGGAATCCCTACTGGTTAGATGGAAGATAGTTAAGCCAGCGGATTTCAAAGGTTCTAAGGATCCGCTAGTAGCTTAAGGATGTTTGAAGACGATTAAGGCCACCCTAAGACTCATGGATTTCACAGATAATGAAAAGGTCCTCTGTGCATCATATTGCCTCACCATGGAGGCCAGGATATGGTGGGACGGCATCGAACAGAGCAGGAATGTTAAAGAAATAACATGGGCTGACTTCGTTCATGAATTCAACACAAAGTTCTTTCACATGAACGTTACAAGGAAACATTATGAGGAGTTTGAGAGCTTACGCTAGGGGGATATGTCAGTCACTGATGTGGTAACAAAGTTTGACCAGCTTGCCCATTTATGTCCAAGGATGGTTATGGATGAAGGTGAAAGGGTCAGAAGGTTGATCAGAGCCCTTAGGCCAGATATTGTTGTGATCGTTGATGGGGCAAGTCCGCCAAGGAATCAAGAGCAGGTTGTTATGAGGGCTCAACGTGCCGAGTTTCATCTGTCAAAGCTAAGAAGGAACCAGCCTCAGCCCAGCCAATAGGCCAACAATACAAACACCAGAACCGCCCTCCCCTCAGGAATAACAAGAAAAATAGCACCAACAACAACAGCCAAAACTAGAGGAATAACAAGAGGAAGGGCAATCCTCAAAACCAACAGGGCCAAGACAATAAGAGGCACAATGATGGTCAGCCTAACAATAATAATAGGCGATTTCAACCGTGTGCCAAATGTGGAAAGAAGCATCCAAGTGAATGCCGCTTGGGAACAAACCAATGCTTTATCTGTGGGCGTGAAGACCACTTTGTTAAGAACTGCCCTAAGCTGATGAATGCCAATGCCCCGCAAAGAGCTCCTCCTCAAGCCCAGCTTCATCAGATGCAAGCCTCCCTTGAAGGGCTACTTATTAGTCAAGGGAGAATTGAAGCCCCACCGACGAATGCTCGAATCTATGCCATGACAAAAGAACAAGTGGCTGCAGAAGCTTTCAATGTGGTCATAGGTCAGATAACAAGCTTATCTAATGATGCTTATGTTCTTTTTGATACGGGTGCCACGCATTCTTTTGTATCCATGTCATATGTTAAGAAATTAGAGGCACATTTAGAGCCTATGAGACAGGGATTCACTACGACACTACCCTCTGGGGAAGTGATATTATCTACGCACTATTTACGTACAGTACCCCTATGGATTTCTGATAGGGAATTGTTCGTCGACCTTATTGTGATTGGCATGCATGATTACAACATGATTCTTGGGATGGATTTCCTGAGTAAGTATAATGCCTCAATCAAATGCCGAAACCGAAAGGTGATCTTCCATCCATAAGGTGATCAGAAGTTCATTTATGTTGGCGAGTCCAAAATGAAAGGTGATCTTCCATCCAGAACGTGATTAGAAGTTCATTTCTGTTGGCGAGTCCAGAAAAAAACCCAGTATGTTTTTATCAGCAATGAAAGCAAGGAAGCTATTAGCAAGTGGCTGCATGGGCTATCTGGCGAACATTGTAGACAAAAGCCAAGAAGGAAAGACAAGAATTGAAGATGTGCTTGATATTCATGAATATGCAGATGTGTTCTCTGATGATCTGACGAGTCTACCACCAGAAAGAGAAGTTGAATTCCAGATTAAGTTCGCTCCTGGCATCGATCCAATCTCTAAGGCACCTTACAGAATGGCACCGATAGAGTTAAAGGAGCTTCATATACAATTAAAGGAGTTTCTTGACCAAGGTTTCATCAGGCCAAGTCACTCACCTTGGGGTGCTCCAGTATTGTTCGTAAAGAAGAAGGATGGCACTATGAGACTCTGCATCGACTACAGAGAGCTGAACAAGGTGATGATCAAGAACAAGTAACCGTTGCCCCGAATTGATGATTTGTTTGATCAGCTCAAGGGTGCATCAGTGTTCTCAAAGATTGATCTACGATCAGGATATCATCAGTTGAAGGTTAAAGAAGGAGATATCCCCAAGACTGCTCTCAAGTCGAGGTATGGTCACCAAAAGTATATTAAGGTTAAGTAAGCTAGCGTTAAGGTAAGTACATTCTCACCTGCAACATGACACGTTTTACAAGGTTTGATGATATATTCACAATGTTATTCATGATAATTTTATGGTTATTTTCCTTAAAGGATTTCTTATGAAAGATTTTCATGATTTAAAATTATGTATGTATGATGATGACATGTTTCAAAGTATGAAAATTATGTATATATGTATCACCTAATAAGTGTTGCACACCAATGTTATGAAATGATATGTTATGATGTCATGTTTGGTTTGGGATTAGCTACCCTTCTCCTCTCATGACGGCATGCCTACAATGATGTTCATGGTGCAACACTTGGGCCCTTAAGATAAAATGGAATAAGTTTTAAAATGGTCAATGTAATGAAAGTTATGTTTCTATGAAATTGTGCTTAAGGCACTTTTATGATATGATGACAATGATGATGATGATGTTTATGTAATATTTTAGATTGTGAGAATTATTTGTACTTATTAAGCATTAGCTTAATCATGTTTTATGTCATGTTGCAGATAAGGGTAAGAAAATCATGGAATAGGTGGAGGACGTGGGAAGACGTGTGAGCACAAGGCACGATGAATTGTAACCGAAAGAACGCCAAGAAGAATAATTTTATGTTTTAAATCAAGTTTTATATTTTGAACATTATTTTTATTTTAAGTTTTAAGAATATTTGAACTTTGATTTTATATTCCATTTTAACTTTTTAAGGAATTTTGATCTTCTGCATTTTTATGAAAAGTTGGTTTTGATTTAAAAATTAAGTTTTCTTTAGGAATTTGGCTCGGTCGGCTTGCCGAGCATCCTTGGTCAGCCTGTCGATGTCCGAAAGTTTGACCTACCGATCACGTTTTTGGCCTGCCGGAGAATGATGAGATTTTAAGTTAGTTTTGCATAGCCTCTACCGGCTTGCCGGTTGAGGGAATTCTGGCCTGCCAAAATCCCATGTTCGGCTTGCCGAATTGTGGGAATATGTAACTTTTAAGTGATGTGATGTTTTTATAAATTATGATTTTACAACTTGATATGTCTATTTAATTAAAATAAGTTTATGAATAATTTAAAGTATAATTGAATAAATTATGATATGGAACAAGTTAAGCAATGTTATTTAACAACGTTAAGTTATTAAAAAAAATGTATGTGTATGAATGGATCCTGGTTAAGTATGTTTAATTACTCTTTCAACTAAAAGCGTCATTTAAGTTTTGCTTTCATATACAAGTTTAAGTCCAAGTAAGTATGAATGTAAGAATGTAATGACTTCTGTGACTTCCAATAAGGGGCGTTGCAGGTCCAAGGTTTCATTAAGTTAATTTAATTTGGTTTTGATGATAACAAAACAAATTTATGTAAAAATATCTAACTAATTTCTTGAGTGCTGCCAAGCTCAAAAATATATCAAATTATATAAAGCAATTCAAGACTCAAGAATAATCTAGACTTGAAGAATATGAAGATTTAGATGAAGGAAAAGAAAAAGAAGAAATATTGAAGACTCATGCTTATTTGTTTTAATGTTTAAGTCTTTTATGTATGTGTGTTATGCTCTTTTGACTTGATATAATTTATGCAAGCATAATCACACACACACTTGCATTCATAATTTTTTCTAAAATTTGCATAAGTTTCTAAAATTTCATAAACATTTTGTTAAAGTGTTCAAATTGTCTTATATCTTTTGAAACTCGATTTCTACTTAATGTTTAAAATGTCGTCTTAAAATCACATTAAAATTGAACACTTTACTTTGTCATAGTTTTGCAAAAGCTATATTTAGAATAATTTTTAAAGGCTGCCTAGTCTGAGAGGACCAGCCTATCGACATGTAGTGTCAGGCCTGCTAATCATATGGGACCACATGGTCTCTACCGTCCTGTCGGTTTGAAAAACTAGCCTCCCAGTTGTGCCCATTAGTCTACAGGTTAAACATCATAGAGAGCTTATTTTTCTAGGCTCTTTGGCAGCCTTCCGGTTGATCCACCAACCTGCCAGTCTTGGATCATTGTCCTATCAACTGCCTTCTGGCAGCCTACCGATCAGATGAGCATTCGAGCTATTTTGTCCAAATTTTAAACTTTCGCCTGTAAAGCTTGATTTTAGGGCTCTCATTTAGTTTATAATGGTGAGTTTTTTTATAGCTAAGATTCATGTCACAATGGCTATTTTGGCTCAGAAATCTCTTTTTATATTTAGAGGCACAAAAACATAGCTGAAACCATTCCAAGCAATGCGATTAACATTCTAAGCATTTTTATATTGGTTTTCATCATAAGCATTTAATTCTCATAGACTCTCTTAAACTTACATATTCTATAAGATTAATTATAAAAATTTTCCCACAACTATAGCCCTTATAACACTATGCTCCCTGAACTTTAAAATGTAACATGTATTTCTCCAGAACTATGAAATATTAACAAAAAAACTCCTTTTGTTAAAGCTAATTTAAATTTAGATGTATTTTAGTAACTTTATCATGTCTAAAGCTAATTTAAATTTAAAAGTTGATATAATTTTCTTTAAAAAAAGTTGATGCAATTTAAAATTTTAATTGTTAAAATATTGATTGAAAAATCTTAAAAAAATTTTGAAACAAATAATCTATTCTTTCACTTTCATGTGACTACATCAAACTAAGATAATAGTCTACTGATTCACTAAAATGTTTAACAATCCCATTATATGTGTAATATTGGGTTATCTATAGTCAAAATCAAAATTCAGAGAGTTTTCTTTTTAATATTTTATAGATCGATAGGAACAAATATTACGCTTTGAAGTTCAGGTAGAAACTAAAAATACATTCTGAAGTTCAGGGGTATAGTGTTATAATGGTTATAGTTAAGGATAATTTTTTGTAATTAATCCTATTCTATATCTTTTCTAAAGAGTTGCTTACAGCCACTTGATCTTTATCTTGTAGTTATCTTTTTTTGGATAGATTATATTGCAAGTGAGCTAAAACACAAAAGTGCCATTTGAATGATAGGTTTCCAAGCTTTGTAAATTAGGGTTTCTATTTTTTATTAGCCAATTTTGTGAAAGATTGTAGAGGTTTGATGAGCCTTTGGTACAAGAATTCATTGAATTGTGCAAGGTGTGATCATGCCGAAAGTCGATGAAGATAATGGAAGAGGCTAGATCGAGCATCGACCAGTGACAGTTGATGTAAGCTTATTGTCAAGCCATTATAAATAGCATTTACATTTTCTTCTCCCCTCTCTCTTTTATTTTTGATTGATACACTTTCTTAGTGATTTTTTGTTAACAAGAGTACTTGCTTATTTGTGCCATTTTACATGTGTTGTTTGGTTTGAATTGTTTGGTGATCTATGTTTTTTGTTTTTAAGGGTTTTCTTATTCTTTGATTTTATGATTTATTCTAATTTTCCACTAATTTGAAAAAGTTTTCAAAAACCCAATTAAACCCCTCTCTTGGGAAGTCATTCCTGGGCTAAAAAATGAAATGCGAAATAAAGAAAATGAAAAAAAAGAAAAAAGAAAAGAAGAAGGAAAAATAATAGGGTTGGTCCTTTTATAAAATATGTAATTCTAAATGAAGCCCAATACAAATGATAAAATTCCAAATTCTATTTAAAAACAGTTATACAAACACATATAACTGAACAAAAATTGAAGGTCAATTTACAACAATGATTTTCCACTTAAAAAACATATTCAAGATTTAAATTACAACTAAAAATCAATCTCAAAATTTATCTTTGTGTTATAACCCTACCCTTTTAAAAAATTTGTCCTCGTAATTTAAAAATGAAGGAGGAATGTCAAGAAAGAATAAAACTATAACGACTCATGAGAAATTCTTAGCTTTGTTACACTATGTATTTAACTTATGGCACATGTCCTGACACCAAAACTATTTATCTACTACAAAACATAGTTGAAAATTCAATCAAAACTATTTAAGTAAAACAAAACACAACTGGAAATTCACACAGGCTCAATTGAAAACAAAACACAATTTATCTAATACAAAACGCAGTTGAAAATTCAATCAAAACTATTTGAGTAAAACAAAACACAATTGAGAATTCACACAAGCTCAATTACTATGAAATTTGAAGCCGTGCATTGATACCAAGAACTATAATGCCCTAAAAAAGGAATTAATAGATGAATGCAATTAAAGTAAATAAAGCATGATTATGCTCATCCAAAACCGAGAAATATTATCACTTAAAATAGGTAAAATACATGGTTTGGAGTCTTTAAATTAAAAATAGCAAAAAACATGCCAAAATTATACTGACTTAGGTCATTGTTGTACTGATATAGTTTCTATACACAAAGTACAATATCACACTTAGAATTGAAAACAAATATAGTAACATTGTAAAATAAAAATCTCTCAGGCTTCAAAACTTTGAAAGCAACATCTGAACACTACTAGCTACTAACACAATCAGTAAGGTCCTAGAAAGATCCAAGAAGAGGGAGAAAAACATTAATAAGGGGTAAGCTAAATGCTCTGTAGTGGAGGCAATATTATGACAAGAAAACAATTTAAATCACATGCATTGACTCATAGATACACATTTCACTGTGTAAGACACAACAAGAATATCAAGTCATAACATAATAAAACATGAATGCATGCAGTATGTAGAGTATTACCTGGAGCTCATTCTCGAGCTACTGTGCTTGTTCCAAAGCTCTTTTAGAGCTTTCAAAGCTAACCATATCTCTAGAGGTATCTGAATCATGGTATGTCATAGTATGTAGCAATGGGGAATCACACCAGTGTTGTTATGCATAACAATTTTTAACCTCTCCATGCCATAACCTTAAGAAACATCTAATAAAAATCAAACACAACTAGACAAAAATAAAACGAGTAAAGGGATAGAGAGCTTGGGGTGCCTCCCAATGAGCGCGTGCTTTAAAGTTGTCACCTTGACTTTTGAAGAAGAGCTCATCAAAGAGTAGCTCTGGCCCATAGTAGGTGTCGTAGACATTACAAATAAGTCTTATGATGTGATTCCCTTGAGCTTGACATAATGCGAGAATACGTCACACATGATCCTAACAAGATTCGACTTTGGAGAATGTGCTTGCTAGGCTTAAAAAATAGTGCTAATTTTGCTGAAGGAGGAGTTGGCCACATTGGATCATCGTAAATGTGATCTTTAATTACCAGTGTGGACATAATCATATAAGCATCATAGACTTTTTCTTCTGATTCTTCTTTAGTAACCAAGTCTTCGGTCCCTTCCTCACTTGAAGAATCTTCAAACTATCTTCAAGTGCTCTTCACATTGGGTAAACTCCCCAAGGTGGCAATCATGCTTGTATCTAATTGGAACAACTATAGTAGAAGTGGATGCTACCAATTCTTCAATTTGTTTTTCCATGGCCTTTACCCTTTTAAGGTTTCAAACGACTCCTCACCATTGCATTCAACCATATCAACTTCTCATCCAACTCTCCATATTTTGGTCATTCCTCTTAATATATTCACAAGTCTCCCCCAAAATTGCATATTACATACTTATAGCTCAAATCATACTCTAGTACACTTTATTACTTATATGACCAGTGCACTTGTGGACTCGCAACAAGTTTTTGGCATAGTTGCGAAGAATTGTTGTTTTTTTTAGTTAATATCGACAGCAATTAGCTCTAGAATTAATTTTGATATTTCTTTTGCTTTTAATATTTGTGTTTAGTTTCCTTTGTTTTTAGTTCTGTTTTTGTTTGTTTTGTTCATTTAGTGAGGTACTTGCGATGTCTCATCAACAAGACCTCTTGAGCTTTGCCCAATATGATTTGGAACCAATGCATGGTGCTTGATAGAGATATAAAGAGTAGCTAGTTTGATTTCCTTACCATGGGTTCTTAAGGGAGGGTCAACTTTAAAATTTTCTCAATGGGTTATGTGCCTCAACAAGAAATTGGGTTGAAAGGAAGAATGGTACCGCCTCTTTCTACCAACTATCTGTGGCGGAGTATGATCATTGGTGTTGGAACAATTCCATCAATTTAAAGCCAAGGTTTGACACCCAACCTCAAACTTCAAGCTGTATTTTTGGACTTTATGGAGGTTCATCAATATTTAAAAAGGAATCACCAAAATATGGAGAGTTGGACAAGAAGTTGATAAGGTTGAATGCAATGGTAGAAGAGTCATTTGAAGCCTTAAAAAGGGTAGACAGAATGGGAAAACAAATTGAAGAATTGGTAGCATCTACTTCGGCTATGGATATTGCAATTAGGTACAAGCAAGCTTGCCACCTTAAGGAGTTTACCCAATGTGAGGAGCACTTGAAGATGTTTAATGCTGATTCTCTGAAGTTTGAAGATTCTTCAAGTGAGGAACAGACTAAAGGCATAGTTACTGATGAAGAATCATAAGAAAAAGTCTATGAGGCTCAACCGATTGTGTCCACACTAGTAATTAAAGATTACATTTATGAGGATCCGATGTGGCTACCACCTCGTGCTCCAAAATTCGCATCATTTTTTAAAGGCCACCAAGCACATCCTCTAAAGCCGAATCTTGTTGAGGTCATGTGCTAAGTATTTTCGCATTATGTCAAGCATGAGGGCATCACATCACAAGAATTTATTGTAGAGTTCTACGATCCCCACCCTGGGCAAAATCCGCTCGTTGATACGCTTCTCTAAATGTCAAGCCGACGACTTTAAATCAAGTGCTTATTGGGAGGCACCCCAAACTCGTTATCCCTTCACTCTTTTTCTTTTTGTTTTAGTTTTATTGATTTTTATTAGATGTTTCTTAAGGTTTTAGTTGTTTAATTAGGTGTTTAAGTTGTTTATTTTGGGATGTTGTATTAAGTTTAAATTTATGTGTTTTGATAGGTGTTGAGATAATCGAGAGCTTTAGAACTTAAGTTTTGATAGAAAATGATTCAAGGTGATAGGCGAAGCTCGAAAATTGGACTAGAAAACCTCAGGTATATGTTCTCAACCCTTGCTCTTTTATTACTATCAAACATTGAGGACAATGTTTAGTCTAAGTTTGTGGGAGGAAAATTATTCTTGTTGGGTTTTGGCCGTTAATTATCATGATTTTTCTTTCATCACTCATGTTTAATAGCTCTTGTTTAGTTTATTTAAGTTGCTTAGTTCATTTAGTCATATTTTCTTTTTTGTTTGAATAAAGTGTAAGTTTTGAGAAAAGAGATAACTAGAATTCTATGATGATGTAACCACAATTTGTTCTCTTAGGTGGTTAGAAATATGATTCATTGTGATTTTTGTGTCCTTGATGGCATTGGTTGAACTCTACTTTTTACTTTCTTCACTTGACCACTACGAATCATGATCACTTGAAATTTTGAACTTTTGTAGAACACTTATGTGCATTAGATAGGCCTTGATATCTCATGAACTCTAGAACCTATTTTAGTGAAACCCAAGACTAAATCCTAGGTTAGGTGTCATTGAAGAGATGATTTAGGCATTTGTTTGGACCGTTTGAGCCTTTGAAGCTAACATATGAAAATTTCACTGCTAGTTTCCCCGTTAAGCCTATTTGACCTATATCTTCCATTGCCCACAGAAGCTTAATTTAGCCATTTCATGAATTCCCTTTCACTTGACCTATCATTAATAAGCATGTTTGCATCATTGTGTGAATTTGAACATTGATTGTTGAAAGCAACCGGACATGATGTGAATTGCATTTATGGGTTGGTTGTATCACAAAGTTACTCTTAGTGTTTCCTTGATATTTTCTTATCTATTTTTCTTAGTTTCATTTATGTCTTTTCTCCCTATTATCCAAATGTATAAAACTAAATAAGTTTGGGGGAGTTTCAAAAATTGAAAAAAAAAGAACAAAAGAAAAAGAAAAGAACAAAAAGAGAATAAATTCTCACGAATTTCTTGTTTCTGTTTGTGTGGATACGTATGAGTAAAGTTTGTGGGGATGATTGATGTAGAGGAATGATCAAGTTAGAAGTTGGAATGTGAGTTTTCATTCGTTCATGCAAGGTCCACAAGGTGCATTATATGTCTATGGTGACCCGAGCCTAAAAATTATGCTTTCTCATCTACCTTTCACCTTAGCATTCCAAATAAGCATTAAACGTCTTTATAATCTTTGATGACACACTAACCTACATTAGTGGAGAGTGACACAAACAATGGAATTATAGTAGTTCAAAAATTCATTATCAAGCGATTTCTCATCGTTCTTCTAAGTGTATAAGTCTATCTAAAGTTCAATTGTTAGAGTGAGAGTGATTTGGCAGGCACTTATACTTAGAGAGTCTTAAATAGGGTGAAATTGGTGTTCAATATTGAAATTCTAGATAATCTCATTGTTTGTATTTTCTTTGAGCTTTAAAGTACTTTGTGGCATTTAAGAAAGTTGTCTAATTATCAAATAGATGCAAAACTCACACTTTATTTTTCTTTCATTTTCTTGTTGGTTTAAATTTTTTTGCTCTTCGTGTGTTTGGCTTGAGGACAAGCAAAAGTTTAAGTTTAAAGGTATTTAATAAGTGAGTATTTCACTCACAAATCAAGTAATTCTTAAGCTTGTAAGTTATGAAAATCCTTAAGCTTTTACATTTTTTTGATGCATTTTGCGTTATTTTATAAGAAATTAATGAAATGGGACTTTATGGGACTTTTGGCATCAAAAATTGAGTTTAGAAATCTTCACAAGGTGGAATCAGGCCATGTCATGCAGCCACGTCATGTGTGGCAAGCGGACGCGCCCATTGGGAGGCCCTACATGCTGCCTGTGTCACCGTGTAGGCCTAAAATGCCCCACATGCACCCCAATGCTCAGCAGGCAGGCCAAGCCAAGGCACCTATGTGCCAGCGTAGGCCTGCTACATGGCTTGCACATTTACGAGCAGGCTTGTTGCTTGCCAGCATAGCCCAGCATGTGGGTCATGCCACTTAGCATGCTGATGGCGTTCTTATGGGCTGCTCTTAGCCTTGCTTGTGATTAGACAGCTAAAATTAACCCTGATTGAGGCTTTATATAGCCATATTAACCTAATACCCTAAGGGGGATAGAGCATAGAGGAGGAGGCACAATTCCCAAGGGAGATTAGGAGCTAATTCCAAGGAAGAGGTCGGGGAAAAAAAGAAAAAAAAGAAAGAAAAATAGATATTTCTTTTATTTTTAGTTTAGGATTTTATTTCTACTTTTAGATTTAGGCTTTATTTCCAATAAACCATCACGGGAGAAGCATTTGGAGATCAAAAGTAGGAGAAAAGAAGAACTTGGAGATCGTGACAACTCCAAATTGGGTTTTTTCATTCCAATTCTCTTCTTTTTATTTTTGTGATTTGTAGATTCCCTGATTTTAGCTTGTTTAGTTTTAGTTATGGAGTAGTTGTCTTTCTAGAGGCATGATTTTGCCTAATTATTAAGTGTTGATTTATTTTAAATGGTTTTTTATGATTTATATTTTGTTTTCCCACACTTAATGGTTCTAATTTATTTAGCCAATGAATTTGATGATTTTAGTATATAGGGTTTAGTGCTCGAGAGAGGGACATTCAATGTATGGATTGTGAAAAATACAACTCAAGTGAGTATAAGATCATGAGAATTATAGTTCCTTCTTAGTCATTAGAAGAATAAGAGCTTAATGGATGTTAGCTACTTTGTACTAGATAGGGATATTAGAATTAGATTTTTGAGCATATTATCCAATTTAATGCTCAAGAGAGGTAATTGGGTTAATTAAGAGTTCTTGACTAATAAATTATGAGACTTACTTAATAATAAAATAAGTGCAAATTAATTATAGTGAAATTGATGACCTAGCATTTTTAATTATTTGTTTTTGTTATTTTATTTTATTTGCTTAGTAATTTTTTATTAGTTTCTTTTATTTGTTGCTCTATCCTATAGTTCAAAAAATCTTGAGTCAATCAATTTTGGTACTTAATATAAATTAAAAGCAATCCTCCTAGGATCGACAACTCTACACATCACTCCATTACTTGTGACTGTGTAGAGTTGAAAGACAAAAACTATTATTACTACTCATAAATCAAGTAATTTTTGAGCTTAGTGTTTGTAAAAATCCTTTAGCATGTGTGTTATTTTGATGGTTTATTGTGGTATTTTTGTAGGAAAATAAAGCATGGATCTTAGTGGGATTTTCGGTGCAAAAAGATGGCTTAGAAGCTTCCCTAGGTTAAGGCAACAAGTGCCTTGCACGGCCATAGCAAGACAAGCACGCAGGCATGTGCTGAAAGAGATCATAGCCTAGACTACGCAAAGGCCGCATGGCACACTCTCTAGCAGGCTGAAAACAGATCTTGGGCTAATTTAGCCCTTGCTTTGATTCGATGGCCAAGATTTGACCCTATTGGAGGCCTTAAATGCCCACTTGAACCTAAGAACCCTAGAAAGGAGGAGCGTAGAGGAGGAGGCACAATTTTCGTCATATTTGGAGTTGATTCTAATTAAGAACATAAGGAAAAAGAAAAGAAAAATATCTATTTCTTTTGTTTTAGTTTAGGATTTGATTTCTCTTTTTATATTTAGGTTTTACTTCTAATAAATCATCATGGGAGAAGAGATTCAGAGATCAAGAAGTAGGAGAGGAGGCCAAGAAAAAGAATTTGAAGATTGTGACAACTCCAATATAGGTTTTTCATTCCTATTCTCTTATTTTTTTATTTCTATGATTTGGGGCCCTTGATTTTAGCATGTTTAAATTTATTTAGGGAGTAGTTGTTTTTCTAGAGCCTTGATTTTGCCTAATTATGAAGTGTTGATTTATTTTAAGTGTTTTTTCATGGTTTATTTATGTTGTCCTATTCTTAATGCTTCTAGTTTATTTGCCAATGAATTACATGATTTTGATGCATGAAATTAGGAACTAAGGTGAGGTAATTATATACATCCAAATTGACTTGCATAACTTAGGATTTTTTTAGAGTTTAGGAGGCCTAAAATAGCTTTGTAGTTGTTAGAACAACTAGAACTTAATGAATATTTAAACTACTTGTACTTAATAGGAATATTGGAATCGGGTTTTTAAGCATATAATCCAATTTGGCACTCAGGAGAGGTAATTGGGTTAATTAGGGGTTCTTGCCTAAGAAACTATAAGATTTACTTAATAATAACTTTTAAGTGATGTGTTATGATCAAATCAATACTCTTAATAATAATAAAATTAACTATAAGGTTGACCAAAACACGTTGAATACTTGATTGTGTAAGGCACAAATCTCAAAAAGGAAACCTATAAAAGGGAAATGATATGACCATCTTAAGGAGGATGGGTTGAGAATTGGAGGCATATTTAGAGAGAGAAAATAATTATTTTTGGCTGATTTTGGTCTCTATCTTGAGAGAACTCCCCCCTCTTTGTAAACAAATAAAATTAGTGTTAGTTTAGTTTTTATTTGGATATTGAGTTTTTGTTTTAGATTTGTTTTCAATCTTGACAATTTATCTTAATCAACTTCAAGAGGAGACCATATTTGAAGCTTCAAGAAGGCAAAAAAGGAGAGGAGATTTGGCATTTCTCTACAAAAGTTTATTCTAATCTTTATTCTCTTTTAATTTTTGTTGTTTTTATTATGTGTAAACTCTTTTGGATTTTGTTGATGATAATTGCTATGGAATGATTCTTTCTATCTAAAGGATTGATGTAGCTTGGCTTAAACCATTTTGTTTGTTGCTGATGAAATTTCTTCTCAATTCATTTGTGTGTTGTAAGCTTAATGCCTCTAATTTACTTAACCACTAAATTAGTTGATTTAGATATGTGGAATTGTTGCTTGGAAGAGGGAATTTCTGATTGGAGTAATGCAATCTAGGTGTTAGTGAGTTCGCGAGCCTAGTAATACTTAAGTAATCGTGTGTGAGGCTTGAATATTAATAGTGTGTATGTACTTGGGTGGATAAGGATATTGTTTAAAATGCCTACACCTATTATCTCTTTTGATGTTCAAGAGAGGTAATGAGGTGATATTAGTGCCTCGTTTGATGAATTAAGTGAAACTAATTGATAGCTATTGAATAGGATGGGCATAGTGGACAGTTAGGTGCAGTCTTTCCTCTAGAGTTTTTGTTTTCATTCTCATTTATTTTTAGTCTTCATTTTTATTTTTTTAGTTTTTATTTTGGATGTCTTAATAATTTTAGAGTTAATCTAATTTCGATACTTAACTAAAATTTAACACAATCTTTATGGAAACGATATTCATACTCTGAGATACTTTATTACTCATAAACCCATGCACTAACAGAGTCGTAACAAATTTTTGGCACCGTTGTCGAGAATTGTAGTTTAGTTTTGGTTAATATTGGTACCATTTAGCTCTAGAATTAATTTAGATAACTTACTTTAAATATTTGTTTTTAGTTTCCTTTGTTTTTAGTCTAGCTTGTGTTTGTTTTGTTCATGTGGCGAGGTACTTGCGATGTCTCATCAACAAGTACTCTTGAGTTTTGTCCAATATGATTTGGAAATAATGTATAGTACTTGGTGGAGATATAGAGAATTGCTAGTTTGATTTCCTTATTATGGGTTCTCAAGGGAGGAACTTCAAAATTTTCTCAATAGGTTATGTGTTGCAACAAGAAATTAGGTTGAAAGCAAAAATGGTGCCACCTCTTTCTACCAACTATTTGTAGATGATACCTATTGTGTGTTGCAAGACATGGCTGAGTATGATCATTGGTGTTAGAATAATTCTATCAATTTGGAGCCATGGTTTGACACCTAACCTCAAAGGATGGGTTTATGTCCTGAACTTCAAGTTGTATTTGCAGACTCTATGTTGGAGACTCGTCAATATATGAAGAGGAATGTCCAAAATATGGAGAGTTGGATGATAAGTTGATAAGGTCGAATGCAATGATAGAGGAGTCGTTTGAAATCTTAAAAAGGGTAGAGGCAATAGAAAAACATATTGAAGAATTGTTAGCATCCACTTCTACTATAGATTGCCACCTTGAGGAGGTCACCCAATATGAGGAGCATTTAAAGATGTTTGATAATGATTCTATAAAGTTTGAAGATTCTTCAAGTGAGAATGAGACCGAAAACTTGGTAATTGAAGAAGAATTACAAAAAGAAGCCTATGAGGGTCAACTGATTGTGTCCACACCTGTAATTGAAGATCATATTTATGAGGATCCAACGTGGCCAACATCTCCTCCACCAAAGTGCCTATATATGTTACCTCATTTTACGATTAGGAGAGATAATGAGGTGATATTAGCGCCTCAGTTGTGAATTAAGTAGAACTAACTGGCAATTGCAAAATAGCATGGGCATAGTGGATAGTTAGGTATAGCCATTCCTCTAAGGTTTTTATTTTCTTTCTCATTTTAGTTTGTAGTCTTCATTTTCATTTCTTTTATTTATTTTATTTTAATTTCGGTTGTCCAAATAATTTTAGAGCTAATCTAATTTCGATACTTAACTAGCCTTGAATACAATTCTCATAAGAACGATATCCGAACTTAGATGCACTTTATTACTCGTATGATGCGTGCACTTATTACTCGCAACAATAACCGTTAGTTCACTTGCATGTGCAAAAGAACAAATGTGCTAATCATAAATTTGTAAAAAAAATCAAAAATTAAAACAAGAAAACTAATTCGCAAACGTTATATTTTTTACGTTTAATTGTAAAGATGTACCAAATTTTTATTTAAAAAAGTACAAATCAATAATTAATACCAATCTTAAATGAACGAATATTATATTATGTCCTGTTTTCAGTGCTATATCCCCATCAAAACGCAATATACTTCTTCAGTATGAAAAGGGAGAATACTTATGCCGTAAAGCGATTGATGAAAAGGAAGAAATATTTCTCAAGTGCAGGCGGCATACATTGAAATTATTTAGCCCTAACATTACTTTTTATTAAGTAAAAGATAATGCAAGGAATAGAAAAGGAGGAGGAGGAGGATGTTAACATAAATGTTTGTGAAAGAATTGGTGATGTGGCATATTTAATTAAGATGAAATAATGTCATTAGAGGACGAGAATAGGGACATGTAAAAGGGACACAATAGCCGATTCTACTACCATAGACATAATTTATCGCATAATCCTTATTAATAAAAAAATAAAATCTTAAAATAGTAACTCCTTAAAAAATTGCATGAATAATTAACTTTAAGTTAAATAATTCTATCCATTGATTATCTACAAATATATATTGAAAAAACTTCGCCCAAGGCCTCACTACGTATTGACCCGGCCATGACTTGTTATGGGATGTTTTAAAAGTTTCCATGAACATGTATTTCATTGCATAAGTGAATTGCTCTGTCCATGGGAGCCACTTACTGTGTATATTACCTCATAATAGGCTGGTTTTCGGCATAGCATTTTGACAGCAACCTAACTTTCACGTACTATTCAGTACGAAAAATACTCCAAATTAATGCTTTTGTTAATTAATTATGTTTGGTATTTGGAAACTTTTTATATATTTTTAATCTATGAATCAGGAATTCATAACTGGATCATTTATATTACCAACGTTCAATATTTTCAAGAAAAGAAAAAAGAAAGTCTTTCTATATTTATTTGTGCACTTATGTTCTAAAAAGTAAACACCTCTTAGTCTAGGGTTTTTAGACTGCATAGAAAAGTTGGGTAAATATCAATTTAAGAGGAGTAGAGAGGACGAGAAAAGGTAGGTAAATACCAATTTAAGAGGACGAGAGGGCGAACAGAATTACTAAAGCTCATTTTCATTCCAAACTTATATCAGAAGAGAGAGATAGAGAGCCATGGAATGGAGGAAATGTTACCTTGACGTGATACTAATACCTTTGGGTTTTGTAACGCCTTGGAATTTATTTAATGTTATTGTAATATAAATGATGAATTAGTGTGCCATAATTAATGTTTCAACATTAATTTGATAACTTGGTTGGATTTTGAATTTTTGGTTGTTTTGTTAATTTAATGAATTCAAATGATTTCGTATTGTTTTAAAATGATGTTTTGAGTTTTAAAACACAACAATTTGTAAAATGTTAAAAATATCTCGTTTTATAAAACCGTGGGTGGCATTTGGATTTCAAACAGTAAAACCGCTCACAAATTTTCTCTATTTATTCTCTCACCTCTCCCTCTCTCTTCACTCTCTCTCTCTCTCTTCTCTCTCTCTTCCCGTGGCTCTCTTCACTGTTTCTCTTGGTTTCCCCTCTCTCTTTCATTTTCTCCTTGAATTTTTGAATCAAATTCGAATCCAAGCTTCGGGTTAGCAAGGAGGAAGCTCGGGAATGTGATTTGGCAACCGAAAATGTGGATTTAAAGCTTCGATTCAAGGTTAGTTTTGAAATTTCTAAACTTTTTTCAAAATTTTCAATTTTGTGCATTTTTGAAATCTAGGTTTGCTTGAGCTTAGAAAACCTTTAATTTTAGTTAAATGAACTTAGAACAACAAGAATCTAAGCTTAGATTGAAGAAAAACGGATTGGATTCAAGATTTTTCATTTTTCTCCCCATTTTCTCATTTTTAGATTTTTGAGTTTAAAACTTGTTTAAATGAGTTCAAATGTGTTCTAGTATGTTTTTCTATCAACTATGATTGTTTTCCATGCCTAGGATTTGAGAGAAAATAGGTCAAAATCAATATTTGGATTTTGGGGGAATCGAAAACCTGTGGCTGGATTTCTGGGTTTTCCCAGTTCGGTAGGCCGAACTACATGTTCGGCAGGCAATATTAAGGATCGGCAGGCAAGTGTTCATCTGTCCGGCAGGCTGAACCTGGGAATGTTCGGCCGACCGGACCTAGTTTCTGGCAGGCTGAACTGCACAGTTCGGGTGGCCGAAGTAGGGAGTTCGGCAGGCCAACTGAGCATGGAAAATTTTGTGATTTTTCACCTGTTTTCACTGTTTTGAACCCCGATTTAAATTCCAACCTTATAGAATGATTTTAAAGATACAAATGGCACACTAGGACATCATGAAATGGTTTAGTAACATAGAATGTCTCGAACTAAATATTGATTGACTTAGTGTGTATCTAGGATCATTCGTGGTTCCACGGAGCTAGCGTATAGCGAACCGGGATTACGGTGTGGGGCACTGGCACGAGTATTGAGGTAGGACTTCTACCCCATTCCTTTGTAGCCTAGTTTCAAAATGATTTGGCTTTGAAAAGGATTTCTATTAAAATGTTTTCAACGATTGTTTGGAAATGAATTTATCGGTTATATTTTAATATACCGTGAACTGAAATGGACTTCATAATAAATGTAAATAACAATACTCGGTAAATGGGTCTTGAATGATGATGAAAATAAACATATAGGCATGATGCCATATCAGAGATCGGGTCGTGTAGCGATCGACCTTGGGGACAGGTCCCAAAACCCAGCTGGGCCACTACGGTGGTGATATTCTTATGGTTTGCCTAGGAAAAGAAAATGATATTTCTGGTTGTCTGAGTAAACTGTTCTGGGTAAGAACGGTTTTATTCAAATTTATTTATTTATTTATTCAAGGTTTCTTTTAAATAATTCCTAAATAATGAAATGTTTCTTTAAATTAAATTATTTTATAAAAAAAATATAGTCCTACTAGGCCTTTCGCTCACATTTTATTTGTTTTAAATTTCCCCCCTTCTAAGTGGTTTTTCATTTAGGTTTGGAGAGGATTCAACGGACAGGACCCAAGAGCAATAGAGGGACTAGTAAATTTATTTGTATTATTTAAATCAAGGCATGTAAGATTTTAATTGTACTTGGACTGTGATTGTATTTATGATATTCTCAGTACCATGTGTGTGCACAAGTTGTGGGTCTGTGGGACCCATACTCGCGATGTTTACTCTTTAATATTAATTATTCATGCTATGGCTTTCTTTAAATTTTCACATTTTATATTTAACTCAAACCCTTAAAATCTTGATTTTAATTAAATTCTCCTTTAGTCAATTTTAAATAATCTACCATGTCACCTCCCGTACTCCGGGGCATGATAGAATGGTATTAGAGCTCAAGGTTATGAACCTTGGGAATTGTGCACACATAGGTTTGACAATGAAATACCTCTGACAGTCCAGATTTTGTTTTCAGAAGTGAGAGAATGGCACCTAGATGTCGTTCGACAGCTAACGTCGAGTTTAAAATGATGAGGGCATGATGAGGTCTATGTTTGCAGCTTTCAAGCAGATGGCAGCCAGGGCTAGACTAGAAGATTCTGATGTTGGTCGTCGGCATGTGTACTTTAAGGAATTTCGGCGTACGTCTATTCAGACTTTTGATGGTAATGGGGATCCGTAGTTAGCCGAGTATTGGCTAAATTTGATCTTGAAGCATTTGGATACCCTTGGTGTGCCTGAGGAGTATCGTGTGGAGTTTACTGCGTATAAGCTCAAGGGTGGCGCTAACACTTGGTGGAAACAAGCTAAGCATTTGGAGCGCGGTGGTGATATCAGTTGGGACAGGTTCGAGGAGCTGTTCTATGATCGATATTTTCCGCAGGGGTATAGAGATCAGAAGGCAGCTGAGTTCTACAGGTTGCAGCAGGGTGATTTGTCAGTCTGGAAATATGAGGCAAGGTTTAATGAGTTGGCTAGGTTTGCTCCATCAACGGTGGCATTGGAGCGTGAGAAGTGTATTAAGTTTTAGGAAGGGCTCAAGGCTCCTATTCGATGACAGTTGGTTGCTCTGTGGCTTAGGAGTTTTAGAGAGCTTGTGTCATCGGCGATATCCATGGAGAATGATTATGTGCAGTATTGTGAGGACCGAGCCAAGGCTTCAGGAGGACCGTAGAGGAGTGGTAGGAAAAGCACCAGTAGCTGTCCTACTCTAGGGAAGAGCAAGCAAGGTGGCACAAACAGTGGCAGCAGTAGTTCGTCTGACAGTGGGCGCAACAATCCCTACAGCTTCCATTGTCATTTCTGTTAGCAACCCGGACACATCATGAGGAATTGCCTAATCAGGAGTGCCCATCTTGGATCTTAGACCGGGGAGGATGCCAGTCGTCAGTCTTAGCCTTAGACCCTACCTCCGCCTCAGCAGTACCTGCAGTTGCAGTATCCCTAGTTCTCTCCTCAGCAGTTATCATATCTGGCATAGGGATAGCAGCCGCAGCATTTCCAGCATAGCGTCCCTCAGTATCGAGCACCGAGTACAGGTAGTGTGCAGTCATCTCCATCCCAGCAGCATCGGTAAAATAATCCCGGACCCAACAATGTTGGTAGAGGAAAAGGGAAGGCTCTAGTGCAGGTTCATGTAATGGCATTGGAGGTTCAGATTCTCATGTTGGTAATGCGGTTGTCGATGGTACGATTTTGGTTTCCAGATCTTTAGCTCACGTTTTATTTGATACCGGTGCCTCTCACTCTCATTTTGAGTTTTTTTGTACATGCCTTGGGATTAGAGAGAGAAGAGTTTAATGAAACCCTAGTCATAACTTCTCCCTTGGGGCAGGTGTGTGTAAATTGTATGTGTAAATCTTGTAAAATAAAGATTGGGGATGAGATTTTGAAAAGTGATTTGATTATACTCCCCATGAGCTCCTATGATGTAATTCTAGGGATGGACTGGTTGTCCAGGTATAATGCAGTTGTGGACTGCCAACTTAGAAAAGTGACCCTAGTGTTTGATAGGGGGACGATGATCACTTACCAGGGTGGTGGTGATTGGTTAATCAGTAAGCATCTCATGAAGTCGTGTCTAGGAGGGCGAAGGAATCTAGGTTGTTGTGCTTTTCTTGCCAATCTAGATCGCGAGCCCTATGCTTCGAGTTGCAGTATAGCGATTCCAGTGGTTGATGAATTTGAGGATGTCTTCCTCGACGAGTTGCCAGGATTACCACCGCATCGAGAAATTGAGTTTGGTATCGAGTTGTTTTCGAGGACAGCACCGATTTTTATGGCACCTTATCGGATGGCGCCGGCAGAAATGAAAGAATTGAGAAGGCAACTTTAGGAGCTTGCTAATAAATGGTTTATTCAGAATAGCGCATCTCTGTGGGGAGCACCAGTTTTGTTTGCTAAGAAGCATGATGAGACTCTCAGGTTGTGTGTGGATTATCGGTAGCTGAATCGTGTTACGGTGAAGAACAAGTATCCCTAGGATTGATGAGTTGTTTGATCAGTTAGGAGTTTCACGGTACTTCTCAAAGATTGATTTGCGTTCAGGGTGCCATCAACTCAGGATTAAGGAAGAGGATATTCCCAAGACAGCTTTTAGGACTCGGTATGTGCACTTTGAGTTTTTGGTTATGTTGTTTGGGTTGACGAACGCTCCGGCAGCTTTCATGGATTTGATGAACAGGATATTTAGGCCGTATCTGGATCTGTTCATGATTGTGTTCATCGATGATATTCTTGTGTAATCTAAGACATGGGAGGAGCATGAGCAGCATCTCCGGATCATGCTTCAGACTCTGCGGGAGCACCAGTTGTATGCTAAGAGGGAAAAGTGTGAGTTTTGGTTGACTGAGGTCAAGTTTCTAGGTCATGTCATCTCGGAGCATGGTATTTCGGTGGATCCGTCCAAGATTGAAGCCATAGTGGAGTGGGAACAACCAAGGAATGTAGCAGAGATTCGCAGCTTCTTAGGTCTTGTTGGTTATTACAGGAAATTTGTAAGGGATTTTTTGAAGATTGCAGCTCCGTTGATGAGATTGATCAAGAAAAATGTCAGGTTTGAGTGGAATGAAGATTGTGAGCTTGCTTTTCAGGAATTGAAGAACCGGTTGACTTCAGCTCCAGTGTAAGATTTCTTTGTATTATTTAAATCAAGGCATGTAAGATTTTAATTGTACTTGGGCTGTGATTGTATTTATGATATTGTCAGTACCATGTGTGTCTGTGAGACCCATACTCGCGATGTTTACTCTTTAATATTAATTATTCATGCTATGGCTTTCTTTAAATTTTCACATTTTATATTTAACTCAAACCCTTAAACTCTTGATTTTAATTAAATTCTCCTTTAATTAATTTTAAATAATCTGCCATGTCACCTCCCATACTCCGGGACGTGATAGGTTTTCTGATTACCGTTTCGTAGCACGTTTGGCTTTGGTATAAGGTTCATACACAACCCCTCACTACCGTCATTGGTTTAAATATGACTGGCTGACGCTTGTGGGTCTCGGCTATGCATGAGGTATATTACAACTTTTAATTTTTTTTTTTTATATGAGGAAGGTCAATTTACAACAATGATTTTCAACTTAAAAAACATATTCAAGAATAAAATTACAACTAAAAATCAATCTCAAATTTTCACTTAACAAAATCTAACAACCCATTCAAATTAATTAATCTTAATTAATTTATCTTTGTGTTACAACCCTACTCTCTTAAAAAATCTGTCCTCATAATTTAAAAATGAAGGAGGAATGTCACAAAAGAACAAAACTATAACGACTCACGAGAAATTCTCAGCTCTATTACACTATGTATTTAACTTTTGGCACAAGCCCCGACACCAAAACTATTTATCTAATACAAAACACAGTTGAAAATTTAATCAAAACTATTTAAGTAAAACAAAACATAATTGAAAATTCACACAGGCTCAATTGAAAACAAAACACAATTTATCTAATGTAAAATGCAATTGAAAACTCAATTCAAACTATTTGAGTGAAACAAAACACAATTGAGAATTCACACAGGCTCAATTACTATGAAATCTGAAGCCGTGCACTGATACCAAGAACTATAATGCCCTAAAATAGGAATTAATAGATGAATGCAATTAAAGTAAATAAAGCAGGATTATGCTCATCCAAAACCGAGAATATTATCACTTAAAATAGGTAAAATACATGGTTTGGAGTCTTTAAATTAAAAATAGCAAAAAACATGCCAAAATTATATTGACTTAGGACATTGTTGTACTGATATAGTTTCTATACACAAAGTACAATATCACACTTAGAATTGAAAACAAATATAGTAACATTGTAAAATAAAAATCTCTCAAGCTTCAAAACTTTGAAAGCGACATCTGAACACTACTAGCTACTAACACAATCAATAAGATCCTAGAAGGATCCTAGAAGAGGGAGAAAAACATTAATAAGGGGTAAGCTAAATGCTTTATAGTGGAGGCAATATTATGACAAGAAAATAATTTAAATCACATGCATCGACTCATAGATACACATTTCACTGTGTAAGACACAACAAGAATATCAAGTCATAACATAAGCATGAATGCATGCAGCATGTTGAGTATTACCTGGAGCTCATTCTCGAGCTACTGTGCTTGTTCGAAAGCTCTTTTAGAGCTTTCAAAGATAACCATACTCTAGAGGTCTCTGAATCATTTTATGTTACAGTATGTAGCAATGGTGAATCACACCAGTGTCGTTATGTATAACAATGTTTAACCTCTCCATGCCATAACCTTAAAAAACATCTGATAAAAATCAAACACAACTAGAACAAAAATAAAACAATTAAAGGGATAGAGAGCTTGGGGTGCCTCCCAATGAGCGCTTGCTTTAAAGTCTTCACCTTGACTTTTGAAGAAGATCTCATCAAAGAGCGGCTTTTGCCCATAGTAGGTGTCGTGGACATTACAAATAAGTCTTATGATGTGATTCCCTTGAGCTTGACATAATGCGAGAATACTTCGCACATGATCCCAACAAGATTTGGCTTTGAAAATGTGCTTGCTAGGTTTAAAAAATAGTGCAAATTTTGCTGAAGGAGATGTTGGCCACATTAGATCATCATAAATATGATCTTTAATTACCAGTGTGGACATAATTGGATAAGCTTCATAGACTTTTTTTTCTGATTCTTCTTTAATAACCAAGTGTTCCGTCCCTTCCTCACGTGAAGAATCTTCAAACTATCTTCCAGTGCTCTTCACATTGGGTAAACTCCCCAAGGTGGCAATCATGCTTGTATCTAATTGGAACAACTATAGTAGAAGTGGATGCTACCAATTCTTCAATTTGTTTTTCCATAGCCTTTATCCTTTTAAGGTTTCAAATGACTCCTCACCATTGCATTCAATCTTATCAAATTCTCATCCAACTCTCCATATTTTGGTCATTCCTCTTAATATATTGACAAGTCTCCTCCAAAATTGCTTATTACATACTTATAGCTCAAATCATACTCTAGTACACTTTATTACTTATATGACCTGTGCACTTGTGGACTCGCAACAAGTTTTTGGCACAGTTGCCAAGAATTGTTGTTTTGTTTTAGTTAATATCGATAGCAATTAGCTCTAGAATTAATTTTGATATTTCTGTTGCTTTTAATATTTGTCTTTATTTTCCTTTGTTTTTAGTTCTGCTTTTGTTTGTTTTGTTCATTTAGTGAGGTACTTGCGATGTCTCATTAACATGACCTCTTGAGCTTTGCCCAATATGATTTGGAACTAATGCATGATGCTTGATGGAGATATAAAGAGTAGCTAGTTTGATTTCCTTACCATGGATTCTTAAGGGAGGGTCAACTTTAAAATTTTCTCAACGGGTTATGTGCCTCAACAAGAAATTGGGTTGAAAGCAAGAATGGTACTGCCTGTTTCTACCAACTATCTATGGCGGAGTATGATCATTGGTGTTGGAACAATTCCATCAATTTAAAGCCAAGGTTTGACACCCAACCTCAAAAGATGGGTGTATCTCTCGAACTTCAAGCTGTATTTATGGACTTTATGGAGGCTCATCAATATTTAAAAAGGAATCACCAAAATATGGAGAGTTGGATAAGTAGATGATAAGGTTGAATGCAATGGTAGAGGAGTCATTTGAAGCCTTAAAAAGGGTAGAGGCAATGGGAAAACAAATTGAAGAATTGGTAGCATCTACTTCTACTATGGATATTCCAATTGGGTACCGGCAAGATTGCCACCTTAAGGAGTTTACCCAATGTGAAGAGCACTTGAAGATGTTTAATGTTGATTCTCTAAAGTTTGAACATTCTTCAAGTGAGGAATAAACTAAAGACCTAGTTATTGATGAAGAATCATAAGAAAAAGTCTATGAGGCTTAACCGATTGTGTCCACACTAGTAATTGAAGATCACATTTATGAGGATCCAATGTGGCTAACACCTCTACTCGGAAATTAGCATCATTTTTTAAAGGCTACCAAGCACATCCTCTAAAGCCAAATCTTGTTGGGATCATGTGCGAGGGATTTTTGCATTATGTCAAGCATGAAGCCATCACATCACAAGATTATTTGTAGGGTTCTACGATACCTACTACGGGCAAAAGCCGCTCTTTGATGAGCTTCCCTAAATGTCAAGCTGATGACTTTAAATCAAGTGCTTATTGGAAGGCACCCCAAACTCTCTATCCCTTCACTCTTTTTCTTTTGTTTTAGTTTTAATGATTTTTATTAGATGTTTCTTAAGGTTTTTGTTGTTTACTTAGGTGTTTAAGTTGTTTATTTTGGAATGTTGTATTAAGTTTAAATTTTATGTGTTTTGATAGGTGTTGAGATAATCGATAGCTTCAGAACTTAAGTTTTGGTAGAAAATTATTCGAGAAGATAGGCGAAACCCAAAAATTGGGCTAGAAACACTCAGGTATATGTTCTCGACCCTTGCTCTTTTATTACTATCAAACATTGAGGACAATGTTTAGTCTAAGTTTGGGGGAGCAAAATTATTCTTGTTGGGTTTTGGCCATTAATTATCATGATTTTCTTTCATCGCTCATGTTTAGTAGCTCTTGTTTAGTTTATTTAAGTTTTCTATTTCTTTTAGTCGTATTTTCTTTTCTTGTTTGAATAAAGTCTGAGTTTTGATAATTGAGATAACTAGAATTCTATGATGATGTAGCCACAGTTTGTCCTCTTAGGTCGTTAGAAATATGATTCATTGAGATTTTTGTGTGCTTGATGGCGTTGGTTGAACTTTGCTTTTTACTTTCTTCACTTGACCACTGCGAATCATGATCACTTGAAATTTTGAGCTTTTGTAGAACACTTATGTGCATTAGATAGGCCTTGATATCTCATGAACTCTAGAACCTATTTTAGAGAAACTCAAGACTAAATCCTAGGTTAGGTGTCATTGGAGCGATGATTTAGGCATTTGTTTGGACCGTTTAATTCTTTGAATCTAACATATGAAAATTTCGCTGCTAGTTTCCCCGTTAAGCCTATTTGACCTATTTGTTTCATTGCCCACATAAGCTTAATTTAGCCATTTTATGAATTCCATTTCACTTGACCTATCATTAATAGGCATGTTTGCATCATTGTGTGAGCTTGAAGATTGATTGTTGAAAGCAAGCATGGAAGTGATGTGAATTGCATTTATGGGTTGGTTGTATCACAAAGTTACTCTTAGTGTTTCCTTGATATTTTCTTATCTATTTTTCTTAGTCTCATTTATGTCTTTTCTCCCTATTATCCAAATGCATAACACTAAATAAGTTTGGGGGAGTTTAAAAAATTGAAAAAAAAAAAAGAACAAAAGAAAAAGAAAAGAACAAAAAAAGAATAAATTCTCTTGAATCTCTTGTTTTAGTTTGTGTGGATACTTATGAGTAGAGTTTGTAGGGATGATTGATGTAGAGGAATGATCAAGTTAGAAGTTGGTATGTGAGTTTTCATTCATTCATGCAAGGTCAACAAGTTGCATTATATGTCTATGGTGACCCGAGCCAAAAAATTTTGCTTTCTCATCTACCTTTCACCTTCGCATTACAAATAAGCCTTAAAAGTCTTTATAATCTTTGATGACTCACTGACTTACATTAGTGGAGAGTGACACAAACAATGGGCTTATAGTAGTTCAAAAATTCATTATCTGGAGATTTCTCATCGTTCTGCTAAGCGCATAAGTCTATCTAAAGCTCAATTGTTAGAGTGAGTGTGATATGGCAGACACTTATACTTAGAGACTCTTAAATAGGGTGAGGTTGGCATTCAATATCGAAATTCTAGATAATCTCAATGTTTGTATTTTCTTTGAGCATTAAAGCACTTTGTGCCATTTGAGAAAGTTGTCTAACTATCAAATAGATACAAAACTCACAATTTATTTTTCCTTCATTTTCTTGTTGGTTTAATTTTTTTTGTTTTTCGAGTGTTTTGTTTGACGACAAGCAAAATTTTAAGTTTAGGGGTATTTAATAAGTGAGTATTTCACTCACAAATCAAGTAATTCTTAAGCGTATGAGTCATGAAAATCCTTAAGCTTTTACATTTTTTCGATGCATTTTGCATTATTTTGTAAGAAATTATTGAAATGGGACTTTTGGCATCAAAAATTGAGTTTAGAAATCTTCACAAGGCGGAATCAGGCCATGTCGTGCATCCATGCTATATGTTGTTAGATATGTATGCCCTAAGGAGTAAAAATGAGACATTTTTATCAATAAAGAATTTATTTTTTGTTTATATATCAAATCTTGTCCTCTACACGTTCATATTTGTTGAATTATGTTAAGCAAACAATAGTCTAAGACTGTCGGTCTAAACCTTTAAGAATTGGGCATATATGGACAGATTATGCAGAAGACACGATTCTTAAGGTGATGGTCTAAATCATACGATCTGCAATCGAGGGAATAAAGTTGTGTGCTTTATTCATGTAAAGATTGTTATGTTGTCTATATCCCTGTTGGGAGATAGTTTGTCTTGACCATCAGAGGTGGACTCCATGAATAGAAACATTGGCACATTGTCATAGGTGACGATGTGTTGGATCGGGACATAAAGTGAATTGATTTGGATTAATAATTCTGTCTCGACAAATCAATTCATTTTAGACAATCATTTGTATTGTATCTTAATCCTAAGATGAATAGTGGGCCCGTTATCTTGACTTGTGTCTTTTGATGTATCAAAGGGTGACACCCACATTTTAATAGTGGTATGCATGTCGGTACGTTGGAGGCATGACTCTTGATAGCCTAGACCTATTATTTATAGATATAGAATCCATAGCTCCTTTTTAGAAATAGTGATATCCTCTTATCTACGTTATCCTGTAATTGAAAAACTTGAGCGCTCAACTGTTTGGATATATAGGTGTAACCGAATGGTATACTATCTTTGGATGGTAAGTTTTTCGATGGTGAGATAATGGAACGTAAGATAAAAATAATCGGGAAAGTAAGACAGAACTTGTCCTTAAGCCGATTGTGGATAATCATATAGGGATACAATACACTATGATATGTCATAGAGACTTAGCTATACGGGCTTCGTAATTCTATGTAGTTCGAGAGTGCAGCTCTAAGCTTTTAGTGGAGTAGCGTTAGAGTTGATAATTATGAAATGTATATCTGGGATATTGGATTTCATAATTATCGGGAGCTTGAACTATATAGGTCCATTTGGTCCCATGTGCTAGCTCACACCATCCTATAACGATACGGTGTGTTTTTTCAATAATTGGTGACTTATGTCAGATTTATTAGATTGGTTAAAATTTGGAAGAATCAGATAATTCATGTCTGTTTATTGGTTAAATTAATTTTGTGATAAAATTAATTCAAGATAAACTTGTTGAATTATTAGAATCGGATAATTCTTGTCTATTTATAGGTTGATTTAATTTTGAATAAATTAGATCAAGATAAACCTGTAGAATTATTAGGAATTCTTTTATTTTCCTAGATATTATCTAGATATAGTTGTTTTAATCAGATAACTTTTCTATTGGGTTATTTGAATTAAAACTAAGGCTTTATCCTATAGAATCTCGGGTGGAAAATAAAAGATTCGCTGAGATTTTAATCGACAGTTCGTCATGCCGATCATCAAGTTTGGCCTGCATATAGGGCCTGTTCGACCTGCCGATTATCATGATTAGCCTGCCAATGAGCAAAGGATAAGATCATGTCTTTTTACGCTAATCTTATTAGATATTGACCCGAATTTGATTTTGATTCAAATTTTGAGACCTAATCTGATAAGGACTGACCTTAAACCCAACCTCTATAAATAAGAAGTAAGTCACATAAGTTATTTTGATCAATTGAGAGATTAAGAGTGATACTCTATTGATGAGAATCTAAAACTCTCTGAGAGCTCTTGTTCACACATCACGAACACTAGCTTTGGGTTCTCTCAATTGGTTGGAAAGAGATTCACCTGGTGGAAGAGCTGTACATGTGAGTCCACACTCACTCCGATCGTGGATAGAGAATAGTAAAAAAGACCAGTTGGTTGAGGCTATTCTAGAACATTACTTCTCCTCACTGATTGCAGGAGTTGTTCGGCACACAAAGGTTAGTAAGATCTGGTTAATTTATACATATAGCATGTTAAACTTGTGTTTTGAAAAATACTCTGATATAAAATTTTAAAAATTCCATTGTGCACTATTTTTTCAACAATTGGTATCAGAGCCATGGTTTTATATAAATTTACGAGTTTGTGATCATACTATATGTATAAATTTTTTGATCTTAATCTCTCCTGTGCTTGAATTTAATTTTATAGAGAGTTGGCACTCTAGGTTTCTATATATTTTATATGTTGTCGTGGATTATGTGGTGAATATTTATTAATTAATTATGTTTAATTAAATAGTTATTTAATTATTTATTCATTAATTAATTTATATCATTTATGGTTCCTTAGAGGTTACAATATGTATATAGGTTTTTCATGTAATTAGATGACGGACTATCATCTCTGTCTAGTAATTATTATTTATTTTTAAATTTGTAAGAATTTTGTAATTAAATAATCATTCGGAGAAGGTGAATATAAAAGAATGATGATGGCACTCCCAAGTATTTCTTGAGTCTCTAATTTTATGTTTTTGAATTGTTGAAAATAAATTGATGAATTGCATTAAAAATTGTATTTTCTCGAATGGGAGATTTCTGCTCGATCGGCATGCCAAACCCCACAGTTCTGCAGGCTGATGGTCGCAGATCAATAGGCTTGACGTGAGGTTCGGCAGGCTATTAGTGGGGCAGAAATCAGGAGGCTCTAGTGGCAGGCCGATCTTTCATGAGTCGGTAGGGTGATCTTCGTGACAGACAGGCCGATCACCTAGATCGGCTTGCAGACTGAGAACTAAAAAATTTCCAAAAAAAAGTACAATTTTTCCAGTGCAGTTTTAATTTTATTTTTGGGACGATTCTGAGAGACATTAAATTTGGATATGACCAGAAATATGAAGTATTCGATTCATACGGGATTGAAGACTTAAAGATGGACATTACATGATGAGAGATACAACCTAAGAATTCAAGGATGAAGAATCGATAATATGTTTCGATTATTCTCTTGTAATTTTTGTTTTCCATTCTCTAGGGTAGAACCATAATCTTACGGTTATTATTACTTTGCTTGATTGCTTTGCTTATCTGCATTAGAATATGATTTGCCATGTATATTGATAACATGTCATATAGAATAAGGAGTGTCGCTCATATTAAAATTATTCATGCATATTCTTAAAATAAAACCTTGATTTCAAAAGATTGAGTGGGAGAGGGTTTTCAAAGAGAGGACCTAAGGCCTCCATCGTTAGTCCATAGGCAGAACATGATGGTCCTAACCCCTAGGAAGGGATTTCTATCATGTACCAGGTTGGATCTCTAAAAGGATAAGGTATTTTAGCATGATTTATAGTTACACACCCCTAGGTGGCGATTATAAATCATGGATAAAATATTGAAACGATGGTTATACACTCAAGTTAATTTTATTATTAACCCCTAGGAGCTCTGTTAATAAAATTAATGGCTAAAGAAATGATTATTAATCTATGCTGGATCATACGGATCCTAGATTGCATATATTAATCAGGAGGGGATTCGTGTTCCTGATTGAATTTGGCATGACTCCCCTAGGAGCTTGTTGAATTCTAAGTTGTGAATTATCGTTGTAAGGTTGTGATATTTTCAAGGTTTTGATACATAAACACATTTGTATGTTTGTACATGATTTTTTATCTTACTAAATTATTATGATATGTTTACTTATGTTTAGTATATGATTCTTTATTGTAGATTAAAAAATGTCTAAAAACACTTTATCTTTGATACTTGACAAAAACCTATTAACCAGACAGAATTATAATGATTATTGGAAACAGAACCTGGATATCATCCTCTCCTTTGAGAAACTGAAATATGTACTGACAACCCTTTGTCCTCTCGAGCCTATGGGAGACACAACTAATGAGCAATTCCAAGCATATGATCGCTAGAAAGATGCTAATGATTAGGCCCGCTACTATGTTATGGCTAGCATGAATAACGTGTTGTAGGCTCAACATCAGGATTATGAGACTACGGAGCAGATCTTGTATAATCTTGAGGATATGTTTGGAGGCCAAGCCATAACAAAGTGCCAAGGGGCTCTTCAGAAACTTCTTAACTATAAGCAGAGACTGGGGACATTTGTAAAGGAGCACATGATGTTGGTCATGGGTTACCTTGTTGAGGCTCAAACCAATGGAGTCGACATCGATGCTAAAACTCAGATAACTATGGTCTTTGAGACTCTGTCAAAGGAATTTATTTCATTTATAGCTACATTTAATTTAAGCAATAAACAAGATATGACCTTGACGGAATTAAAGAAACAGTTATAGGAGTTTGAACTGTTGATTAGGGAGTCTCCTACGGGTGGAGGGCCAACATGATAGCTGCTTCTGGTTCCAATCACAACTTTGGGAATGCAAAGAAGCAATGAGCCAATAACAAGAAGTCTTCTATTCCTGCTAGCACCAAGAGCAAGAAGAAGAAGAAGAAGAAGAACCCAAAGAAGCTTACGTGCTTCTTTTGTGGGAAGGTCGGGCACATCAAGAAGCATTGTAAGGACTTCTTTTCCAAAGGAGGTATGTGTGATTTTCTGTATTTAGAAACTTGTTTGGTTGAGGAATCAAGTGACATTTGGGTTATAGATTCTAGTGCAACTAATCATGTTTGTCTTTCTCTGTAGGAGTTCAAAGAAACGAGAAGTCTACTACATGAAGACTTCACAGTTCGGATGGGTGATGGATCCTTGGTATCAGCAAAAGTAGTGGGGGACGTCCATCTCTATTTTGATAATTATAGGAATTTATTTTTGCAAGATTGTTTTTATGTTCCTAAATTTAAAAGGAATTTAATTTCTATAGCTTGTTTATTTAAAGACTCTTATTTGGTTTCTTTTAATGATAAAGTGGTGATTCGTAAAAACAAATCTTTTATCTGTTCTGGATGGATGCAAATAATCTATATTTTATCAAACCTAAGATGGACTTATTGCTTAATGTTGAGATGAATGATAATAACTCAAAAAGACTTAAAACTTCTCACTCTAATAAGACTTATCTTTGGCACTTGCGCCTTGGTCATATTAACCTAAATAGGATTCAAAGGTTTGTAAGGGATGGACCTTTAAGTCACTTAAAGGTGGAATCTATACCTCAATGTGAATCTTGTTTTGAGGGTAAAATGACCAAAAGACCATTCGGCTCTAAGGGCAATAGGGCCGAAGGGCTTCTAGAACTTGTGCATAGTGATGTTTACAGACCGATAAACATCCGGGCACAAGAAGGGTATGAGTACTTTGTCACTTTTATTGACGATTACTCGAAATATGGGCATGTGTACCTGATGCACTACAAAAGCGAAACATTTGACAACTTCAGAGAGTTTCAGGCTGAAGTGGAAAAGCAATTGGGTAGACCAATAAAGGCACTTCGATCCAATCAAGGTGGAGAATACCTTTCTGATGAGCTCTTGGGACACTTATTAGAGAATGGGATTTTATCCCATTTGACTATACCTGGTACGCCGTGGTAGAAAGGCGTAGCGGAGAAAAGGAATAGGACTTTATTGGACATGGTCAGGTCTATGATGAGTTATTCATCATTACCTTCATCCTTTTGGGGATATGCACTACAAACTGCATGTTATCTTTTGAACAATCTGCTTTCAAAATCGGTCCCTAAAACTCCTCAAGAGTTATGGATGGGTAGGAAGACATCCTTAAACCATATTCGCATATGGGGATGTCTGGCTCATGTCCTGTTTAAAGATCCGAATAAGTTAGAAGCATGTTTGGAAGTTTGTGTGTCTGTATGATGTCCAAAAAGGACTAAAGGGGGTTATTTCTATAACCCAAAGGAAAATAAAGTCATGGTTTCAACTAACGCAACTTTCCTTGAGGAGAGTTACATGGACGACTTTAAACCTTGAAGCAAATTGGTGCTTAAGGAGTTAAAGAGTGATCCGATCACTCCAGAGGTTCTGAATGAAACCGTTCCAATCAGTGTACAAAAACCAAACAAACCTGAACAACAACCTTAGGGGCTTCGATGTAATGGGAGGATCAGGCGTCAACCTAAGAGATCTTTTTGGCTAAGCCAAATGAACATGACAGAGATCCTTATACTTACACAAAAGCTATGGAGGATGTTGATTCAAAACTCTGGACAGAGGCCACGAACATTGAGAAGTCTATGGAGACTAATCAGGTCTAGGAGCTTGTGGATCTTCCCAAAGGGGTAAAACCCATAGGGTGTAAGTAGATCTATAAGAGGAAAAGAGGAGTAGATGGAAAGGTTGAAACCTTTAAGGCTAGACTAGTAGCTAAGGGTTATACGCAAAAGGAAGGAATCAATTATGAGGAAACCTTTACGCCTGTAGCCATGCTTAAGTCCATCCGAAGTCTCTTGTCCATAGCTGCCACTCTCTACTATGAGATTTGATAGATGGATGTCAAGACGGCTTTTCTGAATGGCTATCTTGATGAGTCCATTTATATGGCACAACCAGACGGGTTCAAGGTCAAGGTTGAAGAGGGTAAGGTTTGTACGCTACTAAAGTCATTTTATGGACTTAAACAGGCTTCCCGTTCTTCGAGCATAAGATTTGATCAAGTAATCAAGACTTATGGGTTCTCACAAAATGTGGATGAGCCATGTGTTTACAAACACATTAAGGATGGAAAGGTGGTTTTTCTACTGCTTTATGTAGATGACATTCTACTAATTGGCAATGACATTGGGGCATTGTCATCGGTCAAATCATGATTGACCAAGCAGTTTGACATGAAGGACTTGGGTAAGGCTAATTTTGTTCTCGGTATCCAGATCTTTCAGGATAGGAAGAGCAAAATAATAGCTTTGTCCCAAGCTGGCTATATAGATAAAATTCTTAGGAGGTTTGCAATGCAGGATTCCAAGAAAGGTAGGCAACCATCTAGGTCTGGAATTACTCTTTCTAAGAAAGACTCTCAAAAGTCTTATCAAGAAAGAGAATACATGAAGAATGAGCCTTATGCTTCGGCATTGGGTAGTCTCATGTATACCATGCTTTGCACACGATCGGATATTTGTTATGCTGTCGGGATTGTTAGTCAATTTCAGGTGAATCTAGGACCGAACCATTGGGTTGCGGTAAAGCATATTTTCAAGTACCTAAGAAGGACTCGAGGGTATATGCTTGTATATTCGGGTGAGGACCTAACTCCTCTAGGATATACTGACTCAGATTTTCAATCTTATCTGGATTCTAGGAAATCAACTTCGGGTTTTGTGTTTACTATGGATGGCGGTGCCATCAGTTGGAGAAGTGTGAAGCAATATTGCACTTCGGATTCAACAATGGAGGCCGAGTATGTGGCAGCTAGTGATGATTTGAAAGAAGCAGTGTGGCTTCGTAAGTTCCTTGTGGATCTTGAGGTAGTTCGTGGTATGGATAAAGTGGTATCAATATACTGTGATAACAGCGCGGCGGTAGCTAATGCTAAGGAACCAAGATTTCATACGAAGAGTAAGCATATTGATCGAAAGTATCATGTGATAAAGGACTTCGTTGACGGCGGGCATGTCATGGTGTGCAAGATCGTGTTAGAGGACAATTTAGTGGATCCATTTACGAAGACACTTATTAGGAGAGTCTAAAAGAGGCATGTGGAAGCTATAGGGATGCGAGATTTGTCATATTTACTCACTTAGTGCAAGTGAGGGATTGTTAGACATGTATGCCCTAAGGAGCAAAAATGTAATAAGTTTTTGGAGACATTTTTATCAATAAAGCATTTATTTATTGTTTATATACTAAATCTTGTCCTCTTTACGTTCATATTTGTTGAATGTATGTTAAGCAAACAATAGTGTGAGACTGTCGGTCTAAACGTTAAGAATTGGGAATATTATGGACAAATTATGCGAAAGACATAATTCTTAAGGTGACGGTCTAAATCATAAGATCCGCAATCGAGGGAATGCACTTTATTCATGTAAAGATGGGCACTTTATTCATGTAAAGATTGTATGTTGTCTATATCCCAATTGAGAGATGGTTTGTCTTGGCCATCGAAGGTGGACTCTGTGGATAGAAACTTTGGTACGTTGTCATAGGTGACGATGTGTTGGATCGGGACATAAAGTGAATAGATTTGGATTAATAATTCTGTCTCGACAAATCGATTCGCTTTAGACAATCATTTGTATTGTATCTTAATCTTGAGATGAATAGTGGGCATGTTGTCTTGACTTGTGTCTTTTGATGTACCAAAGGATGACACCCACATCTTAATAGTGGTATGCATGTCGGTACGTTGGAGGCATAACTCTTGATAGCGTAGACCTGTTATTCATAGATATGGAATCCATAGCTTCTATTTAGTAGTAGTGATATCCTTTTATATGCGTTATCCTGTAATTAGAAAACTGGGGCGCTTGACCATTTGGATACATAGGTGTAACTGAATGGCATACTGTCTTTGGATGGTAAGTTTTCCGATGGTGAGATAATGGAACGTAAGATAAACATAATCGGTAAGGCAAGATAGAACTTGTCCTTAAGCCAATTATGTATAATCATATGGGGATACGATATACTATGATATGTCATGGAGACTTAGCTATACGGGCTTTGGAATTCTATATAGTTCGAAAGTACAGCTCCAAGCTTTTAGTAGAGTAGTGTTGGAGTTGATAATTATGAAATGTATATCTGGGATATTGGGTTTCATAATTATCGGGAGCTTGAACTATATAGGTCCATTTGGTCCCCTTTGCTAGCTCACAACATCCTATAACGATACGGCATGTTTTTCCAATAATTGATGACTTATGTCAGATTTATTAGATTGGTTAAAATTTGGAAGAATTAGATAATTCATGTCTATTTATCGGTTGAATTAATTTTGTGATAAAATTATTTCAAGATAAACTTGTTGAATTATTGGGATCGGATAATTCTTGTTTGTTTATCAGTTAATTTAATTTTGAATGAATTAGATCAAGATAAACTTGTAGAATTATTAGGAATTCATTTATTTTCCTAGAGATTATCTAGATAAAGTTATTTTAATCAGATAACTTTTCTAATGGGTTATTTCAATTAAAACTGAGACTTTATTCTATCGAATCTTGAGTGAAAAATAAAAGATTCGCTGAGATTTTAATCGACAGTTCGGCCTGCCGATCATCATGATCGGCCTGTCGATGAGCGAAAGATAAGATCACGTATTTTTATGCAGATCTTATCAGATATTGATCCGAATTTGATTCTAATTCAAATTTTAAGACCTAATCTGATAAGGACTGACCCTAGACCCAACTTTTATAAATAGGGAGTAAGTCACATAAGTTATTTAGATCAATTGAGAGACTAAGAGTGATAGTCTAATGATGAGAATCTAAAACTCCCTAAAAGCTCTTGTTCACACATCACGAACACTAGCTTTGGGTTCTCTCAATTGGTTGGAAAGAGAGTCACCTAGTAGAAGAGCTATACGTGTGAGCTCACACTCACTCCGATCGTGTATAAAGAATAGCAAAGAAGACCAGTTGGTTGAGGCTCTTCTGGAACGTTACTTCTCTTCACTAATTGCAGGAGCTATGTCACGCCTCGGAGTACGGGAGGTGACATGGCAGATTATTTAAATTAATTAAAAGAGAATTTAATTAAAAATCAAGAGTTTAGGGGTTTGAATTAAATATGAAATGTGAAAATTTAGAGAAAACCATTGCATGAAAATAAATAATAAATAATAAACACAGTGAGTATGGGTCCCACTGACCCACAACTTGTGCACACACATGGTACCGACAATATAATAAACACAAGGAAAGTTAAAAACATTACATGCCTTGATTATATAATACAAAAGATATACTAGTTCTTCTATTGCTCCTGAGTCCGGTCCATCGAATCCTCTCTGAACCTAAATGAGAAACCACCTAGAAGGGGGGTTTAAGAAAACAAAGAAAATGTGAGCGAAAGGCTCAGTAGGACTATGTTTTATTAAATAATTTAATTTAAAGAAACCTTTCATTATTCAGGAATTATTTAAAGGAAACCTTGAATAAATAAATAAATAATAAATTTAAATAAAACCGTTCTTACCCAAAACAGTTTACTCAGACAACCAGAAATATCATTTTCTTTTCCTAGGCAAACCATAAGAATATCACTACCGTAGTGGCCCAGTTGGGTTTCGGGACCTGCCCCCAAGGTCGATCGCTACACGACCCGATCTATGATATGGCATCATGCCTATGTGTTTATTTTCATCACCATTCAAAATCCATTTACCGAGTATTGTCATTTACATTCATTATGAAGTTCATTTCAGTTCATGGTATATTAAAATATAACCGATAAATTCATTTTCAAACAACCGTTGAAAACATTTTAATAAAAATCCTTTTCAAAGCCAAATCATTTTGAAACTAGGCTACCAAAGAATGGGGTAGAAGTCCTACCTCGATACTCGTGCTGGTGCCCCACACCGTAATCTCGGTCAACTATACGTTAGCTCCGTGGAACCACAAACAATCCTAGATACATACTAAGTCGATCAATATCTAGTTCGAGACATTCTATGTTACTAAACCATTTCATAATGTCCTAGTATGTCATTTGTATCTTTAAAATCATTTTACAAGGTTGGAATTTAAATCGCGGTTCAAAACAGTGAAAACGGGTGAAAAATCACAAAATTTTCCATGCCCGGTCGGCCAGTCAGACTCCCTGCTTCGGTCGGCCGAACTGTGCAATTCGGCCTGCCAGAAACCAGGTCCGGTCGGCTGGACATTCCCAGGTTCGGCCTGCCGGACAGATGAACACCGGCCTGCCGAACTGGGAAAACCCAGAAATTCCAACCACGGGTTTTTAATCTCCCAAAATCCAAATCTTAATTTTAACTTGTTTTTCTCAAATCTCAGGCATGGAAAACAATCATAGATGATAGAAAAACGTGCTAGAACACTTTTGAATTCATTTAAACAAGATTTAAACTCAAAAATCTCAAAAATCCGAAAATGGAGAAAAATGAGGAAAAATGAAAAATCTTGAATCTAATCTGTTTTTCTTCAATCCAAGCTTAGATTCTAGTTGTTCTAAGTTCATTTAACTCAAATTAAAGGTTTTCTAAGCTTAAATGAACTTAAATTTCAAAAAAGCACAAAATTGAAAATTTTAGAAAAAGTTTAGAAATTTCAAAACTAACCTCGAATCGAAGCTTCAATCCGTGTTCTCGGTTGCCAAATCACGTTCCCGAGCTTCCTCCTTGCTAACCCGCACTTTGGATTTGACTTTTGATTCAAAAATTTGAGAGAAAATTGAGAGAGAACGAGGCAAACCGAGAGAGAGAGAGTGAGAGAGAGAGTCTCGGGTGAGAGAGAGGAGAGAGAGAGTGAGAGCTGAGAGTGAAGAGAGAGAGAGAGGTGAGAGAATAAATAGAGAGAAATGGTGGGTGGTTTTACTGTGCGAAAACCAAATGCCACCCACGGTTTTGTAAAATGGAATATTTTTAACATTTTACAAATTGTTATGTTTTAAAACTCAAAACATCATTTTAAAACAATAATAAATCATTTGAATTCATCAAATTAACAAAACAACCAAAAATTCAAAATTCAACCAAATAATCAAATTAATGTTGAAACATTAATTATGGCACACTAATTCATCATTTTATATTACAATAATATTAAATAAATTTTAGGGCGTTACAACTCTCCACCCTTAAAAGAAATTTTGCCCTCGAAATTTACATCTCATTTCAGAAAGAAAACAAATGCGGATACAATTCCCGCATACTCGACTCTAGTTCCCAAGTGGCTTCATCAACCCCGTGATGCTGCCACACGACCTTCACCAACGGCATCTCACGATGACGCAAACTAATTACTTTCCAATCGATGATCTGAATCGGCACTTCTTCGTACATCGTATCTTCTTGAACCTGCACATCGTGAAATGAAACTATCTTACCCTGCTCAGGCGGACACTTCCTAAGCATCGACACATGAAACACATCGTGAACATGAGAAAGTTCAGGTGGAAGATCAAGCCGATAAGCAACCACACCAACACGCTGAGTGATCTCGAATGGCCCAATATACCTCGACGCGAGCTTTCCACTCACTCCGAACCGCATAGTTCCCTTACGAGGCGATACCTTCAAGAGAACAAAATCTCCAACCACGAACTCTAAGTGTCTATGTCTCCTATCCGCGTAACTCTTCTGTCGACTCTGAGCTGCCCTCAATCGATCTCGAATCACCGTGACTCTCTCGTTGCTATCACGGATCTCATCCGGCCCAAGAATAACCCTGTCTTTTGGCTCGGCCCAACACACCGGTGACCGACACGGTCGCCCATACAACGCCTCAAACGGTGCCATACCAATACTCTCCTGATAACTGTTGTTGTATGCGAACTCTGCCAGATGCAAATATTTCTTCCAATTCCCACCGAAGTCTAACGCACAGGCATGCAACATATCCTCGAGAATCTGAATAACCCGCTCAGACTGCCCATCAGTCTGAGGATGAAACGCAGTACTGAAGTTCAAATCCATACCCAAAGCCTCTTGAAAACTCCTCCAGTACTTAGCATTAAACCTGGTGTCTCGATCAGAAGTGATGGACAAGGGAACTCCATGTAACCTCATAATGTTCTACAGATACAAATCCCTGAAAATCTTCCTCGAACATGTCGACCTAAATGGAATGAAATGCGTCGATTTCGTCAACCTATCGACCACGACCCAAACTACATCATGCCGCTGCTCCGTCCTCGGCAAACCTATGAGAAAATCCATCGTCACATGCTCCCAATTCCACCCTGGAATAGGAAGCGGCTGAAGCTGACCTGTAGGCTTCTGATACTTGGCTTTCACCTGAAGACACATCATACACTTGGCCACATACTCTTGAACATCTTTCTTCATGCCTCTCCACCAATACTGCCTCTTCAAATAGCTATACATCTTTGTGCTCCCTGGATGAATAGCAAACTATGACCTATGAGCTTCGTCCAAAACAGCTTTCGTTACCTCGGCGATAGTTGGAACTGTAAGATGCTCCCGAAAATACAACGATCCATCTGCATGCATGCTCCATTCTTCAAACTACTCCCCGTTCTGAATTCGTGACCAGATCCCCTACAAATGCTGATCCTGCCACTGACTTTGCTTCACCATCTGAACAAGAGCTGGGGTCGCTTCCACATGATATACCGAAACTCGATCATAGTCTTCACGATACCATAGCCCATACTCGCTCATTGTCGTATCCCTGCTCCAATCCTCAAAAGCCAAACAAGAGAGAATCCCTGAAGACTTCTTACTTAGTGCATCCGCGACCACATTAGCTTTCCCCGGATGATACTGCAACGCAAAATCATAATCCTCCATATACTCTATCCATCTACACTGCCCCAAATTAAGATCCCTCTGAGTGAACAAATACCTCAAACTCTTATGGTCGGAGAAGACCTGAAATGACACTCTATACAAATAACACCTCCAAATCTTCAGCGCGTGAATCACCGCCGCGAGCTCCAAGTCATGAATAGGATAATTTCGCTCGTGAGGTCATAGCTGTCTCGATCCGCACGTAACCACGCATCCATACTGCATCAACACGCACCCAAGTCCATGCCCTGAAGCATCTGTATAAACCTCATACGGCTCGTCACTGCTAGGAATAACCAACACTGGAGCTGAAGTCAACCGGTTCTTCAATTCCTGAAAAGCAAGCTCACAATCTTCATCCCACTCAAACCTGACATTTTTCTTGATCAATCTCGTCAACGGAGCTGCAATCTTCAAAAAATCCTTTACAAATTTCCTGTAATAACCAGCAAGACCTAAGAAGCTGTGAATCTCCGCTATGTTCCTTGGTCGCTCCCACTCCACTATGGCTTCAATCTTGGATGGATCCACAAAATACCATGCTCCGAGATGACATGACCCAAAATCTTGACCTCAGTCAACCAAAACTCGCACTTTTCTCTCTTAGTATACAACTGGTGCTCCCGCAGAGTCTGAAGCACGATCCGGAGATGCTGCTCATGCTCCTCCCAAGTCTTAGAATACACAAGAATATCATCGATGAACACGATCACGAACTGATCCAAAAACGGCCTAAATATCTTGTTCATCAAATCCATGAAAGTTGCCGGAGCATTCGTCAACCCAAACGACATAACCAGAAACTCAAAGTGCCCATACCAAGTCCTAAAAGCTGTCTTGGGAATATCCTCTTCCTTAATCTTGAGTTAATGGTACCCTGAACGCAAATTAATTTTTGAGAAGTACCGCAAACCTCCCAACTGATCAAACAACTCGTCGATCCTAGGCAAGGGATACTTATTCTTCACTGTAACATGATTCAACTGTCGATAATCCACACACAACCTAAGAGTCCCATCATGCTTCTTAGCAAACAAAACCGGTGCTCCCCACGAAGATGTGCTATTCCAAATATACCCTTTATTAGTAAGCTCCTGAAGTTGCTTCCTCAATTATTTCATTTCTGCCGGCGCCATCCGATAAGGTGCCATAGAAATCGATGCTGTCCCTGGAAACAACTCAATACCAAACTCGATTTCCTGATGCGGAGGTAATCTTGGCAACTCATCGGGGAAGACATTCTCGAACTCATCAACCACCGGAATCGCTACACTTCCTCTCAAAGCATAGGGCTCGTAATCTAAGTTCGCAAGAAAAGCACAACAACCCAGATTCCTTCGCCCTCCTTGACATGACTTCATGAGACGTTCACTCATTAACCAATCACCACTACCCTGGTAAGTGATCATCATCCCCCTATCAGACACTAGGGTTACTTTTCTAAGTTGGCAGTCCACGACTGCATTATACCTGGACAACCAGTCCATTCCCAGAATTACATCATATGAGCTCATGGGGAGTACAATCAAATCACTTTTCAAAATCTCATCCCCAATCTTTATTTTACAAGATTTACACATACAATTTACACACACCCGCCCCAAGGGAGAAGTTATAACTAGGGGTTCATTAAACTCTTCTATATCTAACCCAAAGGCATGTACAAAGAAACTCGAAATGAGAGAATGAGAGGCACCGGTATGAAATAAAACGCGAGCTAAGGACTGAGAAATTAAGATCGTACTATCGACAACCGCATTATTAGTCTGAGAATTTGAACCTCTAGATGCCATCGCATGAACCTGCACTGGTGCCTTTCCTTTTCCTCTACCAATATTACTAGGTCTGGGATTATTCTACTGATGCTGCTGGGATGGAGACGACTGCACGCTAGCTGCACTCGGCGCTCAATACTAAGGGACGCTGCGTTGGAAATACTGCGGCTGCTGCCCTCGTGCCGGATATGAGAACTGTTGAGGAGAGAACTGAGGGTACTACAACTGCGGATACTGCTGAGGCTGAGGTAGGGTCTGAGGCTGAGACTGACGACTGGCACCCTCTCCGGTCTAAGATCCAAGACGGGCACTCCTGATCGGGCAATTCCTCTTGATGTGTCCGGGCTGCTGACAAAAACGACAATAGAAGTTGTAGGGATTGCTGCGCCCACTGCCAGATGAACTGTTGCTACCACTGTTTACGCCACCTTGCTTGCTCTTCCTCGGAGTTGGACGGCTACTAGTGCTCTTCCTACCGCTCCTCTACGATCCTCCTAAAGCCTTGGCTCAATCCTCACAATACTGCACATAATCACTCTCCACGGATGTTGTTGACGACACAAGCTCTCCAAAACTCCTAAGTCACAGAGCAACCAACTGTCGTCGAACAAGACCCTTGAGCCCTTCCTGAAACTTAATACACTTCTCACGCTTTAATGCCACCGCTGATGGAGCAAACCTGGCTAACTCATTAAATCTTGCCTCATATTCCTGGACAGACAAATCACCCTGCTGCAACCTGTAGAACTCAGCGGCCTTCTGATCCCTATACCCCTGCGAAAAATATCGATCATAGAATAGGTCCTCGAACCTATCCTAACTGATATCACCACCGCGCTCCAAACGCTTAGCTTGTTTCCACCAAGTGCTAGCACCACCTTCGAGCTTATATGCAACGAACTCCACATGATACTTATCAGGCACACCAAGGGTATCCAAATGCTTCACGATCGAATCTAGCCAATAGTCTGCCAACTGTGGATCCCCATTACCATCAAAAGTCAAAATAGACGCACGCCAAAATTCCTTAAAGTACGTGTGTCGACGATCAACATCAGAATCTTCTAGTCTAGCCCTGGTTGCCATCTGTCGAAAAGCCGCAAACATAGAACTCATCACGCCCTCATCATTTCCAAACTCGGCGTCAGCTGTCGAACGACGTCTAGGTGCATTCTCTCACTTCTGAAAATAAAATTTTGGACTATCAGAGGTATTTCATTGTCAAACCTATGTGTGCACAATTCCCAAGGTTCATAACCTTGAGCTCTGATACCATTCTGTCACGCCCCGGAGTACGGGAGCTGACGTGGTGGATTATTTAAATTAATTAAAAGATAATTTAATTAAAAATCAAGAGTTTAGGGGTTTGAATTAAATATGAAATGTGAAAATTTAGAGAAAACCATTGCATGAAAATAAATAATAAACATAGCGAGTATAGGTCCCACTGAGCCACAACTTGTGCACATACATGGTACTTACAATATAATAAATACAACTACAGTCCAAACACAAGGAAAGTTAAAAACAATACATGCCTTGATTAAATAATACAAAAGATATACTAATTATTCTATTGCTCCTGAGTCTGGTCCGTCGAATCCTCTCCGAACCTAAATTGGAAACCACCTAGAAGGGGGGTTTAAGAAAATAGAGAAAATGTGAGCGAAAGGCTCAGTAGGACTATATTTTATTAAATAATTTAATTTAAAGAAACATTTCATTATTCAAGAATTATTTAAAGGAAACCTTGAATAAATAAATAGATTTAAATAAAACCGTTCTTACCCAGAACAGTTTACTCAGACAACCAGAAATATCATTTTCTTTTCCTAGGCAAACCATAAGAATATCACCACCGTAGTGCCCAGCTGGGTTTCGGGATCTGCCGCCAAGGTTGATCGCTACACGACCCGATCTCTAATATGGTATCATGCCTATGTATTTATTTTCATCATCATTCAAAACCCATTTGTTGAATATTGTCATTTACATTCATTATGAAGTTCATTTCAGTTCACGGTATATTAAAATATAACTGATAAATTCATTTTCAAACAACCGTTGAAAATATTTTAATAGAAATCCTTTTCAAAGCCAAATCATTTTGAAACTAGGCTACCAAAGAATGGGATAGAAGTCCTATCTCGATACTCGTGTCGGTGCCCCACACCATAATCCCGGTCAGCTATACGTCAGCTCCGCGAAACCACGAACGATCCTAGATACACACCAAGTCGATCAATATCTAGTTTGAGACATTCTATGTTACTAAGCCATTTCATGATGTCCTAGTGTACCATTTGTATCTTTAAAATCATTTTACAAGGTTGGAATTTAAATTGGGGTTCAAAACAGTGAAAACAGGTAAAAAATTACAAAATTTTCCATGCCTAGCCGGCCTGCCGGACTCCCTGCTTCGGCTGGCCGAACTGTGCAGTTCGACCTGCCAGAAACCAGGTCCGGTCGGCCAGACATTCCCAGGTTTGGCCTGCCAGACAGATGAACACCGGCCTGCTGATCCTTTGATCCGGCCTGCTGAACAAGGAGTTCGGCCTGTCGAACTAGGAAAACCCAGAAATCCCAGCCATGGGTTTTCAATCTCCCAAAATCTAAATCTTAATTTTAACATGTTTTTCTCAAATCTCAGGCATGGAAAACAATCATAGATGATAGAAAAACATGCTAGAACACTTTTGAACTCATTTAAACAAGATTTAAACTCAAAAATCCAAAAATGGAGAAAAATGAGAAAAATAAAAAATCTTGAATCTAATCCATTTTTCTTCAATCCAAGCTTAGATTCTAGTTGTTCTAAGCTCATTTAACTCAAATCAAAGGCTTTCTAAGCTTAAACGAACTTAAATTTCAAAAATGCACAAAATTGAAAATTTTGGAAAAAGTTTTGAAATTTCAAAACTAACCTCGAATCGAAGCTTCAATCCACATTCTCGGTTGCCAAATCACGTTCCCGAGCTTCCTCCTTGCTAACCCGAAGCTTGGATTCAACTTTTGATTCAAAAATTTGAGAGAAAATTGAGAGAGAACGAGGCAAACCGAGAGAGAGAGAGAGTGAGAGAGAGAGAGTCTCGTGCGATTGAGAGATGAGAGAGAGACTGAGAGCTGAGAGTGAAGAGAGAGAGAGAGGTGAGAGAATAATTAGAGAGAAACGGTGGGCGATTTTATTATACGAAAACCAAATGCCACCCACGGTTTTGTAAAACAGAATATTTTTAGCATTTTACAAGTTGTTGTGTTTTAAAACTGAAAACATCATTTTAAAACAATAAGAAATCATTTGAATTCATCAAATTAACAAAACAACCAAAAATTCAAAATTCAACCAAATAATCAAATTAATGTTGAAACATTAATTATGGCACACTAATTCATCATTTTACATTACAATAATATTAAATAAATTTTGGGGCATTACAAGTTGTTCGGCACACAAAGATTAGTAAGATCTAGTTAATTTATACATATAGCATGTCAAACTTGTGTTTTGAAAAATACTGATATAAAATTTTAAAAATTCCGCTGTGTACTATTTTTCCAACAGTATGACGCGTGCACTTATTACCTGCAATGATAACCGTTAGTTCACTTGCATGTACAAAAGAACAAATGTGCTAATCATAAATTTGTAAAAAAGTCAAAAATTAAAACAAGGAAACTAATTCGCAAACGTTATATTTTTTACGTTTAATTGTAAAGATGTACCAAAATTTTATTTAAAAAAGTACAAATCAATAATTAATACCAATCTTAAATGGTGGAATATTATATTATGTCCTGTTTTCAGTGCTATATCCCCAACAAAACGCAATATACTTCTTCAGTATGAAAAGGGGGAATACTTATGCAGTAAAGCGATTGATGAAAAGGAAGAAATATTTCTCTAAGTGCAGGCGGAATACATCGAAATTATTTAGCCCTAACATTACTTTTTATGAAGTAAAAGATAATGCAAGGAATAGAAAAGGAGGAGGAGGAGGAGGAGGAGGAGGATGTTAACATAAATGTTTGTGAAAGAATTTGTGATGTGGCATATTTAATTAAGATGAAATAATATTATTAAAGGACGAGAATAGGGACATATAAAAGGGACATAGAAACCGATTCTACTACCATAGACATAATTTATCACATAATCGTTATTAATAAAATAATAAAATCTTAAAATAGTAACTCCTTAAAAAATTGCATGAATAATTAACTTTAAGTTAAATAATTCTATCCATTGATTATCTACAAATATATATTGAAAAAATTTCGCCCAAGGCCTCACTACATATTGACCCGGCCATGACTTGTTATGGGATGTTTTAAAAGTTTCCATGAACATGTATTTCATTGCATAAGTGAATTGCTCTGTCCATGGGAGCGGCTTGCTGTGTATATTACCTCATAATAGACTGGTTTTCGGCATAGCATTTTGACAGCAACCTAACTTTCACGTACTATTCAGCGTGAAAAATACTCCAAATTAATGCTTTGGTTAATTAATTAGTTTGGTATTTGGAGACTTTTTATATATTTTAATCTATGAATCAGGAATTCATAACTGGATCATTTATATGACCAACGTTCAATATTTTCAAGAAAAGAAAAAAGAAAGTCTTTCTATGTTTATTTGTGCACTTATTATGTTCTGAAAAGTAAACACCTCTTAGTCTAGGGTTTTTAGACTGCACAGAAAAGGTCGGTAAATACCAATTTAAGAGGAGAGAGGACGAGAAAAGGTAGGTAAATATCAATTTAAGGGGACGAGAGAGCGAACAGAATTACTAAAGCTCATTTTCATCCCAAACTTAGATCAGAAGAGAGAGATAGAGAGCCATGGAATGGAGGAAATGTTACCTTGATGTGATACTAATACCTTTGGGTTTTCTGATTACCGTTTCATACCACGTTTGGCTTTGGTATAAGGTTCGTACACAACCCCGCACTACCATCATTGGTTTAAACATGACTGGCCGACGCTTGTGGGTCTCGGCTATGATTAAGGTATATTACAACTTTCTTTAAAATTTTGTTTTTATATGAGGAAGGATTGAACCCCTCACTAATTTCTTTCTTTTAAAAGTGATACTCTTTCAATGATCTTTTCATTAATCGAAAAAACGTTAACTTATAGATTCCAAATTTATTTTCTTTCTCATACACGCTCGCGTACACACATATATATCTAATCCTTCTATTACGAATAAAATAAAAAGACATCTTAAAAATAGTCTCTCTATTAATTTTTGATAGAAACCCCAAATTAGATTCATGAAAGGTCTCTAAATTTTGTTTTTTCTCTTTCTAAAATTGTCCTTAATTAAGTTAAAAGTGGTACGGTTATATTTACTCCTTAACGTCAATATAAAAAAAATTGTCATAGTTAGTCTTGAAATAAGTTTTTTGAATTTAAAAGACATCTTTATAGTTTCTAATAACTATAAAGGACAATTGAGAAATGGACAAAACTTGGTGACATAATTATGTAATTAACTATTTCTTTAGAAGACACATTAGGTAATCTTTTTGTTTTTGTTTTTGTTTTTTTATATATTTTTAAAAAAATTATTCTCAAATTTTTTTATCAAAGATTTTGATAGCCTTTTACTTTCTCTAAATTTTGTATATGAATTTTCCCTAAAATGAAGATTTCTTGTTTTAAAAATTGGGAGCAAGTTTGAGTCAGAGTTGTGTAGGGACTGGGACAAGATGAACAAGGCTAAAGTGACGACACGATCGAGAGCTATTATAAACATATTTTAGTACTCAGATTAGGCTATGCATATTTTATATTTCCCATCTATTTAATCACATAAAGACTAATAAGTTTGACACTTTGTTTTAGTTTAAGGACTAAATTTGGTATATAACCTTTTAAATGTATCATTTTTGTTTGTTTATTTTACAAAGGGACTATTTCTAGCACATTTTTTAGTCATGGACTAAATTTAGTACAACTTTTACCATACAAGCCTATTTCCAGAGAGAAGAAAGTTGATGAACTTTCATGTGTATAATTTAAACGGTTTCAATTTAAAATTTGATAGAAGGATTATTTACGAGACTTTTTATGCAAGGACTATTCATATAAAAAATTTGACTGTATAGACTTATTTTGAAAAGAGAAAGGAATTAAGCCACTACTTGTTGATTTATTCCTATATGTTTGTCAATCTACTTGTTTTAAATTAAACTGTTTGTTTCTTTTTTTTTTTCTTTTTTTAGAGTTTATGAGTTTTAAGGTTTTAAGGGAGGTAACTCTGCCTGACAAAATCCATTAGTTTCTCTATTTAAATCTCAAATAAAATTTGATGTTGTCATGGAAAATATCTGTAAAATCTCTCACATTAAGTTAAGCTAATTAATTAACGTAGACTCAATTAAGTATACAATTAGCTTATCAAAAATTTTGAATGTAAAATATAAGAAAATCTTGAGCATAACCACAAAATCTCCAGACAAATTATTTGGACATTCAGAGAATATTCTTTTTTCAAACAAACCACATAATCTGAATTTAATCAAAATTTAAACATGGTTTGCCACACAAGCAATCAACAAATTGAATTAAAATGATTTGAAAATCAAACATCACAAGTCCGGTAAATATGTCAAACAACATTTCCGAATAAGCAATTTAAAAATCAAACACAATGGAATCTGAAATCTTTAAAGAGAATAAACTTACCCATCAAGTATTCAACAAATCTGGAGAAAAATATTTAAAATTCAGACTCAAGTAATCCGGATTAAACATTCAATCTTGCAAAACTCTAACAGTTTCATTTAATTTATGTAAAATTAACTATAGTAGAGTTTACATCTTCTTCAAGAATAAAATGTTTTAAGATGCATCAATTTTCACTGATATTTTTTTATCAATATTTCCGTAGATTCTAGGTACCGATGGAGATATTTTTATCTTTGATTGCAGCTTCAACTTTACACTACTGTCCCAAAAAGCAAGCGAAACAGAAAGAAACTTTATTTCATCTTCATCTTATGTCCATTTGGGAGCTTTTGCACTTGACACGTAAACGCATATATCAGTTCATTATCCCTAATGCAGCCTATTGAATGGCAAATTAAAGTTACGTTTAGTGATCAAAACTTTTTTCAGGACATTGACAAAAAAAACATTGTGGCGGTCCAAACTATGCGGAACAACATCATGGGAGCAACCCTAATGGCCACCACATCAATTCTCCTCTGCGCAGGCCTAGCAGCAGTCATAAGCAGCACATACAGTGTCAAAACAGCACTCAACGACGCCGTTTATGGAGCTCAAGGGGAATTCATAGTTGCACTCAAATACGTGACCATCTTAACCATTTTTGTCTTCTCATTTTTCTGCCACACCTTATCAATTAGGTTTCTCAGCCAGCTAAGCATCCTTATAAGTAGCCCTTTAGAACTGTCTTCCATATTGACCTCTGAGTATATTTGTGAGCTTCTAGAAAGGGGCTCGGTTCTCAACACTTTGGGAAACAGACTTTTCTACACGGCTCTTCCTCTAATGCTTTGGATCTTTAGTCCAATTCTGGTTTTCTTGTCTTCGGTTATTATGGTGTCAGTTCTTTACAATCTGGATTTTCTTTGTGCAGACAGTTGTGTGAGGGTAGATACGGAAAGCAAAGAGGGAAGGAATTAGTGGATAAAATCAATGAAATTGATAGACAGATTGTATCAGTGGTAATAGTGTGATAAATTAATTGTGTGGTAGACGTCCTAGTGTAACGTGTATTATTCATCTATAAAGTTTGAATGTTGTTTCAACTTTACACAATAGGGAAGGGAAGGTAAGATTTTGATTATAAGAGGGCATAAACAAAGAACATGAAAATTATAAAATCCCTCATAATATCTACTAATATTATTAACCAGTTGAAAGCTTGTGTTGCGCGTATGTTATATACATATTCAATTTATTGAATATTTTGATATACAGTGTTAATTACATAATTATACTATCTAATTTTAACTATTTTTCAATTTATTTTTTCTGTTCTTAGAAACTACAAAGATATCCTTAAAATTTTTAAAACTTATTTGAATTTTATCTTTATGAATAGAAAAAATTGGACAAAACAACATGATTATCGTTAAATAGTTATGATATATATTTTATATATTGAAAACATAAAAAATCCCAAAACAAAACATCAAATTTTAAAAAAATCTTAAGTTTTATGAATTTTTAAGTTTAAAATATTTTTTAATTTTCCCAAGAAGAAAAATATATTTCATAAGAGTTTAGTCAAGGGTATTTTATATTATCTCTATGTTTTTTAAGTCAAAAAAATCTGTAAGGGATAAAATTCAAACAAGTTTTCAAATTTGAAGGATAACTTTGTAGTTTTTAAAAATAATTAGACAAATTGAGAAAGAATAAAAACTAAAAAGTATAATTATGTGATTAACTCTTGATATATATATATATATTATATATAATTATCTTAAGAGATTATTTTTAATTATTATTCTCTTGTAGTTTACTTTGATAAATAATAATAATTATAATAATAATAATAATAAGTAGAGCACAGTTTTTAAGGAGAAAGAGATCTAAATAAAGAAACTAGACAATAAATTACTCAAGGGGTAAAGAAAAAATAATATTTGAAATGTTCAGAGAAAAAAAAAGAAACAAGAACATTTATGAAAATTTATTTCCATAAGGCAATGAAGGGAAAAAATCGTGAAAAAATAGCATTTATGGAAACCAATAAGAATATATGAAAAAGCATTTATGAAAACACTACAATAAATTCAAGATTATACGACCTTTTCTAAAAAACTATCATGATAAGGGGAAAAAACGAGGGGAGTTATGCTAGTGAAGACAAAAATGGTCATGGTAGGTACAGACTCTACCACAACGGTTTTTTAGTTTTTTAGAAAACTGTTGTGGTAGAGGCGGTGCATACCATGACTTTTTTTTCAAAAATAGTCAGTCATAGTAGCTCACTTAAAACTTCTTTTCCAATCTTGATAATCAGACACAAATCAGAAACTCACCTCTCAAATATGAACACAGGCTTCTCCAAAACTACTGCCGCCATCCCTCTCCACCTCCATACTCTTTAATCTCCTTCCTAATTGTAAGTTTTTATTAGAAATTGATAAATTGTTGTTGATTTTGTTCTTTAATCCAAAATCGATAAATTGTTGTTGATTTTGTTGTTTAATCCATTTTTATTGTATTGTGGATCATGGGTATGATTTATTTGTTTTATGACGGGTATGTGTAATTTGTTTTGTGATGGGTGAATGTTTTTGTACATGTTTTATGATTAGAATATATACGGTGGGTATGTATATAATTTGTGAATATAATTTTAATTGAATATTTGCTAGTTATTATTTCGATTTAGGACTTGTAAAATGGATAGGAAATGTATGTGGGATTTTTTATTATATGGAGAATATGTGAATGGTGTGGAAGAGTTCTTGGATTTTGCCAAAAGTCATGTCAATGTGATAAAATTTGGTGTCCTTGTGTTCAATGTGGAAACCATAGATTGCATCTAATTCCAATTGTTAGAGGACATTTATTTCAAATGAAATTATAACAAGTTATCAAACGTGACATTTTCATGGCAAGTCTAATTTCAATCCAACTTTTGTGACTAAAGAAAAGGAGGCTATTATGAAGGATAATATGGATGATCATGACAATATGGTTGACATGGTCAATGATTTGGAAGAACACCTCTTGTACCATCTAGATTTATTTGAGACAATGATGAATGATGCCGAGACACCCGTATATGAGGGGTGTACTAATTTCACTAAATTATCCACTGTAGTTGGATTATGGAAATTAAAAGCATCGGGGTGGGTGATCAAATTCTAGTTTTACAAAGATTTTGGAATTTTTAGGAAGGCTTCAACCAGAGGGTAGTTAATTACTAACTAGTATATATGGGGCTATGAGGACTTTGAGCACTTTGGGAATGGAGTATGAGAAAATTCATGCTTATGAAAATGGTTGTGTTCTTTATAGGAATGAATATGAGGACAAGAATTATTGTTCAGTTTGTCAACAAGCAAGGTGGAAGAAAGGAAAGGAGCCAAAAGACGGTAAGAATGGAGTGCCAAAGAAAGTGTTATGGTACATTCCATTGGTACCACATTTGAGGTGTTTATTTGGAAACCCAGAACATGCCAAGAATTTGACATGGTATCATGACAAACGAGCCGACAATGGAATGCTTAGACACCCGATGAATTTACCACAATGGAAGACTTTTGAAGCCGATCATCCCAACTTTAACGAGGATCCAAGAAATATACATTTTGTTTTGTTGATGGATGGAATAAACCCACATGGTAACACAAGTAGTAGGCATAGTTGTTGGCCCGTAATACTTGTTAACTACAATCTTCCTCCAAAGATGTGTAAGAAGAGGAAGTTTTTAATGTTGTCTTTATTGATTTTCGTTCCTCACCAATAAGGAAATGACATTGATGTATACTTGGCACCATTAATCAATGACCTAAAAAACTTGTAGAAAATAGAGTCAAAGTTAGAGATGCTTACTGAGAAGAGACGTTCACACTCCATGCAATGTTGATATGGACAATTAATGACTTCCCCGCATATGGCAATTTATCTGGTTATTTGATGACGAGTTCTACTGGTTGTCCTATTTGTATGACAGAAACGTGTCACAAACGGTTAAAGAATGGTAAAAAAACCATTTTTCTTGGTCATAGAAGATGGTTGCTAAGAGATCATCATTACCACAAACAAAAGAAAGCCTTGATGGCAACAGCGAAGAAAGAGACTCTCCTTGTCCTTTGACGAGTGAACAAATATTTGAAATAGTAAAAGATATAAGAGTGGTATTCAGGAAAAGAAAACAACTAAGGACGAGCCGCCGATTGATGGACTATGGAAAAAAAAGATCAATCTTTTTTGATCTTCCATACTAGAAGACACTGTTTGTTCATCCTTGCTTGAACGTTATGCATATTGAGAAAAATGTTTGTGAATCCATAGTTGGCACATTGCTTGAAATTCTGGGCAAGACTAAGGATAGTGAAAAAGCTCAGTTGTATCTCATGAAAATGGAGATTAAGCCTAATTTGTTTCCCGAGAAAAGAGGGAACTGTACTTACTTACCTTTGGCGAAGTACACACTATTGAGAACGGAAAAGAGAAAGCTTTGTGAATGGCTTGCTTTGTTGAAAGTGCCAGACGGGTGCTCTTCAAACTTTAAAAAGATGGTGTCGGTGAAGGATTTGAAACTTATTGGCATGAAAACACATGATTGTCATATGTTGATGCAGCAATTACTACCACTTGCTTTGCAGGGAATTCTAACAAAGGATGTGAAATTTGCAATTACCAAGTTGTGCTCTTCTTCAATTCAATATGCTCTAAGGTAATTGATCCACTTATGCTAGATTCACTGCAATCGGAGTTGGTGCAAACTTTATGCGTGCTTGAGAAGTATTTTCCATCATCATTTTTTGACATCATGATTCATCTAACAATACACTCAGTACGTAAAGTTAAGTTATGTGGACTGGTGTATTTGAGATGGATGTACCCATTTTCCATCATCATTTTTTGACATCATGATTCATCTAACAATACACTTAGTACGTAAAGTTAAGTTATGCGGACTGGTATATTTGAGATGGATGTACCCATTTGAAAGATATATAAAAGTTTTGAAGGGGTATGTGAAGAACCAAAATAGGCCATAGGGTGTATTGTAGAAAGTTACATGGCTAAGGAATCGGTTGAATTTTGCTCAAAGTACTTGTCTAATACGAAAGCAATTGGGTGCCAAAGACTATAAACATTGAGGCTAGGGGACTATCTACTGGCAATCCTTTCTCAATAAATCAAGAGGAGTGAGAGCAAGCTTGTCTTTATGTCTTGCACAATGCTAATGAAGTTGAGCCTTTCATTGAGGTGCACATGAATGAATAAAAAAAAAAAAACCCAAAAAGAGCAAGAAACAAGAAGTGGTCGCAAGATGAACACAACCAGACCTTTCAGTTATGGATTGAGCACACATTTATGGCAAATGCTCAACATCATAAGATGGAGGCATGTTACAGGACTTGAAGAACCTAGCTAGAGGGCCATCATCGGTAGTTACAAGGTATACGTCATATTCTATAAATTGCTACACTTTCAACAATCGCGAAAAAGATTAGAAGCATCCTGTCCAAAATTGTGGCTTGATTCTCCGTGCCGAGGCTATGCATGTTGCCTTCACCAAGGACAAGAATCCAGTATATGGGACCATGAACTACTTTAGTTTCATTAAAGATATTTAGGATCTTTATTATGGGGGATTGCGCATAGAACTTTTTAAGTGCAAGTGGGCCAACAACAATTATGTTAAGAACAATAATGATGGCATCACAGTGGTTAACTTTTAGAAGATTGGGATACAAGAATGATCCCCTCATTATGGCATCACAAGCAATCCAAGTTTTTAAGACAACGGATCCCTAAGACATGGAATTGTCTCTAGTCATCCCAATAAAGCCAAGAGTAGTTATTGATGGTGAAGAAGTTGTCAAGGATTGCGTAGACATCCCTTGATTCACAAAGGGATTGCCACCGTTTGAAGAGATAGATGATTTGAAGATGATGTTTTGCACTTGCTTCGTGAAAACGTGGAATGGATATTTATTGAGGAACCAATGAAAAAAATGTGAATTTATAATATGTAATTTTTTTATATGTGATTTTTAGTATGTGATTTTATAATATGTGAATTTATAATATGTGATTTTTAACATGTGACTTTATAATATGGGATTTTTAATATGTTAATTTTTAATATGTGAATAATTAATATTAGTATTTGCTTGTTAGCTTTTGCTTACTTTGAATAGGTAAAATATCTCGCGAGATCGATAGTGACCAGTATGAGGAGGAGTACGAAGAGTGCACTCCATCTTCCTCTCAATATAGCAGGGGAAAACAACCTAGTAAGCCACATAGGCGAACCAAATTCAATCCCAAAGTAGATTTTAAGTGAAGAGCTACTTTGATGGAAAAAGTTTATTGGATGAAAAAGAAAAGTTTAAGAATAGAAGTGACCTTTAATTCAAAAGGCCAACCAGAAGGCGCACCCGACCATGAATTAAGTAGTTAGATTGGAGTCCTTAGTCGAGAACATGTTCCTATATGGATTAAAGATTGGAGGTCTAACGATTTGAAACAAATAAAATATGTGATTTAGAGAGGGATTAATGAAAGCTTTCACTGTCGAGGATTGGTATAGGAAAAAAGCTTTGAAGATTTGTGGTGAATTAGCAAAGTGGTTTAGATCCTACCTCTACGTTACTCTTATACTGCCATACCTTTTCATTCCAGAGGAGAATAAAAATGTATATAAGCGGCCTTTTACGACAGTACACTACTACCCCTCTATAAACGATGACGATCGAGAAGCTTTTGTGAGGTATCAACGCTCCACTAAATTCTAACTGCTATCATCAAATGCAAGAAAAATAAGAGCGAAAAATTAATACTGCTCTATGGTTGGCCAAGCCGGATATATAGAGCTCAAGCAACCATTGGTACTTTAATGTCTTACTTGAATTATATATATTAATTATTCTATCATTAATATGTTACTAACATAGCATAATACAGTTAGCTAAGACGGGTGTGCTACCAACACAAGAGAAGTTATGGGTAAAATCACGTCAACCTCCCGATTGATAGTTTAAAAGTCCAAGAGTAGCAGAAAATTGGGAACTTGATTGTAAGTTTATTGAACACAAACTATTAATTTGTAATTTAATACCTATAGAAGGCTTTGAAGAATAACATGGTTTTGTTGTTGTTTTACAGGATGAATACACGATGCAACAAAGTCAAAGGAGCTTTCAATCGTTTAATAACGATAACATAATGACGAGGACACTAGGGAAACCAGAACATTCAAGACGTGTTCGTGGTCAATCAAAGTATGTGAAGCAATTTCAATACTTTAACCTCCAATTAAGTTCAAAATTGAATTCCCAAATGTCAAAGATACAGATGAAAATTGCAGAATTACGAGGTCTTGTGACCGAGCTCATTTCCTAAGGACATGCCTAGTCGACGAATGATAACATCTCACAACACAACAGCTTTAAGGCTAGTTGTAACCCACTCGATAATGTAGCAGAAGCTCCACAAGCTTTAGAAGTCCAATTGTCACCTCATCGTCAAGAGCCCGAATAAGGTCAAGAATGCAGGCTCTTTTTGAGGATAGAATTAATGGTGGGTGTGCACTTGTTGCGCTTGGGAAGGCATGGATGGAGAGTCTTTCAACTGATACAGTCCATGGAAGACCATTAGGGGAAGAAAACTTATGCGTTAGCATCACTACCATCAGAGTTAGAACAGCTGAATTGCCTGTTCCAACATTTGAAGTAGCAATTATGGTGAAGCACACCGGAAGCTTTATCACATGGCCGAAAAGGTTAGTTGAAGTTGATAAGTCGAGCTTCTAGCCATGTTCTATAAGATCGAAGCAGAAAGAATTACCAAAAAAAGAAAAACTCTACAAAAGCAAGACAATCACAACCTAAGGTAGAATATGAACAAGAACAAGCCGTTGCAAATGAGCCACTACCTGAATTTAATTTCGCTTTAGTACCTCTAGAATTTATGTAGTTGGCTTTATACGCACATTCTTTCATGCACGATGACTTGACGATTTAATGCTCGATACTGGTAAGTGTCACTGGCAAAGAATTGCCTATCTATGTGGGGTATGAAGACCTTTACTACTTCATCAACTTTGATCAAATCAGAGCAAACTGTATCTTGGTATACCTTAGGTAATAACTCTATCCTTAATTTCTAAATTTTAAAATATAGGTAGAGTTGTAAGGTGCTTTCAAATAATTGACTATATTGTTTTTTATTGTAGTTTTTTAGCAGAATATTTTGAACTTCAAGGCAAGGGGTATAATTTCAACTTCATATCTCCAACGATTGTTTCAAGTGCTGCAAGAGACCTACATAGTGATTGCAAAGAGTGTGCCATGTTACTTCTCCACCTATTAGCTCAAGCATCGAGGGGAAAATTATTCTTCGTGCCATACAATATTGGAGAACATTGGATGTTGGTACTTATTTTGCCATGAGAGGATCAAATATATTGGTTTGATCCCCTCAGACACCTACCACGTGATGATTTTATATCAGTCACGAGATTGTAAGTATTAATGTTCTCTTATAAAATTAACTGTTTTGAGTTTTACATAATTGTATTGTTTACTAATTTATTTAATCATGACATATTATTAGGGCGCTTAATGATTAAAAGCTTCAAGCGGAACCCATGTCACAAACCGACCGAACAGAATGCTATATTCTAGATGTGAGTATCCAAGACAACAAGGAAACGTAGAATGTGTTTTTTTTATTCTACGTTTCGTGCGAGATATAATTACTAGTGATATACAAGCCCTAGGATGAAAAGATTTTTATATACATACAGATATAAATGAAGTTAATTAGAGTGGGTACAATTTGTAAATAGGTATGTCATTTTTAGATAGATAGAGATAGTAGACAAACAATTATTCAAAATAGTTCAAACATAAACGATCTTGTAAGTACCTTGTAATTTCAATATACATCAATTTTTGTATGCAATCAGGGCTTTGTTGTAATGGATAACACATGAGACTGGTCATCTTGTGGGAAATCATAAATTTTGTCATCTTTTTTGAGCAATACCAATTTTTCATGATGCTTTTAGCAAAAAACTGTCATGGAAGTAACGATCGTGGACCTTTATTCCATGACGGTTTTCTAAAAAACCGTCATGGAATGTGGAGTTTCGACGACGATTTTGTAAAAAACCACCTTGGAATATTGAGTTTCCACGATGGTTTTTTCAAAAATCGTCATGGAAACTTCTTCTTTCACGACAGTTTTTCTCAAAAACCATCGTAGAAGAGATGCTCCCATATCCCAATTTTCGTGCCTATTCTGAGGTTCCACGACGGTAAAAAACCGTTGTGAAAATTTGATTTTGTACCACAACTGAAGTTTCCACGACGATTTTTTAACCATCGTGAAATTTTTTCACGACGGTTTTAAATCATCTTGGAATTCCCAGTTTGCAGGAGTGAAACCAATAAGAATATATGAAAATTACTTAAGAACGAACGTATTTGGAAAAAAAATGTATGTTAATAGGAGCAAAGTAGAGGAAAAATTGAATTAGAAACATTAAAATTATAATATTTAATCGGCAAAAAATAAGAAAAATAAAAAGTAAAAAATTAATAAATGAATAAAATCTAGTGGAGGCATATCAGAAGTTTTGTTAATAAGAAGGGCATATCTAAAATAGAAAAATAAAAGAAAAGTAAAGAACAATACGCATTGAAAAATAAAAAATAAAGAATCCCGGGAGCTCTTGGGCGTCACCTCCCTCCACCCGTCTTTTGACGTCGTTAAAACACCGTGGCTAGAGGTTAATTAACTTGATTTACTTTTGGCAGGTGAAACATGTTGTAATATGGAATATCCATGGTACAAATGTTTGCTTAATACAAAATTAGAGATGCTGGAAGTGTAAAGTAATTGATAAGGAACAAGATATATTGGGGCATTTTCTGTTTTAATAATTAATTTTAAATTTAAGGTTATATTTATTTGTTTTTATCTACTAAGATTATTTAACTTAGTTTAAATTTATCATTTTACGTTGTTTCATTCATTTTTTTCAACAAATGACGAGAGAGAACAGTTAGCATCAAAGTTTACTTGAACATTCCAATTTGATTCGTACACTCAAAAGAACGTTTTTCAGACCACGCCTCTTGCTCAATTGTGTTAAAATAAAAGTAAATAAAAATTTAGAGAGTTAATAATGGCTCGGATGTGCATGAAAACAAAATATAGTACCAAAAATCTAACAATAATGTTCGAAAATCTATGGAAGCACGACATAGTGAACTTTTAAATATTTTAAATCGCCTTTTGTTACTTTTAACTCGTGTTGTGGTGTATAAAAGTTAAAGTACGTTCATCATACATGTTTGACAAATTAACTCTAAAAAATCAAGCTTTTCCAAATTTAAACTTGAGCTCTAAACCTAGTGATCTTTCTTACTATTCTCTTTTAGGCAATCGGTCAGTGTGGGTGCAGAAAATTCAAACACTAAGGTGGAGTCCTCGGAAATTTACTATGGTGTGCAAAAGCAGTCTAAAAGCTATTGAGTACCTATAGCCATTTTATTGATGCTCTAGGAGCAATTTCAGTTGGAGTAGGACTGGGAGAATTTTCACATGAATTAAGCAATATCTTGCTTCATAATCTTTATGCAGATAGGGAATTGTCTTGGTGTAATAATTACTGACACTTGAATGCCTTCCTCATTTCAGCCTTTACCAGTACAATGATTTAAGGGCTCTTTCAAATCATACGGATCTTTAGGCGAATAAAAATATATTACATCAATACGGCTTTAAGAGCTCTCAAGGAGGGCACATTTGCCTTGTTAAAATCTGCGGTACTTCTCTAGGCTAGAGGGCTTGTTCTTGTATATCTTTTCGTTTCAACTGTTTCAGTGGAGGCAGGGTTGAGCATGCTTCTGTGGCAGCAACTCTTATATTCACAGGAAAAAAAAAAACAAAAAAACGAGTCATCCAAGTTCGCGTGATAACTACACGAATGGAGAGGTTGCCAAAATGTGTCATGTTTATTTGAATGTTCTTCTTGTTAAACATACGCACCAAATTTTTTGAAGAGGAGACCCAAGAGATGAGAGGACAATATATGTAACATATATAGATCATTTGTTTCATTGGCTTTAGTATGGCGTTTTCTGATATAAATGTTTCAAAATTTTGAATTTCAGTCCAAATCGGTGAACCAACTGGCTAATAGTAGCTGTTTGAATCTATATTATTGGCAGATATTGCATATAAAGCTTCTTTTGTTCTTGTTGTTTTTTGAATCCGTATTTTTGACAAGTATTGCACATAAGCGTTTAACTATGTAGGCTATACTGGATAATGTTGTGTCCTTTATTTATGCTGTAGCATAGAATTTATTCAGTTAAAATGAGAAATGATGGAACATACTTTTCTGCATAAGCAGTAATTGTCATTTTCAAGATTTTCTAAATCAACATTATATTTATAGTAACAGAGCTCTACAAGTCCAAAATAAAAGCAAAGAACTAAATTCCTGCGGCCCCCAATATGAACCTCCAATCACACCAGTGTTAAATGCGTTGAAGGACTAGGATCACATTTAATTAATTATTTATTTATTTTGTGTTTGTTTTCAGAAAGCGAAGATTACCAATATAACATTTAAAGGTCCTGCCTGCGTCAAAAATTTAGGAAAAAAACGTTTAACAGGTCTAAGACCTTTCCATGAGTCCCAACAAAGTAGCTTTTTATTTGGTTAGAAAACAACACAATCAGATAACGCCAACTCTAGTAGCAGCCATAAAAAAATGATGGCGGAGAGAAAACTTGATAACCAAATGTAGCAGTTGGTTCTGAAACTCAAGCCCAGGCCCAAACAAACCGTATCTACTGATATTAAGACTGACCCACCAGTCCACCCTGTCCAGTATGAGCATGCCTCCTGCAAAACGAAGTTTAAATGCTAGCAAAGGACCCAAAAAACAAGTCAACGGGAACAAACTATCACCAAGAAAACTAACAGCAGAGAGTAAATGACCCAAAATATTACTTCCTCACAACACCAACATTATGAAGAATGCTTGAAGGACTATATTTAATAGAAAATATGGAACATAGATTGAACAGGAATGTAACTACGAACAACTGCACGAGGAAGAAATAATTAGTGGAAAGCGTAAACGAAATGTTCTACAAGGGAGAAGGAACTTGTGTACTTCCTGCCTGTAAGAGAAATCTCCAGGTGTTGTGTCTGTACTGGAGCACTCTCGCCACCGGTTAACGAGCATAAATTCAAATTTATCCTACTAATAGACGAAAAACACGAAATTCCCATCAAAGGTCGAATAACAGATCACTATAAAATGCAAAGCATATTTTCTTGTACCAAGAAAATTCAAGCAGAAACCTTCTGTGGCCTGTTCAGGAATGTGTTTATCTCTTTCTACCACCACGTTCTCAAAGCGAAAGAGAAAGTGTTTCACCAGCTTCGACATTTTAATATGCAAGTGACATATTATCCTTGAGAAAACCAGGATTCCCGCTCGATTCTGTTTGTTTGCCGGAAGTTGGATCTCCCCTTCAGATAAAGACTATACTAAGATCTCCAGATATTGCCCCTTAAGATTTCGTTCGTCCACATTAGGAACAGAAACAGTAATGCCCACGGGTCCCTACCAAAGACATAAATCTGTCGTTAAAACCGGAAGATTTTGTCGAAAGGGCAAAAAAAATTTCAAATAGAGTAAAAGTCCTCTTCTTTCTTTAGAACTAAAAAAACATATTTTTTTTACAGGTAAACTGTTTCAGTTTTTTTCAAAAAAATAAGAAAAATAACTGTAGCAGGATAAGGAACCTCAATATGATGAAAAAAAAAACTAGAACCGTTTTGATGTCTAAAAAGCCTTTTTTTTGTACCAAAAACTGTCCAAAAAAAAAGTCATTGATCAAAAATTTTTTTTTCAAAAGGTTATTTTTAAAAATCCCCCTTAAAACCAGATGCATGTATAAATGTCATCAGATGCCAAAAATTTTAAACCTAAGAAAAGGAGGCAATTCAAGAAACACTGTGCCTGATGCTGGGACAAAAATTGGTCTTCTAAAGCAAACAATTGTTAGATATGATGCCCTAAGGAGTAAAATTTTATAATTTGTTTTTAAAGACATTTTACCAATAAAAAGTTTATTTGTTATTTATATACCAACCGTTGTCCTCTTTATGTTCATATTAGTTAAATGTATGATAAGTAAACAAAAGTCTGAGACTGTTGGCCTAAACTTTTAAGAATCGTGTATATGATGGACAGATTATGCAGAAGATTTGAATCTTAAAGGTGATAGTATAAATCATAAGATCCGCAATCGAGAGAATAAAGTTGGGCGCTTTATTCATGCTAAGATTGTTATGTTGTCTGCATCTCTAGCGGAAGATGGCTTGTCTTGATCATCAGAGTGGGACTTTGCGAGTAGAAACATTGGTGCATTGTCATAGGTGACAATGTATTTGCTCGGGACAAAAGTTGAATTGATTTGATTAATAATTCTATTTGTGCAAATCAATTTACTTTAGACAATCATATATATTGTGTCTTAATCCTAAATTGACTAATGGACCTGTATTCTTGATTTATGCCTTTTGATGTACCAAAGAGTGACATCCTGACTTTGTGATGATATGCATACCGGTATGTTAGAGATATGACTCCTAATTGCGTAGATATGTTACTCATAGATATGGAATCCATAGCTCTTTTTGTAGAGTTAATGATATTCACTTATGTGCATTATCCTGTAATTGCAAGATTAAAGCGCTCAACCATTTGGATAGATAGGTGTAACCAAATGGTATACTGTCTTTAGATAGTAAGTATTCCAATGGTATGATAATGGAACGTAAGATAAAAATAATCGGGAAGGTAAAATAGAATTTATTCTTTAAGCCAATGATGAATATCCTATGGAGATGTGACAAATTATGATATGTCATGAACAGTTAGCTTACTCAAAGCTTTGTAATTTTATATAGTTTGAGAGTACAACTTTAAACTTTTAGTAGAGTAGCATTAGAAATGATAAATATAAAATATGTATTTGGGATATTGTATTTTATATTTATAAGAGCTTGAGCTATATATGTCTATCGGGTCCCCTTTGCTAGTTAATAATAAACCCGGTAATGATATTGTCACGCTCCGGAGTACGGGGGTGACGTAACGGATTATTTAAATTAATTAAAAGAGAATTTAATTAAAAACCCTGAGTTTAAGAGGTTAAATTAAATATAAAATATGAAAATTTAAAGAAAGCCATTCATGAAAAATTTATATAAATGAATAACATAGCGAGTATGGGTCCCACAGACCCACAAATTGTGCACACACATGATACTGATAATATCATAAATACAATCACAGTCCAGGTACAAATACAATTAAAGTCTTACATGCCTTGATTAAATGATACAAAAGATAAATTAATTCTTCTATTGCTCCTGAGTTCGGTCCGAAGAATCCTCTCCAAACCTAAAGGGAAAACCACCTAGAGGGGGAAATTTAAAACAAATAAAACGTGAGCGAAAGGCTCAGTAGGACTATGTTTTATAAAATAATTTAATTTAAAGAAACAGGTCATTATTCAAGAGTTATTTAAAAGAAACCTTGAATAAATAAATAGATAAAGAAATAAACAATTTTAAGTAAAACCATTCTTACCCAGAACAGTTTACTTGGATAACCAGAAATATCATTTTCTTTTCCTAGGTAAACCATAATAATATCACCACCGTAGTGGCCCAGTTGGGTTTTGGGACCTGCCCCCAAGGTCGATCGCTACACGACCCGATCGCTGATATGGCATCATGCCTATATGTTTATTATCATCATCATTCAAAACCCAATTACCGAGTGTTGTCATTTACATTCATTATGAAGTTCATTTCAGTTCACGGTATATTAAAATATAACCGATAAATTTATTTTCAAACAACCGTTGAAAACATTTTAATAGAAACCCTTTTCAAAGCCAAATTATTTTCAAAACTAGGCTATCAAGGAATAGGGTAGAATTCGTACCTCAATACTCATGCCGATGCCCCACACCGTAATCCCGGTCCGCTATACGTTAGCTCCGCGGAACCACGAACGATCCTAGATACCAGCTAAGTCGATCAATATCTAGTTTAAGACATTCTATGTTACTAAATCATTTCGTGATGTCCTAGTGTGCCATTTGTATATTTAAAATCACTCTATAAGGTTGGAATTTAAATCAGGGTTCAAAACAGTGAAAACGGGTGAAAATCATAAAATTTTTCATGCCTCGGTCGCCCTGCCGGACTCCCTGCTTCGGCCAGCCGAACTGCACAGTTCGGCCTGCCGGAATCCAGGTCTGGTCGATCGGTCATTTCCCCAGGTTCGGCCTGCCGGATGGAATAACACCGGCCTACCGATCCTTGTTTTGGCCTGCCGAACACGTGATCCAGCCTGCCGAACTGGAAAACCCATAAATCTAGCCAGGGGTTCCTCGATCCCCAAAACACAAATCTTGATTCTAACCTATTTTTTTCAAATCCCAAGCATAGAAAACAATCATAGTTGATAGGAAAACATACTAGAACACATTTGAACTCATTTAAACAAGATTTGAACTCAAAAATCTCAAAAATCTGAAAATGAGAAAATAGGGAGAAAAATGAAAAATCTTGAATCCAATCCGTTTTTCTTCAATCTAAGCTTAGATTCTAGTTGTTCTAAGTTCATTTAACTCAAATCCAAGGTTTTCTAAGCTTAAACAAATCTAGATTTCAAAAATGCACAAATTTGAAAATTTTGGAAAAAGTTTAGAAATTTCAAAACTAACCTCGAATCGAAGCTTCAATCCGCGTTCTCGGTTGCCAAATCACGTTCTCGAGCTTCCTCCTCGCTAACCCGAAGCTTGGACTCGAATTTGGTTTCAAAATTTTTTTGAGAGAGATAGAGAGAGAATGAGAGACCGAGAGAGAGAGGGAAGAGAGCTCACAGGAGAGAGGAGAGTGAGTGAGAGCTAAGTGAGTGAGGAGAGAGGAGGAAAAGAGAGAATAAATAGACAAAATCGGTGGGCGGTTTTACTATACGAAAACCATGTGCTGCCCACGGTTTTGTAAAACGGAGTATTTTTAACATTTTACAAATTGTTGTGTTTTAAAACTCAAAACATCATTTTAAAACAATGAGAAATCATTTGTATTCACCAAATTAACAAAACAACCAAAAATTCAAAATCCAACCCATTAATCCAATAAATGTTGAAACCTTAATTATGGCACACTAATTCATCATTTATATTACATTAACATTAAATAAATTTCGGGGCGTTACAACTCTCCACCACTAAAAGAAATTTCACCCTCGAAATTTACATCTCATTTCAAAAACAAAACAAATGCGGATACAATTCCCGCATACTCGACTCTAGTTCCTAAGTGGCTTCATCAACCCCGTGATGCTACCACACGACCTTTACCAACGGTATCTCATGACGACGCAAACTAATCACTTTCCGATCAATGACTTGAATCGGCACTTCTTCGTACGTCGTATCTTCTTGAACCTGCACATCGTGAAACGAAACTATCTTACCCTGCTTAGGTGGACACTTCCTAAGCATCGACACATGAAACACAGCATGCACATGAGAAAGTTCGGGGGGAAGATCAAGCCGATAAGCGACCACACCAACACGCCGAGTGATCTCAAACAGCCCAATATACCTCGGCGCGAGCTTCCCACTCACTCCGAACCACATAGTTCCCTTACGAGGCGATACCCTCAAGAGAACGAAATCTCCAACCGCAAACTCTAAGGGTCTGCGTCTCCTATCCGCGTAACTCTTTTGTCAACTCTGAGCTGCCCTCAACCGTTCTTGAATCACTGCGACTTTCTCGTTACTATCACGGATCTTATCCGGCCCAAGAATAACCCTATCTTCCGGCTCGGCCCAACACACAGGTGACTGACACGGTCGCCCATACAACGCCTCAAATGGTGCCATACCGATACTCGCCTGATAGCTATTGTTGTATGCAAACTCCGCCAGATGCAAACATTGCTTCCAATTTCCACCAAAGTCCAACGCATAGGCACGCAACATATCCTCGAGAATCTGAATAACCCGCTCAGACTGCCCATCAGTCTAAGGATGAAACGCTGTACTGAAGTTCAAATCTATACCTAAAGCCTCCTAAAAACTCTTCCAGTACTTAGCATTAAACCTGGTGTCTCGATCAGAGGTGATGGACAAAGGAGCTCCATGCAACCTCACAATGTTCTGCATATACAACTCCCTAAGAACCTTCCTAGAACACGTAAACGTAATGAAATGAGCCAATTTCGTCAACCTATCGACCACGACCCAAACTGCATCATGCCGCTGCTCCGTCCTTGGCAAACCTGTGAGAAAATCCATCGTCACATGCTCCCATTTCCACCCTGGAATAGGAAGCGGCTGAAGCTGACCTGTAGGCTTCTGATGCTCAGCTTTCACCTGAAGACACGTCGAACACTTGGCCACGTACTCTCAAACATCTCTCTTCATGCCTCTCCACCAATACTACATCTTCAAATCGCGATACATCTTTGTGCTCCCCGGATGACTAGCGAACTGAGACCTATGAGCTTCATCTAAAACGGCTTTCGTCACCTCGGTGATAGCTGAAACTGCAAGACGCTCCCAGAAATACAACAATCCATCTGCATGCACGCTCCATTCTTCAAACTGCTCCCCGTTCTGAATCCGCGACCAAATCCCTTGCAAATGCCGATCCTGCCACTAACTTTGCTTCACCATCTGAACAAGAGCTGGAGTCGCTTCCACATGATATACCGAAACTCGATCACAGTCTTCATGATACCTTAGCCTAAACTCGCTCACTGTCGCATCCCTGCTCCAGTCCTTAAAAGCCAAACAAGCGAGAATCCCAGAAGACTTCCTGCTAAGCGCATCTACGACCACATTAGCTTTCCCGGGATAATACTGCAACGCAAAATCGTAATCCTCCATATACTCTAACCATCTACGCTGCCTCAAATTAAGATCCCTCTGAGTGAACAAATACCTCAAGCTCTTGTGATCAGAGAAGACCTGAAATGACGCTCCATACAAGTAACACCTCCAAATCTTCAGCGCGTGAATCACCGCTGCGAGCTCTAAATCATGAGTAGGATAAGTTCGCTCGTGAGGTCGTAACTATCTCGATCCGTACGCAACCACACGTCCATGCTGCATCAACACGTATCCAAGTCTGCGCCCTGAAGCATCTGCATAAACCTCATACGGCTTGTCACTGCTAGGAATAACCAACACTAGAGCTGAAGTCAACCGGTTCTTCAATTCCTGAAAAGCAAGCTCACAATCTTCATTCCACTCAAACCTGGCATTTTTCTTGATCAATCTTGTCAACGGAGCTGCAATCTTTGAAAAATCCTTTACAAATTTCCTGTAATAACCTGCAAGACCTAAGAAGCTACGAATCTCCGCTACATTCCTTGGTCGTTTCCACTCCAATATAGCCTCAATCTTGGATGGATCTATAGAAATACCATGCTCCGAGATAACATGACCCATAAACTTGACCTCAGTCAACCAAAACTCGCACTTTTCCCTCTTAGCATACAATTGGTGCTCCCATAGAGTCTGAAGCACGATCCGAAGATGCTGCTCATGCTCCTCCCAAGTCTTAGAATACACAAGAATATCATCGATGAACACGATCATGAACTGATCCAGATACGGCCTGAATATCGTGTTCATCAAATCCATGAAAGCTGCCGAAGCATTCGTCAACCCAAACGACATAACCAGAAACTCAAAGTGCCCATACCCAGTCCTAAAAGTTGTCTTGGGAATATCTTCGTCCTTAATCTTGAGCTGATGATAACCTGAACGCAAATCAATCTTTGAGAAGTACCGCGAACCTCCCAACTGATCAAACAACTCATCAATCCTAGGCAAGGGGTACTTGTTCTTCACCGTAACACGATTCAGCTGCCGATAATCCACACATAACCTGAGAGTCTCATCGTGCTTCTTAGCAAACAAAACTGGTGCTCCCCACGGAGATGTGCTATTCTGAGTATACCCTTTATCAGCAAGCTCCTGAAGTTGCTTCCTCAATTCTTTCATTTCCGTCGGTGCCATCCGATAAGGTGCCATAGAAATCGATGATGTTCTCGAAAACAACTCGATACCAAACTCAATCCCTCGATGCGGTGGTAATCCTAGCAATTCATCGGGAAGACATCCTCGAACTCATCAACCACCGAAATCGCTACACTGCCTCTCAAAGCATAGGGCTCGCAATCTAGATTGGCAAGAAAGCACAACAACTGAGATTCCTTCGCCCTCCTAGACACGACTTCATGAGACGCTCATTCATTAACCAATCACCACCACCCTGGTAAGTGATTATCGTCCCCCTATCAGACACTAGGTTCACTCTCCTAAGTTGGCAGTCCATAACAACATTATACCTGGACAACCAGTCCATCCCTAGAATCACATCATAGGAGCTCATGGGGAGTATAATCAAATAACTTTTCAAAATCTCATCCCCAATCTATATTTTACAAGATTTACACATACAATTTACACACACCCGTCCCAAGGGAGAGGTTATGACTAGGGGTTCATTAAACTCTTCTATCTCTAATCCCAAGGCATGTACAAAAGAACTCAAAATGAGAGAATGAGAGGCACCGGTATCAAATAAAACGCGAGCTAAAGATCTAGAAACCAAGATCATACCATCGACAACTGCGTTACCAACATGAGAATCTGAACCTTTAGATGCCATTGCATGAACCTACATTGGCGCCTTCCCTTTTCCTCTACCGACATTGCTGGGTCCTGGATTACTGGGCCGATGGTGTTGGGATGGAGACGACTGCACACTACCTGTACTCGACGCTCGATACTGAGGAACATTGCGTTGGAAATGCTGCGGCTGCTGCCCCCGTGTCGGATATGAGAACTGCTGAGGAGAAAACTAGGGATACTGCAACTGCGGGTACTGCTAAGGCTGAGGTAGGGTCTGAGGCTGAGACTGATGACTAGCATCCTCTCCGGTCTGAGATCCAAGATGGGCACTCCTGATCAGGCAATTCTTCTTGATGTGTCCGGGCTGCTGACAGAAATGACAATGGAAGCTGTAGGGATTACTGCACCCGCTGCCAGACTAACTGCTACTACCATTGGTCGTGCCACCTTGCTTGTTCTTCCCCGAAGCTGGACAACTACTGGTGCTCTTCCTGCCACTCCTTTGCGGTCCTCCTGAAACCTTGGCTCGGTCCTCACAATACTGCACATAATCATTCTCCACGGAGATCGCCGACGACACAAGCTCTTCGAAACTCCTAAGCCGTAGAGCAACCAACTATCGTCGAATAGGAGCCTTGAGCTCTTCTTGAAACTTAATACACTTTTCATGCTCTGATGCTACAGCTGAGGGAGCAAACCTAGCCAACTCATTAAACCTTGCCTCATATTCCTGAACTAACAGATCACCCTACTGCAATCTATAGAACTCAGCTACCTTCTGATCTCTATACCCCTGCGAAAAATATCGATCATAGAACAGCTCCTCGAACCTGTCCCAACTGATTTCGCCACCACGCTCCAGACGCTTAGCCTGTTTCCACCAAGTTTTAGTGCCACCCTCGAGCTTATACGCAGCAAACTCAACACGATACTCCTCAGGCACACCAAGGGTATCCAGATGCTTCAAGACCGAATCCAGCCAATACTCTACTAACTGCAGATCCCCATTACCATCAAAAGTCAGAATAGACGCCTGCTGGAATTTCTTAAAATACGCATGCTGACTACCAACATCAGAATCTCCTGGTCTAGCCCTGGCTGCCATCTGTCGAAAAGATGCAAACATAGACCTCATCATGCTCTCATCATTTCCAAACTCGGCGTCAGCTGTCGAACGACATCTAGGTGCCATTCTCTCACTTTTGAAAACAAAATTTGGACTGTCAGAGGTATTTCATTGTCAAACCTATGTGTGCACAATTCCCAAGGTTCATAACCTTAAGCTCTGATACCATTCTGTCACGCCCCAGAGTACGGGGGTGATGTGGCAGATTATTTAAATTAATTAAAAGAGAATTTACTTAAAAATTCAGAGTTTAAGGGGTTAAATTAAATATAAAATATGAAAATTTAAAGAAAACCATTCATGAAAAATTTATATAAATGAATAACATAGCGAGTATGGGTCCCACAAACCCATAAATTGTGCACACACATGGTACTGACAATATCATAAATACAATCACAGTCCAGGTACAAATATAGTTAAAGTCTTACATGCCTTGTTTAAATGATACAAAAGATAAATTAATTCTTCTATTGCTCCTGAGTTCGGTCCGAAGAATCCTCTCCAAACCTAAAGGGAAAACCACCTAGAGGGGGAAATTTAAAACAAATAAAACATGAGCGAAAGACTCAGTAGGACTATGTTTTATAAAATAATTTAATTTAAAGAAACAGGTCATTATTCAAGAGTTATTTAAAAGAAACCTTGAATAAATAAATAGATAAATAAATAAACAATTTTAAGTAAAACCATTGTTACCCAGAACAGTTTACTTGGATAACCAGAAATATCATTTTCTTTTCCTAGGCAAACCATAATAATATCACCACCGTAGTGGCCCAGCTGGGTTTCGAGACCTGCCCCCAAGGTCGATCGCTACATGACCCGTTCTTTGATTTGGCATCATGCCTATATGTTTATTATCATCATCATTCAAAACCCAATTACCGAGTGTTGTCATTTACATTCATTATGAAGTTCATTTCAGTTCAGGGTATATTAAAATATAACCAATAAATTCATTTTCAAACAACCGTTGAAAACATTTTAATAGAAACCCTTTTCAAAGCCAAATCATTTTGAAAACTAGGCTATCAAGGAATAGGGTAGAAGTCATACCTCAATACTCGTGCTGGTGCCCTACACCGTAATCCCGGTCCACTATACGTTAGCTCCGCGGAACCACGAATGATCCTAGATACCAGCTAAGTCAATCAATATCTAGTTTAAGACATTCTATGTTACTAAATCATTTCATGATTTCCTAGTGTGCCATTTGTATATTTAAAATCACTTTATAAGGTTGGAATTTAAATCAGGGTTCAAAACAGTGAAAACGGGTGAAAATCACAATATTTTCCATGCCTCGGTCGCCCTGCCGGACTCCCTGCTTCGGCCGGCCGAACTGCACAGTTCGGCCTGCCGGAATCCAGGTCCGGTCGGCCGGTCATTTCCCCAGGTTCAGCCTGCCGGATGGAAGAACACTAACCTGCCGATCCCTGTTCCGGCCTGCCGAACACGTGATCCGGCCTGTCAAACTGTGAAAACCCAAAAATCCAGCCAGGGGTTCCTCGATCCCCAAAACACAAATCTTGATTCTAACCTAGTTTTTTCAAATCCCAGGCATAGAAAACAATCATAGTTGATAGGAAAACATACTAGAACACATTTGGACTCATTTAAACAAGATTTGAACTCAAAAATCTCAAAAATCTAAAAATGAGAAAATAGGGAGAAAAATGAAAAATCTTGAATCCAATCTGTATTTCTTCAATCTAAGCTCAGATTCTAGTTGTTCTAAGTTCATTTAACTCAAATCCAAGGTTTTCTAAGCTTAAACAAATCTATATTTCAAAAATGCACAAAATTGAAAATTTTGGAAAAAGTTTAGAAATTTCAAAACTAACCTCGAATCGAAGCTTCAATCCGTGTTCTCGGTTGCCAAATCACATTCCCGAGCTTCCTCTTCGCTAACCCAAAGCTTGGATTCAAATTTGGTTTCAAAAATTTTTTGAGAGAGATAGAGAGAGAACGAGAGACAGAGAGAGAGAGAGGGAAGAGAGCTCACGGGAGAGAGGAGAGAGAGTGGGAGCTGTGTGAGTGAGGAGAGAGGAGAAAGAGAGAGAATAAATAGAGAAAATCGGTGGGCGGTTTTACTGTGCGAAAACCATGTGCCGCCCACGGTTTTGTAAAACGGAGTATTTTTAACATTTTACAAATTGTTATGTTTTAAAACTCAAAACATCATTTTAAAACAATGAGAAATCATTTGTATTCACCAAATTAACAAAACAACCAAAAATTCAAGATCCAACCCATTAATCAAATAAATGTTGAAACCTTAATTATGGCACACTAATTCATCATTTATATTACATTAACATTAATTAAATTTTGGGGCGTTACAGATATGGTATGTTTTTTCCGCATATTGGTGACTTATGTTAAATTATTATATTAGCTTAAATTCAAAAAAGATTAGATCTAATAATTCATGTTAGTTTATCGGTTGAATTAATTTTGTAAATTGATTCAAGATAAATATGTTGAATTAGTTGGATAATATTTTATTTTCTATGAGATTGTCCAGATGTGACTATTTTGATAAGATAATATTTCTATTGAATTATTTGAATTAAAACTAAGGCTTTATCTACGAATCTCTGGTGGAAAATAAGACATTCTCAAGGAGCAAATTATCGTAAGTTCGGCAAGCCAATGTGTTAGTTCGCCCTGCTAATGGAGTAAGTTTAGCAGGCTGATGGGAAAGTTTGGCTTGTTGATTGTGTGATAATCTATATACGCATTTAAGATGTGTTTTTCATCAAAAGTTGATCCAAAAATTGAATTTTAAGGTCTTATCTGATAGGGATTAACCCTATATTCGACTACTATAAATAGGGGATGAGTTTTCCCAATTAGTGAGATTAGTTGAGGAGTACAGCGTGAGTACTCTAGTGTGAAAAACTCTGAAACTTATTGAGTGCTATTGTTCACAATCAAGAATCTTAGCTATAGGTCTTCTCAAGTGGTTTGAACGAGAATCACCGAAGGAAGAGTTATAGGACGTGAGACCACCCACACTCCAATTGTAGATAGAGAATAGCAAAGAAGACCAATTGGTTGAGGCTCTTTTGGAACATTCCTCTCTGCACAGATTTGAGCCTACTTCGATATACAAAAAATTAGTAAAATTTATCATTAATTTATATATATAGCATGTGTAACTTTTGTTTTAGAAAATACTTTGATTTAAAATTTTAAAATTCTATTGCGTACTCGTTTTTCTACAATTGGTATCAGAGCCATAGTTTTTAACGTAAATTTAAGAGTTCATGATTATGCTATATAAATAAATTTGTAATCTTATTCTCCCCTATGCTTTAATTTAATTTTTTAGAAAGTTGATACTCTAGGTTTTCTATATAATTAAATGTTGTCATGAGATTATATGGTAAATGTTTATTAATTAATTATGGTTGATTAAATTATTATTTAATTAATTATTAATTAATTAATTTGAGCTGGTTATGGTTCCTTAGAGGTTAGAATGTGTATCTAGGTTTTTCATGTAATTAGATGACAGTGTATCATCATCGTCTAGGAGTTATTATTTTAATTTAAATTTATAAAATTTTGTAATTAAATAATCATTTGGAATGAAGATAGATTTAAAAGATGAAGACGATAGGAGTTACATCGATTTTCCTGAGTTTTTAAAACTTTCATGTTTTTTAATTGTTGAAAATAAGATTGAAAAACTACTTAAAAACTGATTTCTAAAAAAAAAATGAATTCAGCTCGATCAATAGGCCAAACCCTCAATATCGTCAAGCCAATGGATGTAGTTCGGCAGGCCGTCTGTGGGGCAGAATTCTGTTAACTCTGGTGGCAGGCCAAGCCCTTAGGTTCTGCGGGCCAATGGACAAACCAACTAGCCGAACATTCTAATTGGCAGGCCAATAGAAAGAAGAATTTTTCCAAAAAAAGGTACATTTTTTGGTGTAGTTTTGATTTATTTTTGAGATAATTCTAAGAAACATGAAATTTTATGAGGACCCAAAAAATAGAACATTTGATCTATGAGGGATTGAAGAATTAAAGATGGATGCCACATGAAGAAGGATATAACTTGAAGTTACAAGGATGAAGAATCAATAATATGTTTCAATTGATCTTTTGTAATCTTTATCTTTTTTTCTCTAGGATGGAGCCATAATACTATGGGTGCTTATTTATTATTTTTTTTGCTTATGGTTTTGCATGTTCCTTTGCTTGTCTGCGTTATAATATGATTTACTATATATGTTGATAACATGCTATATAAAATAGGGAGTGCCGCTCATTAAAATTGTTCATGCATGTTAATATAAAACCTTGGTTTTCAAAATATTGAGTCGGAGAAGGTTTTTGAAGAGAGGACCTATGGCCTCCATCGTTGGTCCATAAGTAGCACATGATGGTTTCGACCCCTAGGAAGGGATTTCATCATGTACCGAGTTGGCTCTCCGAAGGGATAATTTATTTTATCATGAGTTATGGCTGTATACTCCTAGGTGGCGATTATAAATCATGGAAAAATTAGTTGAAATGATGGTTATATACTCAAGATTAATTTTGTTATTAACTCCCTCTAGGAGCTCTGTTAATGAAATTAATAGCCAAAGAAAATGATTATTAATGTATGCTAGATCATACGGGTCTTGGATGGCATATACTAATTAGAGGGGATTTGTATTCCTAATTGAATTTGGCAAGTCTCTCCTAGGCGGCTTGTTGAATTCAAAGTTAGGAATTGTCATTGTAAAGTCGTGATTTTTTCAAGGTTTTGACATATAAACACAATTGTATATTGGCTTGTTTGTGTTATCTTACTAAACTATTATTGTTTACTTATATTTGGTGTATGAATCTTTATTGTATATTAAAATGTTTAAAAATGTTTTATCTTTGATACTCGATAAGAACCAATTAATTGATGAGAATTATAATAATTGAAAAAGGGACTGAATATCGTCCTCTCCTTTGAGAAATTAAAATTTATGCTGATAACACAATGTCCTCCCGAACCTACCAGGGAATCTACTAATGAGCAAATCCAAGTGTATAATTGCTGAAAAGATGCTAATGATCAGGTCCACTATTGTCTTATGGCTAGCATGAATAACGTGCTACAGGCTCAGCATGAAGATTGTGAGACTACGAAGCAGATCTTAGATAATCTTAAAGACATGTTTGGAGGCTAAGCCCTAACAAAATGGCAAGGGGCTCTTTAGAAAATTTTGAACTGTAAACAAAGAATGGGGGCTTCTATGAAGGAGCATATGATGTTGTCCATGGGTTACCTCGCTGAGGCACAAACCCATGAAGCTGATATCGATGTTGAGTTACAGATAACTATGGTCTTTGAGATTCTATCTAAGGAATTCATCCCATTTAGAGCTTCATATAATTTGAGCAATAGATAGGATGTGACCTTGATAGAGTTGAGGAAGTAGTTACAAGAGTTCAAAAATCTAATCAGGAAAACTCTAGCAGTTGGTGAGGTCAACTTGGCGACTGCATCTGGTTCTAATCCTAACCTAGGGAATGGAAATAAGCAGAGGGCTAAGAACGAAAAGTTTCTATTCTTGCAAATGGCAAGAATAAGAAGAAGAAAAAGAAGAACCGAACAAAGCTGAAGTGCTTTTTCTATAGGAAGGTTGGGCACATAAAGAAGAATTGCAAAGACTTCTTTTCCTAAGGAGGTAAGTGTGATCTTCTAGTTATTAAAAATTGTTTAGTTAAGGAATCAAGTGATACTTGAGCCATAGATTTTGGAGCAAATAAACATGTTTATGTTTCTTTGTAGGGGTTCAAAGAAACGAGAAGTCTGCTGCATGAGGACCTCATGTTGTGAATGGGTGATGGATTCTTGGTGTTGGCTGAAGTAGTGGGAGACATTCATCTTTATTTTGATAATTGTAGGATTTTAGTTTTGAAAGATTTTTTTTATGTTCCTAGACTTAAAGGAAATTGATATCTGTAGCTTGTTTATTTAAATATTCTTATTCAGTTTCTTTTAATAATAAAGTGGTAATTCATAAAAACAAATCTTCTATCTATGATGGATGGATGCAAAACAATCTATATTTTATCAAACCTAAGATTGACATACTGCTTAACACTAAGGTTAATGATAATAACTTTAAAAAACATAAGACTTATCTTTGGCATTTATGATTTGGTTATATTAGCCTGAATAGGATTTAAAGGTTCGTAAGGGAGAGAACTTTAAGTCACTTAGAGGTAGAATCTATACCACAATGTGAATCTTGTTTGGTGGGTAGAATGACCAAAAGACCATTTGAGTCTAAGGGCAATAGGGTCGAAGGGATTCTAGAACTTGTGCATAGTGATGTTGGAGGTCCCATGAACATCCGAGCACAAGGAAGGTTCGAATACTTCGTCACTTTTATCGATGATTATTTAAGGTATGGTTATGTCTACTTAATGCATTATAAAAGCAAAACTCTTGAGAAGTTCAAAGAGTTTTGGGCTGAAGCAGAAAAGCAATTAGGTAAACCCATAAAGGTATTTTGATCCAATCAAGGTTGTAAATACCTCTCCGATGAGTTCTGAGAACACTTAGTAAAGAATGGGATTTTATCCCATTTGATTGCACCAGGCACCCGCAGTAGAATGGCATAGCTGAGAGAAGAAATAGGACTTTGTTGGAAATGATTAGGTCCATGATAAGTTATTCGACATTACCTTTATCATTTTAGAGATATGCACTACAAATCGCATATTATCTTTTGAACAATGTGCCTGTAAAATCGGTTCCTAAAACTCCTCACATGTTGTGGATGGGTAGGAAGACATCCTTAAACCATATTCGCATATGAGGATGTCCAGCTTATGTCATGAATAAGGAAATGAATAAGTTGGAAGCAAGTTCAGAAGTTTGCGTGTTCGTAGGATATCCAAAAGGGGCTAAAGGGGATTATTTTTATGACATAAAAGAAAATAAAGTCATTTTTTTAACAAATACAACATTCCTTGAGGGAAATGACATTAACAACTTTAAGCCTCGAAGTAACTTGGTACTCGAGGAGTTAGCGAGTGATTCGATCACTCCAATGGTTCTAGTTGAAACCAATCTAATGAATGAAGAAAAACCTACTGAAAACAACCTAAAGGGCTTTGGCATAGCGGAAGGATCAAACGTCAACCGAGAGGTATATGTTCAATGATAAAGCCTACTTAGCTGAACCAGTTAAACATGACAGGGATCCTTACACTTGTGCAGAGGCTATGGAGGATGTTGATTAAAAGCTTTGGACAGAAGCTGTGAACACTGAGATGAAGTCTATGGAGACTAATCAAGTTTAGGAAATTGTGGATCTTCTCAAAGAGGTAAAACCCATAGGGTGTAAATAAATCTATAAGAGAAAGAGAGGAGTAGATGAAAATTCAAAACATATAAGGCTAGACTGGTAGCTAAGAGATACACGCAAAAGAAAGAAATCGATTACAAGGAAACATTTTCATCTGTAGCCATGCCTAAGTCCATCTGCATTCTCTTATCCATAGCAGTAGCTCTTAACTACGAGATTTGACAGATGGATGTCAAGATGGCCTTTCTAAATGGATATCTTGATGAGTCCATATATATAGTATTGCCAAATGAGTTCAAGGCTAAGGGTCAAAAGGGTAAGGTCTATAAGTTGCTGAAGTCAATTTATAGACTTAAGCAGGCTTCCCATTCTTGGAACATAAGATTTGATCAGGTGATCAAGACTTATAGGTTCGAACAAAACAGGGACAAACCATGTGTTTGCAAACACATTTAGGGCGAGAGGGTGGTTTTTTTACTATTTATGTAGATGACATTCTGCTTATTGACAATGACATTGGGCATTCTCATCGGTCAAATTATGCCTGACCAAGCAATTTGACAAGAAAAACTTAGGTTAAGCTAATTATGTTCTTGGTATCTAGATCTTTTGGGATACGGAGAACAAAATGATAGCTTTATCCAAAGCGGCCTACATAGATAAAATTATTGAGAGGTATGCATTGTAGAATTCCAAAAAAGGTAGGCAACCATCTAGGTCTAGAATTACTCTTTCTAAGAAAGACTTACCAAGGTCTGATGAAGAAAGAGAATACATAAAGAAGGTACCTTATGCTTCCGCAGTGGGTAGTCTTATGTTTGCTATGCTTTACACACGATCGGATGTGTGTTATGCAGTTGGGATAGAAAGTTGATTTCAGTAAGATCCAAGACCAATCCATTGGGTTGCAGTGAAGCATGTTTACAAGTATCTAGGAAGGACTTGAGGATATATGCTTGAGTATTTAGGTGAGGATCTCACACCTTTAGGATACACTGATTTAGATTTTCAATCTTGTTTGGATTCAAAAAGATTGATTTCTAGTTTCGTGTTTACTTTGGGTAGACGTGTCATTGTTTGGAGAAGTGCCAAGCAAGATTGCACTTCAGATTCAACAATGGAGGCTGAGTATGTGGAAGCTAGTGATGTTTTGAAAGAAACAGTGTGGCTCTACAAGTTTCTTGGGGATCTTGAGGTAGTTCTTGGCATGGATAAGGTCGTATCGCTGTATTGTCATAACACTGTAGCTATAGTTAATGCTAAAGAACCAAGATTTCATAAGAAAAGTAAGCATATTCATTGAAAGTATCATGTGATAAAGTACTTCGTTGAGGGCAGGAGTGTTGTTGTTTGCAAAATCGTGTTTGAGGACAATTTAGCTAATCTATTCACAAAGACACTAACTACGAGAGTTTTCGAGAGGCATGTAGAGGCTATGGGGATACGAGTTATGCCATATTTGCTCACTTAGTGCAAATGGGAGATTGTTAAACAAGATGCTCTAAGAAGTAAAATGTTGTAATTTGCTTTCGGAGACATTTTATTAATAAAGAGTTTATTTGTTATTCATATACCAAATGATGTCCTCTTTATGTTCATATTTATTGAATGTATTATAAGCAAATAAAAGTTTGAGGCTTTTGGTCTAATCCTTTAAGAATCATGCATATGATGGACAAATTATATAGAAGACAAGAATCTTAAAGGTGATGGTCTAAGTCATAAGATCCACAATCGAGGGAATAAAGTTGGGCGCTTTATTCATGCTAAGATTGTTATGTTATTTACATTCCTAACAGGAGATGGATTGTCTTGGTTATCGAAGTGGGACTCCGTTAGTAGAAACATTGGTGCATTGTCATAGGTGACGATGTATTGGATTGGGACATAAAGTTGAATTGATTTAGTTAATAATTCCGTTGAGTCCTATAACATGATCTTTTTTCTTTCATATCTGAAGGCAAGAAACTTCTTTTGAAGCCATTTTAAGCTTCTATCTACTCATAATCTGAGGTTAGAATCCTATGAACGAATTTAATCTTTCATCTTTAAGTTTTTATATCCAAAAGTTTGTCCACATTTGTGCTCTTAAATTTGAGCTTTCATGAGAAATTAGATATGTATATGTTTTGTTGTTATTTGGTGCATGTGTACAAAAATCTAAGCTAACATGCTTTAAACAAAGTTTATATTGTATAGAAATGATTATATATTATTTAAATATATTGTTTTTATGCTTAGAAAGCTGTTAGAAAACCAATATTAGAAGAAAAACTAAAAAATTCAGATTTAGGTTTCTCTGTAGGAGTTTTTCTAGGTGAAAAATGATGTGACATTTTTCATAGACACTGTATGTCATTTTCTAGAAAACTACATGTCATTTTCAAAAAAGGGATTTAGTAAAATTAGAGACGTATTTTATGCTTTAGATGGGATTTGAACCCCCCACCCCAAGGATGAATAAAGGAGACCAAACAACTAGGACAATGTTAGTTATTTGACAACTTATGATTTGGAAATACTAAATAGTTTTCTATAAAGTTTGTAATTTAAAATAATTTTATTTTAATGAATATCAAACTATTTAATTATTGATAACAAATTTCTAAATCATATTATTTATTTTTAATTTTAGCATATTTTGTACCAAAATAAAATTTGTATATTTTATTGTTATTTTACAATTTACTAAAATTAACTTGAAAAAATTGATATTCATAATTTTAGTATGTTAATGATTATGGCACACTAATAAAAATAAATGATAAATTTGTTGGAATTAAAACATGAAACGCAGCGGAAGGAACGAATCATTGACAAACAAAAATTTTCTAAAAACTTTGTTCATCGGGAATAGATATATAATTTTAATTACAGAAAGCTTTAGGAATTTTTACTAACCTTTTGAAGGCTATCAGGCTATCCTAGCTTTCCTCTTTGACACCACGATCTTCCAAACCAGGCCTCCACACCAATGGAAAGACGAGTGGGCGTCAAACTGCAAGAATAAATTTTCCTCACACTTTTCTGAATCTGCTATGTACTCAACACATGAGATAGCATACCTTTTTCTTTAGAGAAGAACTCTCAGTTTTTCTCTCTAAAAATTATGTGAATAAAAATTTCTGAGATAACTGTTATCTCTCCCTTTTTATATCTAAGCCATTAGTAATTTTTCTTTCCCCTTTCTTTTCCTTTCCTTTTTCTTCTTTTTCTTTTTCGTTTTCTTCGTTTCCCGAATCCTTTATTGATCCATATAATATATATATGTATATATAAAAGTAAAGTTTACATAAAGTAAACTTTTCCTTTTTTTTTTATTTGACCGAATCACAACATGTGATTCGGTTTACACACACACACACATATATATATATATATATATTAAGTGAAATGTGAAAGTGTTTCACGTTTCCTTCCTGCACCCTTTTTTTTAATATTATATTAATATATATATATATATTAATATATTATAAAAACTCATATATATATATATATAAAAAAAGATTTGGTTTAAAACCATATATATATAAAAATCTCAATTCAAAAATAAATCACATTTATTTAAGAATAGATTTTAACAATAATCAATTAATTAACTAATACTCAGTTAAATGTGATAACATTTATCACATTACATTATGTGTCACAGAGAACATTTTTCTGTGTCACGTTAATAATTCAAGTGTGAAAAACTTAATTCAGAATTCAAAAATTCCGAATTAAACATGTATAATTCATTCTATGCAAAAATCCAATATAGTGTTACAGAGGTGGTATTGGAGACCTATGGCCCTATAACCCAAGCTCCAATAAATTTGACATTTAATCAAACTCTTTAATTAATGTGCCAAATTTATTAGTTTCAGTGTTACTCCACTAAAAACCTGAAACTGAACTCTTGAGATTATAGTGAAATTACTCAAAGAAAATTAACGAGTAGTCCATTGATATAATCATTACATATAAGTCAGTCCCCCATAAATAGTTCATAATAAGAGCTAGGTTCAATTTCCGTTCACCTCTCTTATTACATCTGTATCCTTGAGTTCCAATAATTCTTTAATGAACAATTAATTCATAATCTTATTATGAACGAGCGCTCTACTGTTCAAACCTTGAATTATCACTCAAGAGAACTATTTTTCTAACTTCCATAGGGAAGGAATGGATTCCATATCTGTATAATATTATTCCCAGCCATTTATTACTTTATGTTTCTAAGATGCTAAGTTATAATCTGTGCTTAGACAAATCTTACCATGCAAGTCAAAAAACATAATGTAATAAATAAGAGTCTAATAAATACTTAGGGTTAAGACTGTCAAATATATGATCATCATAGTGATAAATTTGAAAACTCTATTTGTAACGGATGATTATTAGAGATTCACAATTTATCTGGTCCAGTCCTATATAATCTCATTATATAAAGTACCTCCAATCCAATGTCTCTACATTAATAGTCCGGATAATGATTATTTCATTTTAGATGAGATTGGACCGTACTTGTAATTTTTAATTAAAGATCCCAAACTTTAATTAATTATTACGGACTATTTAGATTATTATCTATAAATTTTATCCCTAAGCAAATAACACTTATATGCTAAATTTATAGTCACATAAATAATCATGGAATTTTCTTGATGTTAATAAATGTATTTATAATACATATAATCAACCAAAATAATAATAAATGTCATTTTATTTATTTATTAACAATATGTACAATGTCACAGCTTTTAGGGCACCAAGCCCAACAAAATTAACATAATTAAAAATTAGGATTTAAGTTAAAGTATGATTATTTAATACATTTTAGGATAACGGCATACTTAAAGCTTACGTGGTGAATTGTGTAAGCTGTAAATTATTAGTGGATATTTGTAAAGAGTTAGGGATTCTATTACTCAGCTTTTGTGAGGTGTTGATAAATTAAAATTTGATTGTTTTACGTTGTAAGATATGTATATGATATTTTAAATGTATATGATTATACCATAACACGATGATGTGGAACTCGTCCTGCATTGCACAACGAGGAAACATAATGATTTAACACATGTTGTTGTAAATTAAGAAGCCTGGCACGAATACCCTAAACGGTAAAATAAGGGGAGGTAATGACACTCCTATGAGTTGAAAGTCCCAGAACGCACTGTACAGAAATCGACTTGGTGAGGACTCGGGGCTTAATGTCCCCTCACCGGAACACCCTTGAAATGATTCGAGGGTGGTCAAGTACACCCATTTGTGTTTCGATGAGTTGAGTGATACTCTATTGAACGTGGATACTTAGGAATAATGATGAATTGTAATATTTGTATATATTTATATGTATGGAACTCGGTAATGATTAACTATGATATCCATAAAATGTGATCATAATAAATCTCATAATCTGGATAATGATGTGGACCAACTAACCATGTAGGTTTAATGTGGCAATGAATAAAACCTTAAGGTAAGAAATGGCTTTCCTTACTAGGCATATTGACGCTCATCCTTATCATATTACATCTCTTAGGTGGAACTCAATACAACTTGTCTGACGAGGAATCAATGACAACACTATTGGTCTCGTGTTGGAAGAACCTTAGTTTATTGTAACTTTTCTGAATCACGTAAGATTTATAGTTGTTAGACATGTATGCCCTAAGGAGTAAAAATGCAAAAAGTTTTTGGAGACATTTTCATCAATAAAGAATTTATTCATTTATATATATACCAAATCTTGTCCTCTTTACGTTCATATTTGTTGAATGTATGATAAGCAAACAGTAGTCTGAGACTGTCAGTCTAAACCTTAAGAATTGTGCATATGATGGACTGATTATGCAAAAGACACGATTCTTAAGGTGAAGGTCTAAAACATATGATCCGCAATCTAGGGAATAAAGTTGGGCACTTTATTCATGTAGCTAATGTCAGCAATACATAGTTGAATCAGCAATACAAGATTGTTTGATGCTTCTCCAAACTATGGCTCCACCACCAAAAGTAAACACTGATCCAGACGTAGATTTACGTGTGTCTTTGTCTGATTGAAAATCAGAATCAGTGTATCCAATGGGAATCAAATTCTCACCTGAATAGACTAGCATATAGTTTCTCATTCTCCTAAGATACTTGAGAATATGTTTAACCGCTACCCAATGATCTAATCTTGGGTTGGATTGATACCGACTGACTATACCCACCGCATAGCAAATGTCAGGTCTTGTACACAACATGGCATACATTAGACTTCCTACTGCAGATGCGTAGGGTACCCGTCTCATATTTTCTTCCTCTTGAGGTGTCTTAGGACACTGCTCTTTTGAAAGATAAACTCCATGACGTGTAGGCAAATTACCTTTCTTGGAGTTTTGCATCAAAAATCTGATAAGCACCTTATCGATATACGATGCCTGAGACAGCGCCAATAGTTTGTTCTTGCGATCTCTTATGAGTTGGATTCCAAGAACATAACTTGCTTCTCCTAAATCTTTCATTTGAAAATTGCTGGCGAGCCATTTCTTTACATCAGATAATACGCCTACATCATTCCCAATGAGTAGGATATCATCTACATAAAGAACCAAGAAGACCACCTTCTTATCTTTGATGTACTTGCAAACACAAGGTTCATCAATGTTTTGATCGAAACCATAAGATTTGATCGCTTCATCAAATCTCAAGTTCCAAGATCTTGAAGCTTGCTTGAGTCCATAGATGGACCTCTGCAACTTGCAAACTTTTTGCTCTTGACCTTCGACTACAAACCCTTTTGGTTGCACCATATAGATGCTTTCCTCAAGATAGCCATTCAAAAAGGCAGTCTTGACATCCATTTGCCATATCTCATAATCAAGACAAGCAGCAATGGATAAAAGAATCCGAATGGATTTAAGCATAGCTACAGGCGAGAAAGTTTCTTCATAGTCAACTCCCTCTTTTTGGGTATAACCCTTTGCCACAAGCCTAGCTTTGAAAGTCTCAACTTTCCCATCCACTCCTCTTTTCTTCTTGTAAATCCATTTGCACCCTATGGGTTTTATCCCTTCAGGTAGGTCTACAAGATCCCATACTGAATTGGAGTACATGGACTCCATTTCAAGGTCATAGCCTCCAGCCATTTTTCCTTCTCAGAAACTTCCATTGCATCACGATATGTCAATGGATCATCTTCACCATTATCAGAGATAGCAACATTTGCTTCTCCAAGTTCCTTGTAGCGAGCAGGTGGTCTCACAACCCTCCCACTACGTCGAGGTGGTATGACATTCTGATAGGAAGATGTGGTCTCCTCATTTTGTCCTTCGACAACAGTTGTCGGTTGAGGTCTGATCTGATCAGAAAGTAACTCTTCAAGTACAATTTTGCTACGAGGTTTATAGTTTGTCATATAATCATTCTCGAGAAAAGTGACATTTGTTGATACAAATACTTTCTTATCCTGTGGACTATAAAATAAACCTCCCCTCGTTCCCTTTGGGTATCCCACAAAAAAGCATACTTCAGAACGTGGTTCCAACTTCCCAGTCTTACCTTTCGGCACATGTGCTGGACACCCCCATATACGGATATGTCGCATAGTAGGTTTGCGACCATTCCATAACTCTAAAGGTGTTTTTGAAATAGACTTAGATGGAACTATGTTTAGAAGATATACTGCAGTTTGTAGTGCATATCCCCAAAATGAAGTGGGTAAGGATGAGTAGCTAAGCATGAATCTCACCATATCAAGCAACGTTTTATTTCTTCTCTCTGCGACACCATTTTGTTGTGGTGTTCCAGGTGCGGTGAGTTGTGATAGAATACCATGTTCTATCATATAATCCTTGAATTCAGTATCAAGGTATTCTCCTCCTCGATCAGATCGAAGACTCTTCACCGTCTTTCCTAATTGCTTTTTAGCTTCCGCTTGGAATTCTTTGAACTTTCCAAAAGTTTTAGATTTCCATTGCATTAGGTATATGTAACCATACCTTGAATAATCGTCAATAAATGTGACGAAATATTCGTAACCACCACGGGCTTGTACATTCATTGAACCACAGACGTCTAAATGTATTAGCTCAAGTGGTTCCTTGGCCCTTTCGTCTTTTGCAGAGAAAGGCCTCTTAGTCATTTTACCTTCAAGACAAGATTCACAAATTGGTAGAAAACTAACTTTTAGCTCTTTTAAAGGACCTTCCTTTACCAGTCTGTTAATTCTGTCAAGATTGACGTGACCTAATCTGAGATGCCATAGGTATGTTTCATTATTAGAAGAAATCTTTTGCTTCTTGGGTTTAGGTTGTTCAACTTTGAACATTTCGGTATTGAGCAGTGCTTTTTCGTTGGGCCTTAAGGTGTAAAGCCCATTTTCCAGATGCGTAGAACAAATATCCAAACCATTTCTAGAAATATTAACATAATTATTATTAAAAGAAACATTAAACATTTGTTCAAACAACCTGGAAACAGAAATCAAATTTCTACGAAAACAAGGAATGTAATAAACATTGTCTAAAATTAAAAACTTATTTCTAAAATAAAGTTTAACAACTCCCACTGCTCTTGCCGAAACAACCTCTCCCGTTCCCACTCTCATCGTTTGTTCCCCGTCGGCAAGCTCCCTTGAAGAACTAAGCATCTGCAAAGAAGAACAAACATGGTTAGTTGCCCCTGAATCAATTATCCAAGGTGAAGTATCATCTTCAACTCAACAAGCTTCTAAAACGAGTAAATTTGATTTACCGTTGTTCTTCTTTTCTTTGAGCTCCTAAAGATACTTCCTGCAGTTTCTCTTCCAGTGCCCAACTACGCCGCAGTGGAAACATTTTCCTTTAGGCTTCTTTTGTTTGGAGCTCTTTTTGTTGTTGTTGCTTTTGTTCTTCTTAGGTTGCCCTCCATTCTTAGACTTACCACTTCCTTCAGTCCCCTTCCTCTTTTTATTCTTTTGGGTAGAAGAGGAGGGTTGAGCTTCTGCAACATTTGCCTCAGCTTCTTTAGTCTTTTCTTTCGAAATAGACTCGAAGGTTTGAAGCTCATTAAGCAACTCAGTCATGTTATATTTCAGCTTGTTCATGAAATAGTTGCTTTTGAACTGAAGGAACGCAGGGGAGAGGGTTTCCAAAATCATCTCCACCTGTGTGGCTTAATCTATCATAGCCCCGTTGACCTCAGCCTCATGGAGATAGTTAACCATGTTGAGAACATGTTCTCTGACCGAAATCCCTGCCTTCATTTTTGCATTCATTACTACCTTAACGGCTTCGTGGTGTGCCTTTTCAGAAGGTTTCCCAAACTTGTCTTGTAGAGACTGCATTATCTCATAAGCAGTCTCCATGCTTTCGTGCTTCATCCTAAGCACGTCAGACATCCCAACCAAAAGAAAACAGCGGGCCTTGTTGTTTGCCTGAATCCAACGATCATATGCTTCCCGTACATTACGAGGAGCATTGGCATCAGGCTCTGGAGGACATTCCTCCGTCAGGACAAACTTTTAACTTTCGCAAATTAGTACAATGTTCATATTACTCTTCCATTTGACAAAATTATCTCCGGTTAATTTTTCAGTTGAGAGAATGGGGATGATTGGATTAGACATTGTTCCTGTAATAAATAAATAAAATAGCTTAAATTAAAATGGTTGCATAAACATCATAAATAAATGTTTTGGAATAGTAAACGTGATGCATGATGCATATGAAAAACACAAAACATATTTTACTAATTCCACGACTATTCAATTTTAATAAATAAAGTGCCGCCGTAGGGTAGGTCAAATTATTTATGAATTGAATTGAGACATTCTCAATTAATAAATATATTCAAAATATCTCATATTTTCTATATTTATTAATAACCGTTTATTTTGGTCAAGATATAATTAACAATTTAATTATGTCTTTATGAGTGTAACCCACTATTTTGGATTTTAACAACTTAACTCAAAATTGCCGCCGTAGGGTAGGTTAATTTTGAAATACATTATAAAATCCTATCTCAAGGAAGCCAACCTTGATATTGATTTAAATGGACACCCTCCGTAGGGAGGACGAAATCAACGCGTCGCGAGGCGCCACCTAAATCTCACGGTGTTGTACTAATAGTGGAGACCGCAGGTTATATTGTGATATTAACTTCTCCCACTCATTATTTTAAAAGATGTATTTTATCTTATAAAACATCATATGTTTCATAATTCTAGTAGATAAAAACAATTTTTAATTACTAGATTATATTATGTGTTAATAGAATCTCATTCTATTTACACTTAATAAATTACCAGATTTTCTAAAAATCTAAATTTATTATGAATTGTCTAAGTTACCAAATATTAAACAATTTAAAATTAGATAACTTAAAATTAATGTGAATTTCACCAAGTCTTAACTATTAAAACTAAATTCACATTATTTGGTTGATTACTAAATTAAGATTCTATAAAACCAACCCAATTAATTTAATCTCATTAAATTAATGCTAACACATATTAAATCATTTTATAAACTCCTTTATAAAAATAATATGCTAAGCGTATGCATGTCATGTTACAATAACTATAAGTGGGCACTTTCCTAGATGACATGTTATCGTGCATGAACATGTTATCACAATCATCACATGAAAATAAAAATGAAAATAAACAATGAATTTTTGACCGGGTCCTTTTGGATAATTAAAATTACAACCCAAAAAATAAAAAATAAAAAATAAAATTACAGGGGTCTTCTTGTAATTTATACATAATTCTCTGCTCCAATTTTGCAGTCTTCATCAAGTGGTTTATTGTGCAACAATTTGCTGGATTACCTTTGAAATCTGATAGGCCCACAATTCTCAACTGGGCCAAAAAATACAATGGACATCTTTTTCTTCATCGCTCCACGTGTAGCAAGTGAAAGAGAGGAGAAAAAAAAAATAATAATAATAAAAAATTACAAAAAGCCTATATCCTTTTATGGGTTTACACAGATTGATCTAATCAAACTGAAAATAAAATTATTAATCCAAAAGGAGCATATAATTAAAGACCAAAAATCCTTTCATTAAACAACCATTCATCACATGAATAAAAAATTAACAAAGATGCAAAGTGCCCACAAACATGCATCAAAAACATGATATCATCAAAATAAAATCATGTTACCTCCAATCCAATGTCTCTACATTAATAGTCTGGATAATGACTATTTCATTTTAGATGAGATTGGACCGTACTTGTAATTTTTAATTAAAGATCCCAAACTTTAATTAATTATTACGGACTATTTAGATTATTATCTATAAATTTTATCCCTAAGCAAATAACACTTATATGCTAAATTTATAGTCACATAAATAATAATGGAATTTTCTTGATGTTTATAAATGTATTCATAATACATATAATCAACCAAAATAATAATAAATGTCATTTAATTTATTTATTAACAATATGTACAATGTCACAGCTTTTAGGGCACCAAACCTAACAATCTTCCACTTGCCCTAAAGCAGGTGAGACATGTCTTTAAGACCTAAGCCTTCCAAGTGTCCCTCAAAGCTCTTTGTAGGTAACGTCTTGGTGAAAGGGTCGGCAAGGTTGTTTTCCGACTCTATCTTCACAACTTCCACATCGTCTCGACGCACTATCTCTCTAATCAAATGATATTTTCTTTCTATATGCTTTCCTCTTTTATGGCTTCTAGGTTCTCTTGAATTTGCCACTGCACCACTATTGTCACAATACAGTGTGAGTGGTTTATCCATGCCTGGAACTACTTCCAAATCTTTTAAGAACTTACGGAGCCAAACAGCTTCTTTAGCTGCTTCACAAGCAGCCACATATTTTGCTTCCATAGTTGAATCAGCAATACAAGATCGTTTGATGCTTCTCCAAACTATGGCTCCACCACCAAAAGTAAACACTGATCCAAACGCAGATTTACGTGTGTCTTTGTTTGATTGAAAATCAGAATCAGTGTATCCAATGGGAATCAAATTCTCACTAGAATAAACTAGCATATAGTTTCTCGTTCTCCTAAGATACTTGAGAATATGTTTAACCGCTACCCAATGATCTAATCCTAGGTTTGATTGATACCGACTGACTATACCCACCGCATAGCAAATGTCAGGTTTTGTACACAACATGGCATACATTAGACTTTCTACTGCAGATGTATAGGGTACCCGTCTCATATTTTCTTCCTCTTGAGGTGTCTTAGGACACTGCTCTTTTGAAAGATAAACTCCATGACGTGTAGGCAAATTACCTTTCTTGGACTTTTGCATCGAAAATCTTATAAGCACCTTATGGATATACGATGCCTGAGACAGCGCCAACAGTTTGTTCTTGCGATCTCTTATGAGTTGGATTCCAAGAACATAACTTGCTTCTCCTAAATCTTTCATTTGGAAATTGCTGGCGAGCCATTTCTTTACATTAGATAATACGCCTACATCATTCCCAATGAGTAGGATATCATCTACATAAAGAACCAAGAAGACCACCTTCTTATCTTTGATGTACTTGTAAACACAAGGTTCATCAATATTTTGATCGAAACCATAAGATTTGATCGCTTCATCAAATCTCAAGTTCCAAGATCTTGAAGCTTGCTTGAGTCCATAGATGGACCTCTGCAACTTGCAAACTTTTTGCTCTTGACTTTTGACTGTAAATCCTTCTGGTTGCACCATATAGATGCTTTCCTCAAGATAGCCATTCAAAAAGGCTGTCTTCACATCCATTTGCCATATCTCATAATCAAGACAAGCAGCAATGGATAAAAGAATCTGAATGGATTTAAGCATAGCTACAAGAGAGAAAGTTTCTTCATAGTCAACTCCTTCCTTTTGGGTATAACCCTTTGCCACAAGCCTAGCTTTGAAAGTCTCAACTTTCCCATCCACTCCTCTTTTCTTCTTGTAAATCCATTTGCACCCTATGGGTTTTATCCCTTCATGTAGGTCTACAAGATCCCAGACTGAATTGGAGTACATGGACTCCATTTCAAGGTTCATAGCCTCCAGCCATTTTTCCTTCTCAGAAACTTCCATTACATCACGATATGTCAATGGATCATCTTCACCATTATCAGAGATAGCAACATTTGCTTCTCCAAGTTCCTTGTAGCGAGCAGGTGGTCTCACAACCCTCCCACTACGTCGAGGTGGTATGACATTCTGATAGGAAGATGTGGTCTCCTCATTTTGTCCTTCAACAACAGTTGTCGGTTGCGGTCTGATCTGATCAGAAAGTAGCTCTTCAAGTACAATTTTGCTGCGAGGTTTATAGTTTTTCATATAATCATTCTCGGGAAAAGTGGCATTTGTCGATATAAATACTTTCTTATCCTGTGGACTATAAAACAAACCTCCCCTCATTCCCTTTGGGTATCCCACAAATAAGCATACTTCAGAACGTGGTTCCAACTTCCCAATCTTACCTTTCAGCACATGTGTTGGACACCCCCATATACGGATATGTCGCATACTAGGTTTGCGACCATTCCATAACTCTAAAGGTGTTTTTGAAATAGACTTAGATGGAACTATGTTTAGAAGATATACTGCAGTTTGTAGTGCATATCCCCAAAATGAAGTGGGTAATGATGAGCAGCTAAGCATGGATCTCACCATATCAAGCAACGTTCTATTTCTTCTCTCTGCAACACCATTTTGTTGTGGTGTTCCAGGTGCGGTGAGTTGTGATAGAATACCATGTTCTATCATATAATCCTTGAATTCAGTATCAAGGTATTCTCCTCCTCGATCAGATCGAAGACTCTTCACCGTCTTTCCAAATTGCTTTTCAGCTTCCGCTTGGAATTCTTTGAACTTTCCAAAAGTTTCAGATTTCCTTTGCATTGGTATATGTAACCATACCTTGAATAATCGTCAATAAATGTGACGAAATATTCATAACCACCACGGGCTTGTACATTCATTGGACCACAGACGTCTGAATGTATTAGCACAAGTGGTTCCTTGGCCCTTTCGCCTTTTGCAGAGAAAGGCCTCTTTGTCATTTTACCTTCAAGACAAGATTCACAAACTGGTAGAAAACTAACTTTTAGCTCTTTTAAAGGACCTTCCTTTACCAGTCTGTTAATTCTGTCAAGGTTGACGTGACCTAATCTAAGGTGCCATAGGTATGTTTCATTATTAGAAGAAATCTTTTGCATCTTGGGTTTAGGTTGTTCAACTTTGAACATTTTGGTATTGAGCAGTGCTTTTTTGTTGGGCCTTAAGGTGTAAAGCCCATTTTCCAGATGCGCAGAACAAATATCCAAACCATTTCTAGAAATATTAACATAATTATCATTAAAAGAAACATTAAACATTTGTTCAAACAACCTAAAAACATAAATCAAATTTCTACGAAAACAAGGAATGTAATAAACATTGTCTAAAATTAAAAACTTATTTCTAAAATAAAGTTTAACAACTCCCACTACTCTTGCCGAAACAACCTCTCCCGTTCCCACTCTCATCGTTTGTTCCCAGTCGGCAAGCTCCCTTGAAGAACTAAGCATCTGTAAAGAAATACAAACATGGTTAGTTGCCCCTGAATCAATTATCCAAGGTGAAGTATCATTTTCAACTAAACAAGCTTCTAAAACGAGTAAATCTGATTTACCATTGTTCTTCTTTTCTTTGAGCTCCTGAAGATACTTCTTGCAGTTTCTCTTCCAGTGCCCAACTACGCCGCAGTGGAAACATTTTCCTTTAGGCTTCTTTTGGTTTGAGCTCTTTTTGTTGTTGTTGCTTTTGTTCTTCTTAGGTTGCCCTCCATTCTTAGACTTACCACTTCCTTCAGTCCCCTTCCTCTTCTTATTCTTTTGGGCAGAAGAGGAGGGTTGAGCTTTTGCAACATTTGCCTCAGCTTCTTTAGTCTTTTCTTTCGAAATAGACTCGAAGGTTTGAAGCTCATTAAGCAACTCAGTCATGTTATATTTCAGCTTGTTCATGAAATAGTTGCTTTTAAACTGAAGGAACGTAGGGGAGAGGGTTTCCAAAATCATCCCCACCTGTGTGGCTTCATCTATCATGGCCCCGTTGACCTCAGCCTCATGGAGATAGTTAACCATGTTGAGAACATGTTCTCTGACCGAAATCCCTGCCTTCATTTTTGCATTCATTACTGCCTTAACGGCTTCGTGGTGTGCCTTTTCAGAAGGTTTCCCAAACTTGTCTTGTAGAGACTGCATTATCTCATAAGCGGTCTCCATGCTTTCGTGCTTCATCCTAAGCACGTCAGACATCCCAGCCAAAAGAAAACAGCGGGCCTTGTTGTTTGCCTGAATCCAACGATCATATGCTACCCGTACATTACGAGGAGCATTGGCATCAGGCTCTGGAGGACATTCCTCCGTCAGGACAAACTTGTAACTTTCGTAAATTAGTACAATGTTCATGTTACTCTTCCACTTGACAAAATTATCTCCCATTAATTTTTCATTTGAGAGAATTGCGATGATTGGATTAGACATTGTTGCTGTAATAAATAAATAAAATAGCATAAATTAAAATGGTTGCATAAACATCATAAATATATGTTTTGGAATAGTAAACGTGATGCATGATGCATATGAAAAACACAAAAAATATTTTACTAATTCCACGATTATTCAATTTTAATAAATAAAGTGCCACCGTAGGGTAGGTCAAATTATTTATGAATTGAATTGAGACATTCTCAATTAATAAATATATTCAAAATATCTCATATTTTCTATATTTATTAATAACCGTTTATTTTGGTCAAGATATAATTAACAATTTAATTATGTCTTTATGAGTGTAACCCACTATTTTGGATTTTAACAACTTAACTCAAAATTGCCGCCGTAGGGTAGGTTAATTTTGAAATACATTATAGAATCCTATCTCAAGGAAGCCAACCTTGATATTGATTTAAATGGACACCCTCCGTAGGGAGGACGAAATCAAAGCGTCGCGAGGCGCCACCTAAATCTCACGGTGTTGTACTAATAGTGGAGACCGCAGGTTATATTGTGATATTAACTTCTCCCACTCATTATTTTAAAAGATGTATTTTATCTTATAAAACATCATATGTTTCATAATTCTAGTAGATAAAAACAATTTTTAATTACTAGATTATATTATGTGTTAATAGAATCTCATTCTATTTACACTTAAATAAATTACCAGATTTTCTAAAAATCTAAATTTATTATGAATTGTCTAAGTTACCAAATATTAAACAATTTGAAATTAGATAACTTAGAATTAATGTGAATTTTACCAAGTCTTAACTATTAAAACTAAATTCACATTATTTGGTTGATTACTAAATTAAGATTCTATAAAACCAACCTAATTAATTTAATCTCATTAAATTAATGCTAACACATATTAAATCATTTTATAAACTCATTTATAAAAAAAAAATGCCAAGTGTATGCATGTCATGTTACAATAACTATAAGTGGGCACTTTCCTAGATGACATGTTATCATGCATGAACATGTTATCACAATCATCACATGAAAATAAAAATATAAATAAACAATGAAATTTTGACCGGGTCCTTTTGGATAATTAAAATTACAACCCAAAAAATAAAAATATAAAAAAAATAAAATTACAGGGGTCTTCTTGTAATTTATACATAATTCCCTACTCCAATTTTGTAGTCTTCATCAAATGGTTTATTGTGCAACAATTTGCTGGACTACCTTTGAAATTTGATAGGCCCAAAGTTCTCAACTAGGCCAAAAATTCCAATGGACATCTTTTTCTTCATCGCTCCACGTGTTGCAAGTGAATGAGAGGATAGAAGAGAAAAAATAATAATAATAATAATAAATTACAAAAATCCTATACCCCTTTATGGGTTTACACAGATTGATCTAATCAAACTGAAAATAAAATTATTAATCCAAAAGGACCATATAATTAACGACCAAAAATCCTTTCATTAAACAACCATTCATCACATGAATAAAAATTAACAAAGATGCAAAGTGCCCAGAAACATGCATCAAAAACATGATATCATCCAAATAAAATCATGTTTAATTAAAATCATATATGCTATAACCCGCTCTGATGCCATTTGTTGGAATTAAAACATGAAACGCAGCGGAAAGAACGGATCGTTGACAAACAAAAATTTTCTGAAAACTTTGTTCATCGGGAATAGATATATAATTTTAATTACAGAAAGCTTTAGGAATTTTTACTAACCTTTTGAAGACTATCAGGGTATCCTAGCTTTCCTCTTTGACACCACAATCTTCCAAACCAGGCCTCCATACCAATGGAAAGACGAGTGGGCGTCGAACTGCAAGAATGAATTTTCCTCACACTTTTCTGAATCTGCTATGTACTCAACACATGAGATAGCAGACCTTTTTTCTTTAGAGAAGAACTCTCAGTTTTTCTCTCTAAAAATTATGTGAATAAAAATTACTGAGATAACTGTTATCTCTCCCTTTTTATAACTGAGCCATTAGTAATTTTACTTTCCCCTTTCTTTTCCTTTCCTTTTTCTTCTTTTTCTTTTTCTTTTTCTTCGTTTTCTGAATCCTTTGATCCATATAATATATATATATATATATAAAGTAAAGTTTACATAAAGTAAACTTTTCCCCTTTTTTTTCCTTTCCTTTTTTTTTCTTTGACCGAATCACAACATGTGATTCGGTTTACACACACACACATATATATATATATATAATAAGTGAAACGTGAAAGTGTTTCACGTTTCCTTCCTGCACTTTTTTTTTTATTATTTTTTTGATCGAATCACAACATGTGATTCGGTTTACACATGTATATATATATATATATAATAAGTGAAACGTGAAAGTTTTCTTCATGTACCTTTTTTTTTTTATAATATTATATTCATATATTATAAAATCTTATATATATATATATAAAAAGATTTGGTTCAAAACCATATATATATATATAAATCTCAACTCAAAAATAAATCACATTTATTTAAGAATAGATTTTAACAATAATCAATTAGTTAACTAATGCTCAGTTAAATGTGATAACATTTATCACATTACATTATGTGTCACAGAGAACATTTTTCTGTGTCACGTTAATAATTCAAGTGTGAAAAAAATTAATTCAGAATTCAAAAATTTTGAATTAAATATGTATAATTCATTCTATGTAAAAATCCAATAAAGTGTTTTAGAGGTGGTATTGGGGACCTATGGACCTATATCCCAAGCTCCAATAAATTTGACATTTAATCAAACTCTTTAATTAATGTGCCAAATTTATTAATTTCAGTGTTACTCCACTAAAAACCTGAAACTGAACTCTTGCGATTACAGTGAAATTACTCAAAGAAAATTAGCGAGTAGTCCATTGCTATAATCATTACATATAAGTCAGTCCTCCATAAATAGTTCATAATAAGAGCTAGGTTCAATTTCCGTTCACCTCTCTTATTACATCTTTATCCTTGAGTTCCAATAATTCTCTAATGAACAATTAATTCATAATCTTATTATGAACGAGCGCTCTACTGTTCAAACCTTGAATTATCACTCAAGAGAACTATTTTTCTAACTTCCATAGGGAAGGAATGGATTCCAAATCTGTATAATATTATTCCCAGCCATTTATTACTTTATGTTTCCAAGATGCTAAGTTATAATCTGTGCTTAGACAAATCTTACCATGCAAGTCAAAAAACATAATGTAATAAATAAGAGTCTAATAAATACTCATGATTAAGACTGTTAAATATATGATCATCATAGTGATAAATTTGAATACTCTATTTGTAACGGATGATTATTAGAGATTCACAATTTATCTGGTCTAGTCCTATATAATCTCATTATATAAAGTACCTCCAATCCAATGTCTCTACATTAATAGTCCGGATAATGACTATTTCATTTTAGATGAGATTGGACCGTACTTGTAATTTTTAATTAAAGATCCCAAACTTTAATTAATTATTATGGACTATTTAGATTATTATCTATAAATTTTATCCCTAAGCAAATAACACTTATATGCTAAATTTATAGTCACATAAATAATCATGGAATTTTCTTGATGTTTATAAATGTATTCATAATACATATAATCAACCAAAAGAATAATAAATGTCATTTTATTTATTTATTAACAATATGTACAATGTCACAGCTTTTAGGGCACCAAGCCCAACAAAATTAACATAATTAATAATTAGGATTTAAGTTAAAGTATGGTTATTTAATACATTTTAGGATAATGGCATAGTTAAAGCTTACGTGGTGAATTGTGTAAGCAGTAAATTATTAGTGGATATTTATAAAGGGTTAGGGATTCTATTACTCATCTTTTGTGAGGTGTTGATAAATTAAAATTTGATTGTTTTACGTTGTAAGATATGTATATGATATTTTAAATGTATATGATTATACCATAACACGATGATGTGGAACTCGTCCTGCATTGCACAACGAGGAAACATAATGATTTAACACATGTTGTTGTAAATTAAGAAGCCTGGCACGAATACCCTAAACGGTAAAATAAGGGGAGGTAATGACACTCCTATGAGTTGAAAGTCCCAGAACGCACTGTACAGAAATCGACTTGGTGAGGACTCGGGGCTTAATGTCCCCTCACCGGAACACCCTTGAAATGATTCGAGGGTGGTCAAGTACAATCATTTGTGTTTCGATGAGTTGAGTGATACTCTATTGAATGTGGATACTTAGGAATAATGATGAATTGTAATATTTGTATATATTTATATGTATGGAACTCGGTAATGATTAACTATGATATCCATAAAATGTGATCATAATAAATCTCACAATCTGGATAATGATGTGGACCAACTAACCATGTAGGTTTAATGTGGCAATGAATAAAACCTTAAGGTAAGAAATGGCTTTCCTTACTAGGCATATTGACGCTCATCCTTATCATATTTACATCTCTTAGGTGGAACTCAATACAACTTGTCTGACGAGGAATCAATGACAACACTATTGGTCTCGTGTTAGAAGAACCTTAGTTTATTGTAACTTTTCTGAATCATGTAAGATTTATAGTTGTTAGACATGTATGCCCTAAGGAGTAAAAATGCAATACGTTTTTGGAGACATTTTTATCAATAAAGAATTTATTCATTTATATATATACCAAATCTTGTCCTCTTTACGTTCATATTTGTTGAATGTATGATAAGCAAACAGTAGTCTAAGACTGTCAGTCTAAACCTTAAGAATTGGGCATATGATGGACTAATTATGCGAAAGATACGATTCTTAAGGTGAAGGTCTAAAACATATGATCCGCAATCTGGGGAATAAAGTTGGGCGCTTTATTCATGTAAAGATTGTTATGTTGTCTATATCCCTTATGGGAGATGGTTTGTCTTGGCCATCAGAGTTGGACTCCATGAATAGAAACATTGGCACGTTGTCATAGGTGACGATGTGTTGGATCGGGACCTAAAGTGAATTGATTTGGATTAATAATTCTTTATGGGCAAATCGATTTACTTTAGACAATCATTTGTATTGTATCTTAATCCTGAGATGAATAGTAGGCTCGTTGTCTCGACTTGTGTCTTTTGATGTGCCAAAGGGTGACATCCACATCTCAATAGTGGTATGCATGCCGGTACGTTGGAGGCATGACTCTTGATAGCGTAGACATGTTATTCATAGATATGAAATCCATAGCTCCTCTTTAGAAGTAATGATATCCTCTTATATGCGTTGTCCTGTAATTGGAAAACTGGAGCGCTCAAGCATTTGGATATATAGGTGTAACCGAATGGTATACTATCTTTCGATGGTAAGTTTTCTAATGGTGAGACAATGGAACGTAAGATAAAAATAATTGGGAAGGTAAGACAGAACTTGTTCTTAAGCCGATTATGGTTGATCATATGGGGATGCGATACACTATGATATGTCATGAAGACTTAGCTACACGAGCTTCATAATTTTATAAAGTTTGAGAGTGTAGCTCCAAGCTTTTAGTGGAGTAGCGTTGGAGTTGATAATTGTGAAATGTATATCTGGGATATTGGGTTTCATAATTATCATGAGCTTGAACTTCATAGGTCCATTTTGGTCCCCTTTGCTAGCTCACAAAATCCTGTAACGACACGGCATGCTTTTCCAATAATTGGTGGCTTATGTCGGATTTATCAGATTGGTTTAAAATTTGTAAGAATCAAATAATTCATGTCTGTTTATCGGTTGAATTAATTTTGTAAGAAATTAGTTCAAGATAAACTTGTTGAATTATTATGATCAGATAATTCTTGTCTATTTATCGGTTGTTTTAATTTTGGACAAATTAAATCAAGATAAACTTGTAGAATTATTGTGAATTGATTTATTTTCTAAGAGATTATCTTGATAAAGTTTGTTTTGATTAGATAACTTGTCTATTGGGTTATTTGAATCAAAACTGAGACTTTATCCTTTAGAATCTCCGGTGGAAATTAAAAGATTCGAGAAGATTTTTTCTCGGGAGTTCCGCCTACCGGATGACGTGTTTGGCCTGCCGATGGGGCCTGCTCGGCCTGCTGATCAGCGAGAGATAAGATTATGTGTTTTCACGCGGATCTTATCAGATATTGATCCAAACTTGATTCTGTTTTAAATTTTTGAGACCTATTCTGATAAGGACTGACCCCAGGACCAATAGCTATATAAAGGGAGTGAGTCTCATGATTTACTCAAATCAATTTGAGAGATTAAGAGTGATACTCTTCTAGTGAGCAGTTGAAAACTCCCTGAGAGCTTTTGTTCACAAATCACGAACACTAGCTTTAGGTTCTCTTTATTGGTTGGAAGGAGAGTCACCGGTGGAAGAACTGTACGTGTGAGCCCACACTCACTCAGGTTGTGGATAGAGAATAGCAAAGAAGACCAGTTGGTTAAGGCTCTTATGGAACGTTACTTCTCTACACAGGTTACGGAGGTTCTTCAGCACACAGAGGTTAGTAAGATCTGTCTAATTTATACATATAACATGTCAAACTTGTGTTTTGGAAATTACTCTAATGAAAAATTTTTAAAAATTATGCTACGCACTTTATTTCAAACAATTGGTATTAGAGACATGGTTTTTACATAAATTTACAAGTTTGTGATCATGTTATATGCATAAATTTTGTGATCTTAATCTCTCATATGCTTGAATTGAATTTTATAGAGAGATGGCACTCTAGGTTTCTATATAATAATATGTTGTCATGGATTATGTGGTGAATATTTATTAATTAATTATGGTTGATTAAATCGTTGTTTAATTATTAATTAATTAATTAATTCATACCGGTTATGGTTCCTTAGAGGTTAGAATGTGTATATAGGTTTTTCATGTAATTAGATGGCGGACTATCATCTCCGTCTAGGAATTGTTATTTAATTTTAAATTTGTAAGAATTTTGTAATTAAATGATTATTCGAAGAAGACGGAATGAGAAGTCGAATCTTAAAGATTGATGATGGCGCCTCCTGGTATTTCTTAAGTCTCTAATTTTATGTTTTTGAATTGTTGAAAATAAAATTGATGAATTGCATTAAAATTGTATTTTCTGGAATGAGGGTTTTCTGCTCGGTCGGCAAGCCAGATGTCACAGTTCGATAGGCCGATGGTCACAGATCGGCAGGCCGGACGTGTGGTCCGACAGGCCGATAGTGGGGCAGAAATTGAGGTGCTCTACTGGTAGGCCGAACTTTCAGTTCGGCAGGTCAAATTTTTATGGATCGGCAAGCCGATGAAGCATGACCGGCAGGCCAATCATCCAAATCGGCCTGCCGACCAAGAGTTGCCAAGTGTCCAGAAAAGGTGCAATTTTTTCGGTGTAGTTTTAATTTTACTTTTGGGACGATTCTGAGAAACATTAAATTTGGATATGACCGAAAATACGAAGTATTCGATTCATACGGGATTGAAGACTTGAAGATGGGTATTACATGAAGAAGGATACAGCTTGAGGATTCAAGGATGAAGAATCGATAAATGTCTCGATTATTCTCTTGTAATCTTAGTTTTCTATTCTCTAGGGTGGAACCATAATATTACGGTTAATATTATTTTGCTTGTAGCTTTGCTTGATTGCTTTACTTGTCTGCATTATAATATGATTTACCATGTATATTAATAACATGTCATATAGAATAGGGAGTGCCACTCATATTAAAATTGTTCATGCATAATTTTAAAATAAAACCTTGACATCAAAAGATTGAGTGGGAGAAGGTTTTCGAAGAGAGGACCTAAGGCCTCCATCGTTGGTCCATAGGAAGAACATGGTGGTCCCGATCCCTAGAAAGGGATTTCTATCATGTACCAGCTTGGATCTCTGAAAGGATAAGGTATTTTAGTATGATTTATGGTTGCACACCCCTAAGTGGTGATTATAAATCATGGATAAAATATTGAAACGGTAGTTATACACTCACGTTAATTTTATTTTTAACCTCCCCTAGGAGCTCTGTTAATAAAATTAATGGCCAAAGAAACGATTATTAATATATGTTGGATCATATGGGTCCTAGATGGCATATATTAATCAGGAGGGGATCCGTGTTCCTGATTGAATTTGGCATGACTCTCCTAGGAGCTTGTTGAATTCTGAGTTGGGAATTATCGTTGTAAGGTTGTGATATTTTCAAGGTTTTGACACATAAACACATTTGTATGATTTTACATGATTGTATTATCTTACTAAATTATTATATATGTTTGCTTATATTTGGTATATGATTCTTTATTGTAGATTAAGAATGTCTAAAAACGTTTTATCATTGATACTTGACAAAAACCAATAAACCGGGGAGAATTATAACGATTAGAAACAGAACCTGGACATCGTCCTATCCTTTGAGAAATTGAAATATGTACTGATAACCCCTTGTCCTCCTTCGCCTACGGGAGACTCAAGTAATGAGCAATTCCAAGCGTACGATCGCTGGAAAGATGCTAATGATCAGGCCCGCTACTTTGTTATGGCTAGCATGAGCAACGTACTGTAGGCTCAACATCAGGATTATGAGACTGCGAAGCAGATCTTGGATAATCTTGAGGAAATGTTTGGAGGCCAGGCCATAACAAAGCGACAAGGGGCGCTTCAAAAACTCTTAAGCTGTAGACAGAGACCAGGGACATCTGTAAAGGAGCACATGATGTTCGTCATAGGTTACCTCGCTGAGGCTTAAACCAATGGAGCCGACATCGATGCTGAAACTCAGATGACTATGGTCTTTGAGACTCTGTTTAAGAAATTTATTCCGTTTAAAGCTTCTTTTAATTTAAGTAATAGACGGGATATGACCTTGACAGAACTGATGAAACATTTACAGGAGTTCGAACTGCTGATCATGGAGTCTCCTGCTGGTGGTGAGGCCAACATGGTAGCTGCTTCTAGTTCCAATCCTAACTTTGGGAATGGAAAGAAGCAACGGGCCAAGAATGGGAAGTCTTCTATTCCTGCTGCTACCAAGAGCAAGAAGAAGAAGAAGAAGAACCCAAAGAAGCTTAAGTGCTTCTTCTGTGGTAAGGCCGGGCATATGAAGAAGCATTGCAAGGACTTCCTTTCCAAGGGAGGTAGGTGTGATCTTCTATATTTAGAAACTTTTTTGGTTGAGGAATCCAGTGACATCTGGGTCATAGATTCCGGTGCAACTAATCATGTTTGTTTTTCTCTGCAGTGATTCAAAGAAATGAGAAGTCTGCTGTGTGAAGACTTAACGCTTCGGATGGGCGATGGATCCTTGGTCTCAACGAAAGCAGTGGGAGATGTCCATCTTTACTTTGATAATTATAGGAATTTAATTTTGCGAGATTGTTTTTATGTTCCTAAATTTAAAAGGAATTTAATTTATGTATCTTCTTTATTTAAAGACTCCTACGTGGTATCTTTTAATGAAAAAGTGGTGATTCGTAAAAACAAATCTTTTATCTGTTCTGGATGGATGCAAATAATCTATATTTTATCAAACCTAAGATGGACTTATTGCTTAATGCTGAGATAAATGATAATGACTCAAAAAGACTTAAAACTTCTCACTCTAATAAGACTTATCTTTGGCATTTGCGCCTTGGCCATATTAACCTGAATAGGATTCAAAGGATGGTAAGGGATGGACCTTTAAGTCACTTAAAGGTGGAATCTATGCCTCAATGTGAATCTTGTTTGGAGGGTAATGACCAAAAGACCATGCGGGTCTAAAGGCAATAGGGCCGAAGGGGTTCTAGAACTTGTGCATAGTGATGTTTGCGGGCCAATGAACATCCAAGCACGAGGAGGGTATGAGTACTTCGTCACTTTTATTGACGATTACTCAAGATATGGGTATGTGTACTTGATGCACCACAAAAGGGAAACTTATGATAAGTTCAGGGAGTTTCGGGCTGAAGTGGAAAAGCAATTGGGTAGACCCATAAAGGCACTTCCATTTGATCGAGGTAGGGAATACCTTTCTGATGAGTTCTTGGGACACTTGTTAGAGAATCAAATTTTATCTCATTTGACTACGCCGAGCACTCCACATCAGAATGGTGTAGCAAAGAGAAGGAATAGGACTTTGTTGGACATGATTCGGTCCATGATGAGTTATTCATCATTGCCTTTATCCTTTTGGGGATATGCACTACAAACCGCATGTTATCTTTTGAACAATGTGCCTTCAAAATCGGTCCCTAAAACTCCTCACGAGTTGTGGACAAGACGGAAGACATCCTTAAACCATATTCGCATATGGGGATGTCCGGCTCATGTCCTGTTTAAGGATCCGAATAAGTTGGAAGCACGTTCGGAAGTTTGCGTGTTTGTATGATATCCAAAAGGGACTAAAGGGGGTTATTTTTATAACCCAAAGGAAAATAAAGTCGTGGTTTCAACTAATGCAACTTTCCTTGAGGAGACTTACATGGACGACTTTAAACCTTGAAGCAAAGTGGTGCTTGAGGAGTTAAGGGGTGATCTATTCACTCTGAAGGTTCCGAAAAAAACCATTCCGATCGGTGTAGAAAAACCAAACAAACCTGAACAACAATCTCAGGGGCTTCGCCATAGTGGGAGGATCGGGCGTCAACCTGAGAGGTATATGTTCAATGGGGAGGTCTTCTTGGCCGAACCGGATGAACATGACAAGGATACTTATACTTATGCAGAAGCTATAGAGGATGTTGATTCAAGACTCTGGACAGAAGCCATGAACATAGAGATGAAGTCTATGGAGACTAATCGGGTCTAAGAGCTTGTAGATCTTCCCGAAGGGGTAAAACCCATAGGGTGTAAGTGGATCTACAAGAGGAAAAGGAAGGAATCGACTATGAGGAAACCTTTTTGCCTGTAGCCATGCTTAAGTCCATCTGGATTCTCTTGTCCATAGCAGCCGCTCTCGACTACGAGATTTGGTAGATGGATGTCAAGACGGCTTTTCTGAATGGCTATCTTGATGAGTCCATTTATATGGAACAACCAGACGGGTTCAAGGTCGCAGGTCAAAAGGGTAAGGTTTGTAAGCTGCTAAAGTCTATTTATGGACTTAAACAGGCTTCTCGTTCTTGGAACATAAGATTTGATCAAGTGATCAAGACTTATGGGTTCTCACAAAATGTGGATGAACCATGTGTTTACAAACACATTAAGGATGGGAAGGTGGTTTTTCTACTACTCTATGTAGATAACATTCTGCTAATTGGCAATGACGTTGGGGCGTTGTCATCGGTCAAATTATGGTTGACCAGCAGTTTGACATGAAGGACTTAGGTGAGGCTAATTTTGTTCTTGGTATCCAGATCTTTCAGGATAGGCAGAACAAAATGATAGCTTTGTCTCAGGTCGGCTACATAGATAAAATTCTCAGGAGGTTTGCAATGCAGGATTCCAAGAAAGGTGGGCAACCATCTAGGTCTAGAATTACTCTTTCTAAGAAAGACTCTCCAAAGTCTTATGAAGAATGAGAATACATGAAGAAGGTGCCTTATGCTTCGGTAGTGGGTAGTCTCATGTATGCCATGCTTTGCACACGAACGGATATTAGCTATGCGGTCGGGATTGTAAGTCAATTTCAGGCGAAACCAGGACCAAACCATTGGGTTGTGGTAAAGCATATTTTCAAGTACCTGAGAAGGACTCGAGGGTATATGATTGTGTATTCGGGTGAGGATTTAACTCCTGTTGGATATACTGATTCAGATTTTCAATCCTGTCTAGATTCTAGGAAATGAACTTCAGGGTTTGTGTTTACTCTGGGAGGCGATGCCATCAGTTGGAGAAGTGTGAAGCAAGATTGCACTTCGGATTCAACGATGGAGGCCGAGTATGTGGCGGCTAGTGATGCTTCGAAAGAAGCAGTGTGGCACCGCAAGTTCCTTGGGGATCTTGAGGTAGTTCCTAGTATGGATAAAGCGGTATCTCTGTACTGTGATAACAATGCGGCGGTAGCTAATGCTAAGGAACCAAGATTTCACAAGAAGAGTAAGCATATTGATCGGAAGTATCATGTTATAAAGGACTTCGTTGAGGGCGGGCATGTCACGGTGTGCAAGATCGCGTCAGAGGACAATTTAGCTGATCCATTTACAAAGACATTTACTGGGAGAGTCTTCGAGAGGCATGTGGAAGCTATGGGGATGCAAAATTTGCTATATTTACTCACTTAGTGCAAGTGGGAGATTGTTAGACATGAATGCCCTAAGGAGTAAAAATGTAATACGTTTTTAGAGACATTTTTATCAATAAAGAATTTATTCATTTATATATACCAAATCTTGCCCTCTTTACGTTCATGTTTGTTGAATGTATGATAAGCAAACAGTAGTCTGAGATTGTCAGTCTAAACCTTAAGAATTGGGCATATGATGGACTAATTATGCGAAAGACACGATTCTTATGGTGACGGTCTAAAACATATGATCCGCAATCGAGGGAATAAAGTTGGGCGATTTATTCATGTAAAGATTGTTATGTTGTCTATATCCCTTATGGGAGAAGGTTTGTCTTGACCATCGGAGTTGGACTCCGTGAATAGAAACATTGGCACGTTGTCATAGGTGATGATGTGTTGGATCGGGACATAAAGTAAATTGATTTGGATTAATAATTCTATCTCGGCAAATCGATTCACTTTAGACAGTCATTTGTATTGTATCTTAATCCTGAGATGAATAGTGGGCCCGTTATCTCGACTTGTGTCTTTTGATGTACCAAAGGGTGACACCCACATCTCAATAGTGGTATGCATGCCGGTACATTGGAGGCATGACTCTTGATAGCATAGACTTGTTATTCATAGATATGGAATCCATAGCTCCTCTTTAGGAGTAATGATATCCTCTTATTTGTGTTGTCCTGCAATTGGAAAACTAGAGCACTCAACCATTTGGATACATAGGTGTAACCAAATAGTATACTATCTTTGGATGGTAAGTTTTCTAATGGTGAGACAATGGAACGTAAGATAAAAATAATTGGGAAGGTAAGACAGAACTTGTCCTTAAGCCGATTATGGATTATCATATGGGGATACGATACACTATGATATGTCATAGAGACTTAGCTACACAAGCTTCGTAATTCTATAAAGTTTGAGAGTGCAGCTCCAAGCTTTTAGTGGAGTAGCATTGGAGTTGATAATTGTGAAATGTATATCTGGGATATTGGGTTTCATAATTATCATGAGCTTGAACTTTATAGGTCCATTTGGTCCCCTTTGCTAGCTCACAAAATCCTGTAATGACACGGCATGCTTTTCCAATAATCGGAGACTTATGTCAGATTTATCAGATTAGTTTAAAATTTGTAAGAATCAAATAATTCATGTCTGTTTATCGGTTGAATTAATTTTGTAAGAAATTAGTTCAAGATAAACTTGTTGAATTATTGCGGTCAGATAATTCTTGTCTGTTTAGCGGTTGGTTTAATTTTGGACAAATTAGATCAAGATAAACTTGTAGAATTATTGTGAATTGATTTATTTTCTTAGAGAGTATCTTGATAAAGTTTTTTTTGATTAGATAACTTCTCTATTGGGTTATTTGAATCAAAACTGAGACTTTATCTTTTAGAATCTCGGGTGGAAAATAAAAGATTCGTGGAGATTTTTTCTCCAGAGTTCGGCCTACCGGATGATGTGTTCGGCCTATCGATGGGGCCTGTTCGGCCTACCGATCAGCGAGTGGTAAGATTACGCGTTTTCACGCTGATCTTGTCAGATATTGATCCGAACTTGATTCTGTTTCGAGTTTTTGAGACCTAATATGATAAGGACTGATCCCAGGACCAATAGCTATAAAAAGGGAGTGAGTCTTATGATTTACTCAGATCAACACAGATCAATAGAGATCAATTTGAGAGATTAAGAGTGATACTCTTCTAGTGAGCATCTTAAAACTCCCTAAGATCTTTTATTCACAAATCACGAACACTAGCTTTGGGTTCTCTCTATTGGTTGGAAGGAGAGTCACCGGTGGAAGAGCTGTACGTGTGAGCCCACACTCACTCCGGTTGTGGATAGAGAATAGCAAAGAAGACTAGTTGGTTGAGGCTCTTCTGGAATGTTACTTCTCTATACAGGTTACAGAGGTTCTTCAGCACACAAAGGTTAGTAAGATCTGTCTAATTTATACATATAACATGTCAAACTTGTGTTTTGGAAATTACTCTAATGAAAAATTTTTAAAAATTCCGCTGTGTACTTTGTTTCCAACACTTTTTGGTGGCTGTGTTAAGTTATATATGTAATTGGGAACTATATTATGGTGATAATGACTGTATTTTAATATTTGGTGTTACACTAAGACTGTGGTTTGTATTTAAAGTTTAGTTTTATTTTCTGTTTATTTTCAAAGACCCATGGGCATTGTTTTATTATTTTGAATGATATTGAATTTAAGTTTATATTTATTTATTCAATACTGCTAATCCCCACATAGGGGTGTTACAAAACTTTTAGTGTCAGAGCCTAGGGTAGGTTAACCTAAGGGGTGTAGCACCATCTTAAAAATCAATCTTTTGAAATGGTTGTTAAAGTTATGTGTTAATGTCATCATCATTAGGTACTAATTTTGGTTAAATTTACTCAGTTAGTAGAAAATTATTCTGCCAAGACGTCAAGTACAATCAACTAAGCAATCACAACCAGCTGAACATGTTCAAGAAGTTGAGCAACCTGAGCCAATGGAACAAGCTCAAAGAGGTGAACAACCCTGATAGGCAGCACAACCTCCACTAGCTGTGCTGGAAGTAAACCATTTAGGACAAATACTTTAAGCCTTGCAAAACATGCAAAGACCTGTAGAGTCTCGTGATCCCGAGCAACGACATTTAACTTTGTTAAAGGAGTTTATGAAGCCAAAATCCCCTACATTTAACAGAGAACATAATCATGTCATAGCAGAACAATGGCCTAGGGCAGTCAAAAAGAAGTTGGATACCTTGGGGATCCCACAAGAGCATTGGGTTAGCTTTGCAACTTATATATTTGAGGGTAAAGCCAAAGAATGGTGGGACCTACAGAAAGATGACTATGATGTGTCGAACCTTACATGAGATCAGTTCGAAACCATATTACGCAACACTTATATTCCTCAACACCATAGGCAAGCGATGATGCAAGAATTCAAAAACTTGGTGCAAGGTGATATGACAGTAGCTGAATATCATCCTCGATTTATAGAATTGTCTTGCTAAAATCTTGGAGTTGTATTGGATCCCATGGCGAGATGCAAGACATTTTGAAATAATTTGAGACCGAAAATTAAACAACTGATAGCTGCTATCCCATTAACAAACTTTCTTGAACTTGTAGCTACGGCCCAGTGGGTAGAAACAGAACTAAACAACTCCTATAGAGAGTACAAGTGTTCTGGTGGGTGTATGAAGAAAATAAATAAAAAGAAGAGGTCTCAAGGGCAGGTCACATGATAGAACGAAGTGAGTATTGGATCGAGTAGCAGTCACTTCCAACCGTACGTTTGTCATTATTGTGGACAAGTGAGACATCTGAGGAGGAATTGCCCTAACCACCCGACACCATCATCTTTTGCTCCAAGACCTCAACGAAGTCATTTTGGCTCTGCTATATGGGAAGGCAGTCAAAACCGTGGAGTATCCCAACAAAACTCGTTGGCTTCCTAAGTTTTAGTTACTTAACCATGAGGATTCCCGCCCCAATACAACTATCAACCACGACCACAAGGTTCTAGTTTCTATCCCAATCATAAATTTCAATCGACTCTTGAGGGTTCAATGAATCAAAGGCCATATTTTCCTAAGAGGAATAATAATAATGCTAGTAGTAGCCAGGGGAAACAGGAGCAGAAGGATAAAGGAAAAGCATCGGGTTAGGCTTTCACTATTACGGCTGCAACTGAACAAGCAAAGTAGGCTGACCACTCTGTTGTAAATGGTATGATCCACATGTCTCATTCTTGGGCTCATGCATTATTTGACACTGGCGCTTTACATTCATTTATATACATGCTATTTGCTTCTATATTACAACTAGAAATAGAAACATGTAGCTCGCTGCTAACCATTAGCACACCAATGGGTTGGATAGCTGAAGTTTTCATAATTTGTAAATTAGTGTTATTGTTATAGAGGAACATAAACTATCAGCCGACCTATATGTCATAACTATGATGGAGTTTAATGTAATCCTAGGAATGGATTGGATAACTAAATATCAGGCGATAGTAGATTGTCATAGGAAACGTGTCTCTTTATTCACCCAGAATCGACAAGTCATCGAATTTCAAGCAAAGACAGGGACAGTGACTCCAGCTCCTGTGCTAAAGGCTTGTATTGGAGGACGAAGGAACTTCACCAATCTTGGGGGATCTTTGCTTTAAAGGGAGAATCTAAGAGGAATGATTCATCTTCTCACATTCCTATAGTGGACGAATTTCCAGATGTCTTTCTAAATGAATTGCTTGGACTTCCACCTAGTAGAGAAATTGAGTTTGTCACTGATCTAGTTTCAGGAGCAGCGCCTGTTTCCATTGCTTCGTACTGAATGGCACCTGCTAAGAAGGTGGAATTAAGGATGCAGTTGGATGAACTAATAGAGAGAGGATTTATTTGACCAAGTACATCAACTTGGGGAGCTCTAGTGCTATTTGTAAAGAAACATGATGGATCATTGAGACGCTGTGTCGATTATCGCTAGCTTAATCAACTAACTATCAAGAAAAACTATCTGTTACCTTGAATTGATGAGTTGTTCGATTAGTTGGGGGGAACTTGATCTTCTCAAAGATTGACTTACGATCCACATATCACCAACTAAAGATACAAGAAGAGGACATTCCAAAGACCGCTTTTCAGACTCGCTATGGTCACTTTGAATTCCTCATCATGCCTTTCGGGTTAACCAATGCACTAGCGGCTTGTATGGACTTGATGAACTGTGTCTTCCGACCATACTTAGATCAATTTATCATTGTCTTCATAGATGATATCTTGATTTATTCCAAAACTAAAGAAGAGCATGCTAAGCATTTGAGGATTGCTTTACTAATGTTAAGAGAACACGGTCTCTATGTGAAGAAGGAAAAGGGTGGCTTTGGATGACAAAAGTCAAGTTCCTTGGACACGTTGTCTCCAAAGAAGGCATCTTAATGGACCCTTCCAAGATTGAAGCAATGCTAAATTAGGAACAACCAAGGAACAAGACGGAGATCCAAAGTTTCCTCAGATTAGCTGGATACTATTGGCGTTTTGTGGAAAATTTTTCAAAGATTGCTTCTTCACTGACAAGATTTACAAGGAAGAATGTCAAGTTCATGTAGGATGAAAAATGTAAAGAAGCATTCATAGAACTGAAGTGAAGACTCGCTAGTGCACCTATACTTATTATAACTAACAATGAGGAGCTTACACTATGTACACTGACGACTTAGGAAATGGTTTGGGTTGTGTGCTAATGCAGCATGGAAGAGTAGTTGCCTATGCCTCACACCAATTGAAACCCCATGAGAGGAACTACCCTACACATGATCTTGAGTGAGCTGCTATGGTTTTTGCGCTCAAGATTTGGAGATGTTATCTGTATGGCGTAAGGTTCAAGCTCTATATAAATCATCAAAGTCTGAAATATTTGTTTACTCAAAAGGATATCAACCCAAGACAATGTAGATAGACTAAGTGCATGGTGGATTACGACTTCAGTATACAATACCATCTTGGAAAAGCAAATGCAGTGGCAGATGCTCTAAGTCGTAAGAACAATAGAATCATGGCCAATCTAGCATTGGAGAATTAGAGGCGAGCAATCACCGTTGCTAGTCTTGACTTGCAATATTATGAAGATGATGAAAGAGCTTTCCTATTGAATGTGATAGCAACTCCTACGTTGATCCAGCAAGTAAAACAAGGACAATGGCATGATGAAGTATTACAAACGATTTAGGAACAAATACAAAACGGTGAACAACTGGATGGATAATAGATTAAGCTAGAAGGGTTCCTACTTTACAAAGGGAGATTAGTTGTTCTAGAAGATCCTTATCTCAGGCATATAGTATTGGATGAAGCACACCGCTCTAAATTTGCTATTCATCCTGGAAGCTCTAAAATGTATATGGATTTGAAATGACAATACTTGTGGCGAGGAATGAAACAAGATGTAGCAACTTTTGTTTCCAAGTGCATGATGTGTTAGCAAGTCAACGCAAAACATCAAAAGCTTGGAGGTGAGCTAAAAAGCCTACCTATTCTAGAATGGAAATAGGACCATATGACGATTGATTTTGTAACCATATTCCCTAGAACTCATGTGGGACATGATGCCATTTGGGTAATCATGGATCATTTGACTAAAACAGCCCACTTTATCCCAATCAAAACTAGCTATAACATCTTAAAACTATGTCAATTGTATGAGGAAAAGATCGTGGAATTGCATGGTGTACCAATGTCGATTGTTTCTGATAGGGATACACATTTTACATTTAAGTTCTAGAGAGGATTGCAGAAAGCTTTGAGAACTCAATTGAATTTTGGTATAGCTTTTAATCCTCAAACAGATGGACAATTTGAACGTGTCATTTAGATTCCTAAGAATATGATTCAAGCTTGTGTGCTGGACTTTGGAACCAAGTGGGCTACACAGTTGCCATATGTTGAGTTCGCATACAACTGTTACTGGGCAAGTATTGGAATGGCTCCATATGAGGCTTTATATGGTAGGCCTTGTAGAGCTCCATTGTGTTGGGCTAAAAAGGAAGAGTTCCTTGAACTTGGGCCTCAATTTATCAAAGAAACAATGGACAAAATCTAGATTATCTGAGAATCTCTTAAGACAGCTCAAAGTTGGCAGAAGAGCTATGCGGATAAGAGGAGACAACCTTTAGAATTCATGGTTGGAGACTTTGTGTTTTTTAAGGTGAAACCAAAACGTGATGTATCTCGATTTGGTGTTAAAGGAAAGTTAGCACCAAAGTATATGGGACTGTTCGAGATTGTAGAACGGATTAGGACGCTAGCATACTGTTTTAACCTACCACCACAATTATCTCATGTACATAATCTATTTGATGTATCGATGTTAAGAAAGTATGAACTTGAGCCTTCAGATGTGATCATGTGGACAGATGTCCCAATTTAGGGACATACGACCTATGAAGAAATTTCAATTTAGATATTAGATCATGAGATAAAAATGTTACATCATGATGTAGAGGAAGCTACATGGGAACTTAAGTCCTAGATGAGAGAGAGATACTCGTATTTGTTTTAATATTGTAATCAGTTGTAGGAAATTTTGGTGACAAAATTTTTAAAGGAGAGGAGAGCTATGACACCCGCTATTTTAACAGGTATTATTGTGTAAAATTTAATGCATAAAACATAATAATTTAAAATTTTGTTGTCTTCAAAATTGATAAATTTTTCTTGAATGTTCCATCTAATTTCAAAAATGCCACTTTGGCATTTTCTTATGAAAGTCTTTGAAGGAGACATTGAATACCAAATTCACACCAATCCCATTGTTTTTCTCTTCCCATACTTCCGTGAAATGCTCTAATTTGTCTCCTCCATGATTGCTTCTCTCACTTCTCTTTAAAACTTCATTTTCTCTTCCTCTTTGTCCCACAATTCCCCTACTTTTTCCTTATTTTTGTCTAAACAAACACACAGTAAGAACTTTTCCAAGGCAACCATAAATTCTAGCCATATCCGAAGCCAAGAAACTTGTTTTGAAGCCATTTCAAGCTTCCATCTACTCATAATCTGATCTTAGAATCTTGTGAACAAATTTAATATTTCATTTGTAAGTTTGTATATCCACAAGTTCGTCCAAATTTGTGTTCTTGAATATTAGTTTTCATGAGAAATTAGATATGTATATGTTTTGTTGCTACTTGGTGCATGTGTACAAAAATCTAAGCTTACATGCTTTAAACAGAGTCTATGTTGTATAGAAATGATTATATATTGTTTTTATGCTTAGAAAGCTGTTAGAAAACTAAGATTAAAAGAAAAACTCAAAAATTTGGATTTGGGGTTCTCTGTAGGAGTTTTTCCAATGAAAAATGACGTGTCATTTTTCATAGAAACTGCATGTCATTTTTCTCAAAAAACTACGTGTCGTTTTCTTAAAAACAACATGTCATTTTTCAAAAAAGGAGATTTAATAAAATCAAAGGCATATCTTATGCTTTAGGTGGGGTTTGAACCCCCAACCTCAATGATAAATAAAGGAGACCAAACCACTAGGACAATGATAATTATTTGACAACTTATGTTTCAGAAATAATAAATAGTTTTCCATAAAGTTTGTAATTCCAAATAATTTTATTTTAATGAATATCAAAATTTTTAATTATTTTATTCATAAAAAATTTTAAAATCGTATTATTTATTTTTTTAAAAAATTAATTTTAACATATTTTGTACCAAAATAAAATTTGTATATTTTATTGTTATTTTATAATTTGCTAAAATTAAGTTGGAAAAAGTGATATGCACAATTTTAGTGCATTAATGATTATGGCACACAAATAAAAATAAATGATAAATTGATATAATTCAAAACTAAGATTTAAGTTAAAGTATGGTTATTTTATATGCTTTAGGATAACAACATACTTGGAGCTTACGTGGTGAATTGTGTAAGCTGAAAATTATCAGTGGATATTTGTAAAGAGATAAGAATTGTATTACTCATCTTTTGTTAAATTAAAATTTGATTGTTTTACATTGTAAGATATATATATGATTTTTTAGGATGTGGATATGATTGTTAAATTAAAATTTGATTGTTTTACATTGTAAGATATTTATATGTATATGATTATACCATAACACGATGATGTGGAACTCGTCCGACATTGTACAACAAGGAAACATAATGATTTGATACATATTGTTGTAAATTGAGAAGCATAGCTAGGAAAACTAACTTTCTAAATAATGATTGATTATAGAGGAATTGTGAGACGTGAAGAGGGCGACGGTTACACCCTTGAACACGAATACCCTAAAAGGTAAAATAGAGGGAGGTGATGACGTTCCCTTAGGTCCAAAGTCCCAAAATGTATTGTACAGGAATCAACTTGGTGAGGACTTTGGGCTTGATGTCCCCCCACTAAAACACCCTTGGAAGGATTGGAGGGTGGTTAAGTGATGAGACTTAGAAAATGCACTTTTCTTAACGTTAAAATCAATCATTTTACAACAATTTAGTGAATGCACTTTTCTCATAAGGCTCCTTAATTACAACAATTTAGTGATAAATAGTGTTTTTGTGTCTTAGTGTTAAAATGTGTTTAAAAATGTGCTTTTAGTGTGTTTTTATGTTTAATAATATTTTCGGTAATTTTTAGAATCGTTTCAATGTTTTAAATATATGTTTAATTTGTGAATAATCAAAACCATAAAAATAATATTGTGTGATTTTATTTTGAGTCTTAATGTATTTGATAGTGTGCTCTGAGTTTGTAAATATGTCCTATTGTATTTTTAGTAATTTCTAAAAATATTTCCAAGTCATAAAAATTATATCTATGCTAAACCGAAAGAGACTAGAAATTTTAAAAGTTTATAATTAATTTTGTGTGTTTTAATATAAAATAAATATTTTTAATTTTTTTTGTAAATATTATGTTTGTAAAATAATTAATTTTAGTGTGTTTGTAAATTTTAGATTTGAAATCTGGAGGAAAAACGGAGCAAAATGGCATCAAAACAGACAAAATTAGACAACAAATGCCTCAAAAATCATTAAAAATTGAATTTTGGATATTGAAAGACACGTGGTGCATTTCTAGCCTTTGGATGAGCTGTCCAAATGATTGTGACTGTCCGAGGAAGGGACGCGTGTCATTACATCAGTCTCTACGTCAGCCAGGCTCTAGCATTGCGTTCCATGCGGCGAGATATAATTGGATCGTGCTACCTCACGCGTCTAAGAGAGTAGTTTAGGCCGCGCTGGATCTAGTGTTTCGGCTACACATGTTCTCGTCTCTTCATCCATCCAATCTGCATAAGAAGACTGATCTGACGGCCTAAATTTTTGGTCCCACTAGTCCCATTTTGTGCCCAATTTCCTCCACGGTTTGACCATTGGATCTTGCATTTAAAGGCCCAGATTGCATCCGTTCTAGTACGTGCAGCCGTCGCAAAGCAGAATACAAATGAATTTTCAAATAATCAAGCAAGGAATCTCATGTGGAGAAAAGGACACAATTTGTTTTAAAATATCAACAGAGTAGTTAAGCAAATTATATAAACAAATAATAAAAAAATGAATCAATAGTTTTTTTTAGAGCCCTATAAATACCAACCCTTTGATGCTCGGTTCTACATCCTCTTCTCGCAGTATGAAAATACTGCTACATAAATAGTTTAGTCTTTTAAATAGTTTAATTTTTATTTCAGTTTTTAGTCTAGCTTCTTGTAAAATATTTCTCAGTTTTTGTTGTAAAAAATTATGTTCAATAATATCATTTGTATTTTATTAAATATGTTTTTCTAAATACCTTTTTAGCTTCGGAGAGGGGGGGAAATTTTGATAAAATTACCTTAAATATTTTTGGTTTATCTTAGTTTTTTAAGTAGTTGTAATGCCAAAATATTTTCTTAAAAAACTTAGGATTTTAATATTTTCTTAGCTAAAACTCTACTAAAATTACGGTTTTAATTTGTCAATGACATAGGCTGACACATATAATGCTTGGGAGGACCTTTATTACTCGTAGACAAGAATGGCTTGGTAAACGCTTAACTTACTATCTTGGCTATTATTTTATTTAAGTTATGTTGAAATGCTACCTATTAATTAAGTTGTATTTTGTCTACATTATAGACATAGAATGACACAGTAAATGCTTGGTAACTCTTGATTTATTGTCGGCATAGGATGGCATAGTGTATACTTAAACCAACTAATAAACAAAAAGAAAAACTAAAATATATTTAAATAATTGTCAGAATGGAACCTTTAAACCTCAGCCGTGTTATTATTGTTGTTTTACTTCTTTAAATTGTCATTGTTATTGTTTTTACTCTGTTTAAGTTATTTTAAATTATCTGCATTTCTTGTTATTAAAATTCCAAATTATCAAAATCTAAAAATGAAAAATGTTGTAAAAATATATAAATATTATAAAAAGATTCTGTAAATAAAAAAAAATATTGATCCTTATATTTTTCAGCTTAATTAAAAAGAAAAAGTTAATATAATACATGTATTGGAACTGAATAAATCCTTCCCTGTGGGTTTGACCTCGAATTCACCGAGTAAGTATTACTTGAGACAACCTTATACTTGGGGTTAATTTAAAATTCTTTAATAGGTGTGAGATCAAGATTTTGGCACCATTGCTGGGGAACGTTATTGCTTTCTGTGCAGTATAATAGTGTATAATATATTTTCTTTTTCTTTTTCTTTTATATTGTGCTAACTTTTATGTTTTATTCGTTTTCTTTTGTTAATATTTTCTATTTTGTAGGTGTTAAGTACTGTTCACGTAGAAATCTACATGCGTTTTTTGTAAGTTACTCTTTGTGTAATAGTAATTACTATTCATGCTAATTACTATTAATGTCGCTATTTTACTCTTCAAAAAAATAATAATAAAAAGATAAAAAAATCCTAAATATCATAAAAATTTTATTTTCTTTCTTTGTTTTGTAAAATATTTATTTTGTTAAGTTTAGTTTTAGGTTTTTGCCTTAGAAATAAAACTTCATAAAATTTGAGATTAGGTTTTCCATAATACATAATAAATAAATTGTGTTTTTGTGAAAAGTATTTTTTGAGAAAGTTCTGTTTGGGTGCTAATACTGGTTTAAAATTCTTTCCCATAACCAGTTCACTTTTGTAGATTCTCCCAACACCAGTTATTCCAGGAACACTGTTTTGTCAAGGAGATTGGTTTTTAAGGAGCCTTAGCACCACCAATTTTTCCTGGGGACATTCTTGAAAAATATAATTTGTAAATTCTACAAAATCAATAAAGCAAATACTTTTTATTCACTACTTTATTCTCCCTGAGTAAAGAAAAGCTTAGTATCTGTCTATAAAATTTTGTAAATATTTAAATAATTTGTATGCCAGTCTAGTTTCATGAGTCTAAAAATCGTAGGTTAGGAAAAGTTTAGAACCACCTTTACTCTCTATTGTGTTTTCAAATTCACTAAAAATGGCTGATGATGAAAGTGTTCATAATGAAAATATCGGTAATCCACAAATCATCAATCTTGTTGTCCACTCAATGAGAGATTATTTGCAACCACCATGTGAATCCACTCCATCATGTTTGGTTTTTTCTTGCAATGCCCATCACTTTAGGTTTAAACCTGGAATGATTAACTTGCTTCCCAATTTTCATGGTTTGGAATCTAAAAACCCATATCTGCACCTTAGAGAGTTTGAAGATATTTGGGCTACCTTCACTGACCAGGAAGTTTTGAATGAAATTGTTAAGCTTAAGCTTTTTCCTTTTTCTTTAAAAGACAAAGCTAAAACTTGGCTTACTTCTTTAAAACCAAGGTCAATAGGTACATGGCAAGAAATGCAAACTGAGTTTCTAAAAAAATTCTTTCCAACACATAAGACCAATGCTTTGAAAAAACAAATTCAAAATTTTTCCCAAAATGCAAAAGAAGTTTATTTCCAATGCTAGGAATGATTTAAGGATTTGTTGAATTCTTGCCCACATAATAGTTTTTAAAAATGGCATTACATTAGTTTTTTTTTATGAAGGTTTAACTCCTAAAATCCATCAATTTGTTGAAACAAAGTGTAATGGAGAATTCCTTGATAAAGAACCTGATAAAGCATTAGATTTTCTTTATAATTTGGCTGATAACTCTCAATACTGGCAGCATAGTAATTATAAAGGCTCAAGTAGATCTAATCATGCTAATTCTCAAAGAGGTGTCCATCAACTTAGTCAAGAAAATGATCTAAATGCTAGAATTGCATGTTTGGCTAAAAAGATCGAAGCCATGGAACGTAGGAATGTCCAAGAACCCAAAATTGAAATTTTGTGTAGTGTTTGCCAAACTCTAGGTCACTCAACTTATGAATGCCCAATTTTTAAGGAAGAGTCTCATGAATAGGTGAATTACACAAATCAATTCGATCTACCTAGAAAGCCATTTCCATCCTCACATTCTGACACATACAATTTACAATGGAGAAACCATCCCAATTTCTGTTGAAAAAATGATCAACCATAACAACAATTTCAACCACCACCACCATTTCCACCACAAAATTCTCAAAGTCATCCACCATTTCTACAACAATCTCAAAATCCACAATTTCCATCAAATTCTCAAAATTTTCAAAGGCCTCCACAAAATTTTTCTAAAAATCTTCAATCTCGAATTAAACTCTTGAAGACACTTTGCAATCTTTCATTCAACCTCAAAAATCATTCATTAAAAAACAGGAAGTTTGTAATACTCGCACTTCTCAAGACATTCATGAAATTAAAGAATCCATTTCCAAACTCACTTCTTCCCTTCACATTCAAGAAAAAGGCAAATTTCCTACTTAACTTGTACATTATCCATCTGCAAATGAAGTTACCTCTTCTAGTTCACAATTACAGCAAGAAACTATTAATTTTGTCACAACTCTTCGAAGTGGAAAAGCTATTGATAAAACTAATCTTTCAAAAGATCAGAAGATTAACTCAGCTTTGAAAAGTGGTGAAAAAATTAATAGTAATGAGGAAAATTCTAAAAAAGAAAAGAGTGTTTCAAATGAAAAATTTGTTCCAAAGGTTCCATTTCCTCAAGCTTTGCTTTCAAAAGAGAAATCTAACAAAAATACTGAAACTTTTGAACTGTTCAAACAAGTCAAAATTAACATTGCACTTTTAGATGCAATTAAACAAGCTCCATCTTATGCTAAATTTTTAAAAGATTGTTGTACAATTAAAAGGAAGCATAATGTGACTAAAACCGCATTTTTAGCTGAGAATGTTAGTTCCATCATTCAACATGATTCATCATTGAAATACAAAGATCCTGGTTGTCCCACAATTTCTTGTATCATAGGAAATACTCAAATTGAACATGCTTTGTTAGACCATGGTGTTAGTATCAACCTTTTACCTTATTTTGTTCATCAACAATTAGGTTTAGGTGAACTAAAGACAACTTTTGTTACACTTCAATTACCTGATCGATTTGTAAAAATTCCAAGAGGTGTTGTTGAGGATGTGTTAGTCCAATTTGATAAATTTTACTACCTAGTAGATTTTGTTGTTTTGGATACACAACCTGTCACAAATTCAAATGTTCAAATTCCTACCATTTTAGGTCGTCTATTTTTTGCAACTTCTAATGCTTTAATTAATTGTAGAAATGGAATACTAAAATTGTCTTTTGAGAATATGACTTTAGAATTCAACGATTTTAACATGGCACAATAACCCTCTGGAAAATGCAAAGTGAACTTTGTTGAGAACAGTACTTCTGGAACATTTGTTGATCCTTTGACTGATTTGGCTATTTCTTTTGATTTGAATGTTCCACCCAAAGTTGATAACCATCCTGTGAATGTCTTTGTTGACCAACCTCTTGAAGCTGAAAATTCAAGTTTTGAATCTGAATGTGAAAATGAAGTTTTTGAAGAAGAACCCGAGGATGAGGTGATGGGTAACACTTTGGATGATCTCATATATGATCACACAGATGAAGAATAATTTCAGCAAAGGTTCTTTGTAGCTGCTGGCAACTTAACTTTTTAGGAACGCTATCTTTTGGGAAGGTTCAGAGCAACTCTTCCAACAGTCATCAACATTGACGACTCCGATTCTGATTTTGAAACTGAAATCATAGTTATAGATTAATGCTTGTATTGTTTTTATGTTTTTTGTATCTTTATTTTTTTTTTTTTTGAAAAATCAGAAAAAAATTTCAAAAATTCATTAAAATGGAAGAAATTATAAAGGTTACAATCCACAAGATCAGTTGGTACTTTTGTATCAACAGCCTCTAGAAATGTATTTTAATGAAATGATTTTTGATGAATTTTTCTAAATTTTAGACTTTTATAAATAATAAAAAAAACATAAAAATTCAAAAACACAATATTTCTTAGTATTTTGTTAGGTTACTTTTCTTTTAGCCCATTTTAGTTTAAACCATTATCCATGTGTATGTATTTGTACAGTATTTCTCATGTTTAAACAGTAATCCACCCTTTGTCTATAAAATCCGTTACTATGCATTTAAGCTAAAAAAAATTTGTTTTTTCTCCGTCTAAATTTCTCGATTTCTCTTTAACTCTCGAATTTTCTCTGTCTTCTCGCTAAAATTCCTAGAAAATTTTCAAAACTCTTTCAAAGTTCTTCGATCTTTTAAACACTTTTTCCAGAAAATCTTCAATCTCCTTTTCTTCTGCTTCCACAAAAATCTCCCCAATTCTTTCTCAGACTCTTTCTTGAAGTTTTCAATTCACTCTCAAGAATCTCAATTTCTTAAACTTGGATCCGAAATATGAGCACTTAAAGAAATATTTCCCTTCACTTTCCCAAAGAGAAATAAAAAAGAAGTACAAAACTAGAGTCACTCGTCTTTGAGTACTTTCACATTTTAAACTTCCTACTGACATTAAGATGTACATAGAAGGTCTTGTTCATCCAAGTGATGTAAGTAATATAGGTTTACCTGGTATGGGTACAAGTTTGTGCGCCAAAAAAAGAAGAACTCGTCATATGGAATCAAAATGTCAAAAATGTTCTCGTCAAACTTGTTCTAGAAACTGTCCTTCACCTGGTTTCATATCTAGAAATAGAGAAGATAAAATTTAGTTATGTAAAAATGGTGTAAGGAATGAGAACTTAGAAAATCTCTGAGTTTCTCTTGAGTCCCATCCAAGTGGATATGTTGGGGGGGCTATGAAGCAACTCTGGCCTCAATTTCATGCAGAAAAGGAACTTCTTGGGAATCTGATGCTAAAAGACTCCATTGTACAGTTTGCGAGAATGTTAGATGGAAAACAAACTCAAGATCCTTCTACTTTAGAACAAGGTTTGTAAAGTATTTTTCTTTGTTTCTTTGTGTGTCTGTCTCTTAAAAAAATCATAAAAAAAATAAAAAAAAATGTTGAAAATTTATTCAAGATATGATCATGGTTTTAATGAAAATTCATCAAAATGACTGAGTAATGGAATTTTTGGAAACACGTTTTGATGAACATAAATTTTCTTTAACTCATTCTTGAATAAAATTTCATCAACAAAAAGATTTTTATTTTTTTTATTTTTACAGTAGTTGTTTAATAATTTTGATTGTACCGTTTATCTTTTAATAATAATATTTTAACTTTTCTTCTTTTGTCAGATGCACAATTTTCTTCTGTAGGTATCTTGCGTGTTGTGTAAGATAAGCTTTGCTTCGATTTTTAAAATTTTTTCCTATTTGTCAAAAGTTGTACAATAAAGTCTAGTTTGTCAAAAGCTAAATAGTTTTGTCAGGTAAAAATTTTCAAAAAGTTCTACAGTTGTGTCACATTTATCTATATGTCTTTATCTGTCATCACAGCTGTCTTTACCTAATTTTATCCAACATTCTCCTTAGATGTGTATAAAATCTCTTTAGTTCTTAAGTTTTTCTCAGAGCAGATTTGTTAGATAGAGTTAGTCTAAAAAAAAAAGAGTCCTAGTCTTAGTAACTATTATAGATTCCTCATCCCAGTCATCTTTAAAGTTCAACAATATCTGTGTGTTTTGTTGTTCTAAATCAGGAAAAGGTATTGATTACATAGAAGCTGCATTTCATTTAGGTTTTGTCTTGGCTAAGAAAAAGATAAATCTTGTCTATGGAGGAGGTAGTCTAGGTTTAATGGGTACTGTTGCTACTAGAAGTCGTTCTAGAGGTATTGGAGCTTCAGGTATTATTTCAGGTGTCTTCGCTCAAAGTTGTTTTTGTGGTCCTAACATTGGTGTTGAAAAAATAGTTGTAGGTATCCCTAAGTGAATAAGAGACATGGAGTTTGCTTTTGATGCTTTCATTGCTTTACCTGGAGGTTTAGGAACTCTAGAAGAACTTTTTGCCATTGCTAGTTGGAAATTGTTAGGACTACACTCTAAACCTATTAGTTTGTTAAATATAAATGGTTACTTTGATAGTTTGCTTGGTTTTTTTAGATCGTGCTATGGAACAAAGGTTTTTTGAAGAGTCAGGAAGAAAGATTTTTATCTCTGCCCCTACTGTAGAGGAATTGCTCGAAAAAAATGCAAGTCATTGATCCTAAGGTGGACACTGCAACATCAAAGTTCTGCGAAAGCATAAACGAGATCTGGATCTTTCTTTCTAAACTCTATCTCTTTTAGTTTTACCTATAGCATTATTGTTTATGTTTTTGTTTTTGTGTTTGTCTTTGAATAACCGCTCTTGTAAATATATGTTATTACTCTTCCTGCTTATTCTTGTTAAACATTGGGAACAATGTTCAATTTAGGTTAAGGGGAGAGGGTTGTGTCAAATTTTTTTTTGTGATTGAATTTGGGACTAGTTTTAAAAACCACGCAAAACAATAAATAAAAGGTGTGCTGTTTGTAATACTTTAAGATTCATGTGTTCCTAGGTCGAGATGGCTGAGTGAAGGATTTGTCTTAAAATGCATCTCGATAATGGTCTGAAAATGAAGTCCTTTGAGTTTGTAAATTTTCATCTTTGCATTTTTCTCCTTGTGTAGCATGCAAGTTTGAAGATGGTTGAGGTAAGGAATACTTAACATTCTTGAAACGCGTCTTCACCTGGGTAAAAATAGCTGAGTAATAGAGTGACTAGCATTCTTGAAATGTATTTCTACATGATTGTAAAAACTGTGTGTTTGCATTGCGTTTGATTATTAAAAAAAACTAAAAAAAATTAAAAAAAATTAAAAAATATAAAAACATTTTCAGTGATTCGCCTCCTTTCTAATGACAATATCAAGATTATAGCATTTTCTTGAATTAAGGTAAATCTTACATATTATTTATGTTTATGTCAGTTTGTTTAGTTTGCCTTATATTTAGGTTGAAAATTCTCCCAAAATTTGAACACTTAATCTTGCACTATGATTTGTTATATTAATTTAGAGACTGTTTATGTTAATATAATTTGGTTTATTTTTATAAAATCATATAACTTATTTAAATCCCTCTTAAGGCGAAATCCTAGATAACACTAAGTTATAGATATAATTTAGGCCATCTTTGGAACGTTTAAGCCTTTCAAGCCTACCTAAAAATATTTTATATCCCTAATTACCCCGTTGTGCTTAATATTCTATTTTCTTCATTACCCACATATTTAGCCTAGCCTTTTTAATAAATTCATAATCCATTTCTTTTACCTTTCACCCATAAGGCATTTGTTCTTTCCAGTGTAATTGGGTTTACGCCAATATTATAGGAGGTTGGGATGGGTTAAGAATATCTGTTACATCTATAATTTTATTTGCTTTTTAAGTTTGTTATGTTGAAAATCTTCAGTTATTTTGTATTTTAGTAAAAAAGAAAAAAGAAAAAAAAGAAAAAAAAGAAAAAAAAGTTAAATAAAGAGTGGTTGACAAAGGAAATTTCATTTCAAGTTTGGGATTATAAACTTTGGGAATAGATAGTATATTTTAAATGTTCAGGATTTTTGTAAGTGTCTTATGAGTGAACTGAGTCTCGAATATATCTTCGATCCTATCTTTGACCCAAGCCTTACATTACAAGTTGAATAAAGTCCTAAAGCTCTTTAACAAAGTGTTATTCTACATTAGTGGAGAGAGGGATGAAAAACAAATCTATAAGAATTTATCTAAATAAATTAGGTTATATTAATGTAAATTTATCTGGTTAATATGCATTGATTAGTAATAGAAATTCACACACACAGAGGAAAATTCATCTTAAATATTTGACATACTCTATAAATGAATCATAACTTAACTAATATTTACATTTTTACTTTGAAGCATGAATATGAGACAATCCTTGAGGAAAATCATAGACGACTCCCCAGCTTTTCAAAAATCAAAAAAACCTTTTGTCTGTTTTAAGTTTTATCGCATTAATTGCTCGGGACTAGCAATAAGCTAGTTGGAGGGTGTGATGAGACTTAGAAAATGCACTTTTCTTAACATTAAAATCAATCATTTTATATTAATAATTCTCATAAGGCTCCTTAATTACAACAATTTAGTGATAAACAGTGTTTTTGTGTCTTAGTGTTAAAATGTGCTTAAAAATGTGTTTTTAGTGTATTTTTATTTTAATAGTATTTTCAGTAATTTTTAGAATCGTTTCAATGTATTAAATATATGTTTAATTTGTGAATAATCAAAACCATAAAAATAATGCTGTGTGATTTTATTTTGAGTCTTAATGTGTTTGATAGTGTGCTCTGAGTTTGTAAATATGTCCTATTATATTTTTAGTAATTTCTAAAAATATTTCCAAGTCATAAAAATTATATCTATGCTAAACCGAAAGAGACTGAAAATTTTAGAAGTTTATAATTAATTTTGTGTGTTTTAATGTAAAATAAATATTTTTAATATTTTTTTGTAAATATTATGTTTGTAAAATAATTAATTTTAGTGTGTTTGTAAATTTTAAGTTTGAAATCTGGAAGAAAAACAAACCCAAACGGCATCAAAACGGACAAAATCAAACAACAAAAGCCTCAAAAATCATTAAAAATTGAATTTTGGATATTGGAAGACACGTGGAGCGTTTCTGGCCCTCGGATGAGCCGCCTAAATGATCGTGACCTCCTGAGGAAGGGATGCGTGTCATTACATCAGTCTCTGCATCAACCAGGCTCTAGCATTGCATTCCACGTGGCGAGATATAATTAGCGCGTGCATAACCTGCGCAAACAAACTTCACGCGTCTCAAAGAGTAGTTTAGGTCGCGTCGGATCTAGTGTTTTAGCTACACGTGTTCTTGTCTCTTCATCCATTCGATCTGCATAAGAAGACCAATCTGACTGTCTAAATTTCTAGTCCCAATGGTCCCATTTTAGGCCCATTTTCCTCCGCGGTTTGACCGTTGGATCTTGCATTTGAAGGCCCAGATCGCATCTGTTCCAGTATCTGCAACCACCACAAAGTAGGAGATTACAAACGAATTTTCAAATAATCAAGCAACGAATCTCATGTGGAGAAAAGGACACCATTCGTTTTAAAATATCAACAGAATAGTTAAGCAAATTGTATAAAAAAATAATAAAAAAAAGAATCAATAGTTTTTTTTAGAGCCCTATAAATGCCAAGCCTTTGATGCTCGGTTCTACATCCTCTTCTCGCAGTATGAAAATACTTCTACATAAATAGTTTAGTCTTTTAAATAGTTTAATTTTTATTTCAGTTTTTAGTCCAGCTTCTTGCAAAATATTTCCCAGTTTTTGTTGTAAAAAATTATGTTCAACCGTGTTAATATTGTTGTTTTTGTTGCAAAATATATTTAAGATAATTGCCAGAATAGAACCTTTAAGCCTCAACCGTGTTATTATTGTTGTTTTACTTCTTTAAATTGTCATTTTTATTGTTGTTCCTCTACTTAAGTTATTTTAAATTATCTGCATTTCTTGTTATTAACGTACCAAATTATCAAAATCTGGAAATGAACAATGTTGTAAAAATATGTAAATATTGTAAATATATTATGTAAATAAAAAAAATATTAATCCTTATATTTTTTAGCTTAATTAAAAAGAAAAAGTTAATATAATACATGTCCTGGAGCTGAATAAACCCTTCCCTGTGGGTTCGACCCCGGATTCACCGCGTAAGTATTACTTGAGACAATCTTACACTTGGGGTTAATTTAAAATGCGTTAACAGTCACGAGATCATCAAGCGCACCTATTTGGGTTTCAATAAGTTGAGTGATACTTTATTGAATGTGGATGCCTAGGAATAATGGTGAATTATAATATTTGTATAGATTTATATGTATGAAACTCGATAATGGTTAACTATGGTATCTACAGAATGTGATAATTGTTAGACATGTATGCCCTAAGTAGTAAAAATGTAATACGTTTTTGGAGACATTTTTATCAATAAAGAATTTATTCATTTATATATACCAAATATTGTCCTCTTTACATTCATGTTTGTTGAATGTATGATAAGCAAACAGTAGTCTGAGACTATCAGTCTAAACCTTAAGAATTGGGCATATGATGGATTGATTATGCGAAAGACACGATTCTTAAGGTGACGGTCTAAAACATATGATCCGCAATTGAGGGAATAAAGTTGGGCGCTTTACTCATGTAAAGATTGTTATGTTGTCTATATCCCTTATGGGAGATGGTTTGTCTTTACCATCGGAGTTGGACTCCATGAATAGTAACATTGGCACGTTGTCATAGGTGACGATGTGTTAGATCGAGACATAAAGTGAATTGATTTGGATTAATAATTCTGTCTCGGCAAATCGATTCACTTTAGACAATCATTTGCATTGTATCTTAATCCTGAGATGAATAGTGGGCCCACTATCTCGACTTGTGTCTTTTGATGTACCAAAGGGTGACACCCATATCTCAATAGTGGTATGCATGCTGGTACGTTGGAGGCATGACTCTTGATAGCGTAGACTTGTTATTTATAGATATGGAATCCATAGCTCCTCTTTAGGAGTAATGATATCCTCTTATATGCGTTGTCCTGTAATTGGAAAACTGGAGCACTCAACCATTTGGATACATAAGTGTAACCGAATGGTATACTATCTTTGGATGGTAAGTTTTCTAATGGTGAGACAATGGAACGTAAGATAAAAATAATCGAGAAGGTAAGACAGAACTTGTCCTTAAGCCGATTATGGATTATCATATAAGGATACGATACACTATGATATGTCATGGAGCCTTAGCTACACGAGCTTCGTAATTCTATAAAGTTCGAGAGTGCAAGTCCAAGCTTTTAGTGGAGTAGCGTTGGAGTTGATAATTGTGAAATGTATATCTGGGATATTGCGTTTCATAATTATCATGAGCTTGAACTTTATAGGTCCATTTTGGCCCCCTTTGCTAGCTCACAAAATCCTGTAACGACACGGCGTGCTTTTCCAATAATTAGTGACTTATGTCGGATTTATCAGATTGGTTTAAAATTTGTAAGAATCAAATAATTCATATCTGTTTATCAGTTGAATTAATTTTGTAAGAAATTAGTTCAAGATAAACTTGTTGAATTATTGCGGTCAGATAATTCTTGTCTGTTTATCGGTTGGTTTAATTTTGGACAAATTAGATCAAGATAAACTTGTAGAATTATTGTGAATTGATTTATTTTCTTAGAGATTATCTTGATAAAGTTTGTTTTGATCAGATAACTTCTCTATTGGGTTATTTGAATCAAAACTGAGACTCAGAATCTCGGGTGGAAAATAAAAGATTCGAGAAGATTTTTTCTCCAGAGTTTGGCTTGCCGATGGGGCCTGTTCGGCCTGTCGATTAGGCTGTTCAGCCTGCCGATCAACGACTGATAAGATTACGCATTTTCACATGGATCTTATCAGATATTGATCCGAACTTGATTATGTTTCAAGTTTTTGAGACCTAATCTGATAAGGACTGATCCTACGACCAATAGCTATAAAAAGAGAGTGAGTCTTATGATTTACTCAGATCAATACAGATCAATATAGATCAATTTGAGAGATTAAGAGTGATACTCTTCTAGTGCGCATCTGAAAACTCCTTAAGAGCTTTTGTTCACAAATCACAAACACTAGCTTTGGGTTCTCTCTATTGGTTGGAAGGAGAGTCACCGGTGGAAGAGCTATACGTGTGAGCCCACACTCACTCCGGTTGTGGATAGAGAATAGCAAAGAAGACCAGTTGGTTGAGGCTCTTCTGGAACGTTACTTCTCTACACAGGTTGCAGAGGTTCTTCGGCACACAGAGGTTAGTAAGATCTGTATAATTTATACATATAACATGTCAAACTTGTGTTTTAGAAATTACTCTGATGAAAAATTTTTAAAAATTCCACTACGCACTTTGTTTCCAACAATTGGTATCTGAGCCATGGTTTTTATATAAATTTACAAGTTTGTGATCATGTTATATGCATAAATTTTGTGATCTTAATCTCTCCTATGCTTGAATTGAATTTTATAGAGAGATGACACTCTAGGTTTCTATATAATATATATGTTGTCATGGATTATGTGGTGAATGTTTATTAATTAATTATGGTTGATTAAATCATTGTTTAATTATTTATTAATTAATTAATTCATATCGGTTATGGTTCCTTAGAGGTTAGAATATGTATCTAGGTTTTTCATGTAATTAGATGGTGGACTATCGTCTTCGTCTAGGAATTGTTATTTAATTTAAAATTTGTAAAAATTTTTGTAATTAAATAATTATTCGGAGAAGACGGAATGAGAAGTCAAATCTTAGAGATAGATGATGGCACCTCCAGGTATTTCCTGAGTCTCTAATTTTATGTTTTTGAATTGTTGAAAATAAAATTGATGAATTGCATTAAAATTGTATTTTCTGGAATGAGGAATTACTGCTCGGTCGGCATGCCAAACGTCACAGTTCGGCAGGCCGATGGTCACAGATCGGCAGGCCAGACGTGTGGTCCGACAGGTCGACAGTGGGGCAGAAATTGGGGTGCTCTGCCGGTAGGCCAAACTTTTATGGATCGGCAGGCCGATGTATTAGATTGGCAGGCCGATGAAGCTTGGATGATCGGCGTGCCGACCGAGAGCTACCAAGTATCCGAAAAAGATGCAATTTTTTCGGTGCAGTTTTAATTTTATTTTTGAGACGATTTTGAGAAACATTAAATTTGGATATGACCAAAAATATGAAGTATTTGATTCATACGGGATTGAAGACTTGAAGATGGGTATTGCATGAAGAAGGATACAGCTTGAAGGTGGTTATACACTCACGTTAATTTTATTATTAACCTCCCCTAGGAGCTCTGTTAATAAAATTGAGGACGGGCATGTCACGGTGTGCAAGATCGCGTCAGAGGACAATTTAGCTTATCCATTTACGAAGACAATTACTAGGAGAGTCTTCGAGAGGCATGTGGAAGCTATGGGGATGAAAAATTTGTTGTATTTACTCACTTAGTGCAAGTGGGAGATTGTTAGACATATATGCCCTAAGGAGTAAAAATGTAATATGTTTTTGGAGATATTTTTATCAATAAATAATTTATTCATTTATATATATATACCAAATCTTGTCCTCTTTACGTTCATATTTGTTGAATGTATGATAAGCAAACAGTAGTCTGAGACTGTCAGTCTAAACCTTAAGAATTGGGCATATGATGGATTGATTATGTGAAAGACACGATTCTTAAGGTGACGGTCTAAAACATATGATCCGCAATCAAGGGAATAAAGTTGGGCACTTTATTCATGTAAAGATTGTTATGTTTTCTATATCCCTTTCGAGAGATGGTTTGTCTTGACCATCAGAGTTGGACTCCATGAATAGAAACATTGGCGCGTTGTCATAGGTGACGACGTGTTAGATCGGGACATAAAGTGAATTGATTTGGATTAATAATTCTGTCTTGGCAAATCGATTCACTTTAGACAGTCATTTGTTTTGTATCTTAATCCTGAGATGAATAGTGGGCCCGTTATCTCGACTTGTGTCTTTTGATGTACCAATGGGTGACTCCCACATCTCTATAGTGGTATGCATGCCGGCACGTTGGAGGCATGACTCTTGATAGCGTAGACTTGTTATTCATAGATATGGAATCCATAGCTCCTCTTTAGGAGTAATGATATCCTCTTATATGCATTGTCCTGTAATTGGAAAAACTGGAGCGCTCAACCATTTGGATACATAGGTGTAACCGAATGGTATACTATCTTTGGATGGTAAGTTTTCTAATGGTGAGACATTGGAACGTAAGATAAAAATAATCGGGAAGGTAAGACAGAACTTGTCCTTAAGCCGATTATGGATGATCATATGGGGATACGATACACTTTGATATGTCATGGAGACTTAGCTACACGAGCTTCGTAATTCTATAATGTTTGAAATGTAGCTCCAAGCTTTTAGTGGAGTAGCGTTGGAGTTGATAATTGTGAAATGTATATCTTGTTGGCTCCAAGGTTTCACAAAGCTATTTTGATGATAACAAATACAATTTTATGTGCAAAATATTCTTTTAAATAAATAATTATCTTGAGTGTCTCTATGCTTACTTTTCAAGTTATCAAGTGAAGACAGTTCAAGAAAGCTTGTGGAAAAAGTCTTTTGAAAGGGAACTCACAAGGACTTGAAGATTACAAGTTTTATTTTATAGTCTAGAATTGTAAGTGAGTAATTCTCAAATTGAATGATCAAAAGAAAGCTCAAGAGCACACACTCACATTGCATACTTGTATTTAATGTTATTTTTGAATTCATATTGCATGTGAAAATCATGATTTAAACTATTTTAGAAGTGCTTAAATATGTTGATATAAAACAGGTTTCAAAATCAGGTCATAAAGGCTTTTTGGCCTCAGGCAGATCGGCCTGCCGACCAAATTTGGTCGGCCTGCCGAATATGATCGGCTTGCCGAAAATCTTGCTTCGGCCTGCCGATCTGGGGATTTTTTTTACCCCTCGCTGCAAAGGCTCTGCCGGCCTGCCGAAGGCATCTTCGGCCTGCCGGAGTTATGGAGATCGGCCTGCCGAACTCCCTGCTTCGGCCTGCCGATCTGGGGACTTTTTAGCCCCTCGCTGCAAAGGCTCTGTCGGCCTGCCGAACTCAACTTTCGGCCTGCCGATGGTTCAAAGTTCGGCCTACCGAACTGTGAACCAGCCTGCCGATTTGGTGACCGTTGAGAAATTGATTTTTAGCGCCTCATTCTTCGGCCTGCCGATCTTTATTTCCGGCCTGCCGAACTATCTGTAACGGCTAGTTTTCTGACCGTTGGAGATCCATTTGTAACGGCTAGTTTGACTCAAAATTGATTCATTCAGATGTTTCTAAGCACTAGGAGGCTATATATACCTATCCATTCAATGTGCAATGTTTGATGAAGGAATTGAAGTGAAATTTGACATTATTCTACATTGTTCTTCTCAAGCATTCATTACACACATTTTCTCTTGAGCCAAAATTGTTTCATACTCTAATTGAGAATTACTCACACCTCCAAACACACACCATATTTGTATTTTCATCTCTTTCTGTTTTGGAGTGTATATCTTGTGAGTGTACCAAAATTACAACTACATTATTTTCATTGTTGGTTTCCAAAGCCTTGTAAATTTGGGGAATTCTTGGTTAGACAATCTCCGGGAAAATTGTCACTTTGTAAGAAGGTGTGGTGAGCCTTGGGTTGAGCAAGTCACCGGTTGTATAAAGGAGTGATCGTGACGAAAAGACGGTCTATTAGTGCAAGAGGTCAAGCAAAGGAGTTTAGCTTGGCGACAGTGGACGTAGGCATATTGGCCGAACCACTATAAATAGCGTTTGCATTTCTTCTCCTTACTCTTCACTTTATTGCTGCTTAATTGTTGCTTGGTTGTGCTCTTATTATCTCGTTCTCATTTTTACTTCTTAAGCATTTTACTTTAGAATATTTCCAATAATTGTAAAAGTTTCGAAAACCCAATTCACCCCCCCTCTTGGGTAGTTATTCTTGGGATAACAATTGGTATCAGAGCCGGAAGCTCGTTTAAGCTTTTCAAAAAGATTTTACAATCTTGAGCATGGCTACCCGATGTGTAGAAGGTCAATCCACACATAGACCTCCGTTTTTCAATGGCACCGACTATAATTATTGGAAAGCTAGAATGTCCATTTATTTTCAATCGATTGATTTTGATCTTTGGGATGTGGTTGAAAATGGTCCTTTTCGACCTTTGAAAGAGGTAGAAAATGGTCTAGTTCCTAAAGATCGTAAAGAGTATACCGAGGAGGATAAAAAGAAAATTTCTTTAAATGCTAAAGCAATAAATACTTTTTATTGTGCCCTTGATAGAAATGAGTTCAATAGAATCACATCTTGCACCACGGCACAAGAAATTTGGCGTACTCTTGAAGTGGTTCATGAAGGAACGAACCAAGTCAAGGAGACTAAAATTAACTTTTTTCTTCATGATTATGAAATGTTTAAAATGAAAGAACATGAATCTATTACTGAAATGTACACTCGTTTTACCGATATTGTTAACGGTTTGAAATCCCTTGGTAGGAACTTCACCACAAGCGAATTGGTGAGAAAACTTGTGCGATCACTACCACCTTCTTGGCATGTGAAGAGGACTACACTAGAAGAAGCTAAGGACCTATCAACATTGCCTATTGAAGAATTGATAGGATCACTCATGACACATGAGATTACAAGGAAACAAAACCAACGAGAAGAAGAAGACGACAAAAGAAAGAAAGGGATTGCACTAAAAGCCTCTGTCACCGATGATGATGAAGAGGAGGAAGAGGAAGAGGAAGATGGCCTAAATTCAAAGGACCTTGAAGAATTGGTAATGATTGCCAAACGATACAAAAAGTTCCGTCGTAAGGTCAATCGTGGAAAAGGTATGAAAAAGAAGATTGAACGAGGTGAGAAAACTAAAGATGATATTATTTGTTTTGATTGTAAGAAACCTGGTCATATAAGACCGGATTGTCCTTTAAGAAAGAAAATAGGCAAAAAGGAGTCAAAGAAGGCATTACAAGCTACATGGGATGAGCTAGAATCTGAGGACTCCGACGATGATGCACCAAGAGAAGTCGCCAACATGTGTTTCATGGCGATAGATGACGATAATGAGGTAAGTAGTTCCTACTCATCCAATAGCGATAATGAAATTGAAATTGATGAATTGAGAAATGCTTTCAATAATTTGCATGATGATTATGAAAAGTTGGTTCTCAAAAACTCTTCTCTCAACAAGAAAATTTCTATGCTTTTAGAAGAGATAGAGAGTTTGAAAGTTGAGAAAAACAAGCATGATTCCTTGGTTATTGAAAATGCATCCCTAAAGGAAAGGTTGATGATTTGACAAAGACCATTTTGAATTTCACGAATGGAAAGAAAAATTTTGAACTAATGCTTGGAGAACAAAGATGCGTATTTAACAAAGGTGGTTTAGGATATAAACCACATATTGATCAAAAGTATTTTAAAAATTACTTTGTCAAGGCATCAACAAGTCCAAAATATGTGTGTACATATTGCAATAAAGATGGACACACATCCTTTGCTTGTCCAATTAAGAAAAATGCCTACTTTGGAATTAAATACAAGTGGGTTCCAAAAGGCAAGAGCACTAACAATGATGGACCCAAGGTCATGTGGGTACCGAGAATCAAAACTTGAATCTTTATTGTAGGTACCAAACAAGGAGAGAGCAAGATGGTTCCTTGATAGCGGTTGCTCAAAACATATGACGGGGGACTTATCACTCTTCTCCAATTTTGTTAAGAAGAAAGGTGGAAGTGTTACCTTTGGAGACAATGCAAAAGGAAGAATCCTTGGTATAGGTGATATTGGTAACAATTCCTCTACCTCAATTGAAAATGTATACTTGGTTGATAATTTGAAACACAATTTGCTTAACATTAGTCAATTGTGTGATAAGGGGTATAAGATTATCTTTGAGTCTTCTAGATGTTTGATTGAGAATGTTTGCAATGGTGAAGTGGTGTTTATAGGTGATCGTCACAATAATGTTTATACAATTGATATTGAAAAGCATTCAAATCAAAACCACTGTTTTTCGGTTTTAAATGATGAATTATGGCTTTGGCATAGAAGACTTGGCCATGCAAGCATGCATTTGATTTCACAAATTTCCAAAAATGATATTGTTAGAGGTTTACCAAAACTAAGTTTCGAAAAAGACAAAGTGTGTGATGCATGCCAATTCGGAAAGCAAGTCAAAATTTCTTTTAAATCCATTTCCAAAATTGCTACCACTAGACCCTTGCAACTTTTGCACATCGATCTTTTTGGTCCTTCTAGGACCACAAGTCTAGGTGGTAAAAGGTATGCTTTTGTTATAGTTGATGATTTTTCAAGATTTACATGGGTTTTGTTTTTAAAAAATAAAAATGATGCTTTACAAATGTTTTCATACTTTTGCAAAAGAGTTCAAAATGAACAAGGCTACATGATCACCTCCATTAGAAGTGATCATGGAGGCGAGTTCGATAGTGATGCCTTTGAGTTATTTTGCAACGAGAAAGGCTATGAACATACTTTTTCGGCACCTAGAACACCACAACAAAATGGAGTTGTTGAAAGGAAAAATAGAGCTTTGCAAGAAATGGCTAGGACTATGCTAAATGAAAATAATTTACCAAAATATTTTTGGGCCGAGGCTGTTAATACTTCTTGCTATGTGATCAATAGAGTTCTTATTAGACCAAAAATGAACAAAACTCCATATGAGCTTTGGAAGGGTAGAAAACCCAATATCGGCTATTTTAAGGTTTTTGGTTGCAAATGTTTTATCTTAAACACCAAAGACAATTTGGGAAAGTTTGATTCAAAATCCGATGTTGGTATCTTTCTCGGTTATTCTACCTCTAGCAAAGCTTATAGAGTGTTTAACAAAAGAACTCTTGTGGTTGAAGAATCCATGCATATTGTTTTTGATGAAACTAACGCTTCTATGGAAAGAAGAGAAGATGATGATGATCTAGGTTTGGAGAATCAAATGAAGAATCTAGAAATCAAAAACAATGCAAAGGATACAAAGGATGACTTCATTCAAGCTTCACCAAAGGATGATGAACAACTAGAAGTAACTCCTAAAGAAGAAGGTACTTCACAATCTTTTCCAAAGGAATGGAGGTATCACCCTTATCACCCTCAAACCGACATTATTACTCATGATAGTCCAACTCATGGGGTGAGAACTAGAGCATCTTTTAGAAATTTTTGCAACAATTTAGCTTTTCTATCTCAAATTGAACCAAAAAGTTTTGAAGAAGCCGAAAATGATGAGTTTTGGATTTTAGCAATGCAAGAAGAGCTAAATCAATTTGAAAGAAATGATGTTTGGGAACTTGTTCCTAAGCCTAGTTCTCAATCCGTAATTGGAACTAAATGGGTATTTAGAAATAAAAAGGATGAGCAAGGTCATGTTGTGAGAAACAAGGCTAGACTAGTGGCCCAAGGTTTCAATCAACAAGAAGGTATTGATTTTGAAGAAACTTTTGCACCGGTTGCTCGTCTAGAATCCATTAGAATGTTACTTGCTTTTGCATGCTACAAGGGTTTTACTCTTTATCAAATGGATGTCAAAAGTGCATTCTTGAATGGATACATTTTAGAAGAAATTTTTGTTGCTCAACCTCCCGGTTTTCAAAATCATAAGTATCCGGATCATGTCTTCAAACTAAAGAAAGCTTTATATAGTCTAAAGCAAGCTCCTAGAGCTTGGTATGAAAGACTAAGTAAATTTTTGATTAAAAACGATTTTTGTGTTGGAAATGCGGATACTACTCTTTTTATCAAAAATAAAGGTGAAGATCTAGTTATTGTTCAAATATATGTTGATGATATTATTTTTGGTGCTACTAACCACACTTTATGTGAAGAATTTTCTAAGTGTATGCACAGTGAATTTGAGATGAGCATGATGGGAGAATTAAACTTCTTCCTTGGACTTCAAATCAAGCAAACAAATGAAGGAATTTTCATAAATCAAGCCAAATATGTTAAGGATCTACTCAAACGATTCGAAATGGACGATCTTAAGCCAATGCCAACTCCTATGAGCTCTTCAATCAAGCTTGACAAAGATGAGCATGGCAAGGCGGTGGACATTACAAAATATAGAGGTATGATCGGATCCTTGCTATATTTGACTGCTAGTAGACCCGACATTATGTTTAGTGTAGGGGTTTGTGCAAGATTTCAATCTAATCCTAAGGAATCTCATTTTAGTGCCGTTAAACGTATTTTTAGATATTTGAGTGGTACTAAGAACCTAGGATTGTGGTATCCCAAAGGCACTCACATAGACTTGCTAAGTTATTCCGATGCCGATTGGGCCGGTTGCACAATTGATAGGAAAAGCACCAGTGGTACTTGTCACTTTCTAGGTTTTGCCTTAGTTTCATGGTTTAGCAAGAAACAAGCCACGGTGGCACTTTCTACCGCGGAAGCAGAATACATATCGACGGCTAGTTGTTGTGCACAAGTCCTTTGGATGATGCAAACGCTAAAGGATTTAGGTCTATGCTATGATCATGTTCCCATTTTATGTGACAATACTAGTGCAATCAATTTGTCAAAGAATCCGATTTTACATTCATGCACAAAGCATATAGAGATTAGACATCATTTTTTGCGTGACCATGTTCAACGAGGGGATATCACATTGGAATTCATTAGCACAAATGACCAACTAGCAGACATTTTCACTAAACCTCTTGCACTAGAACGTTTTTCACATCTTAGAAGAGGACTTGGAATCATTGATCCTTATGAATTGCATTTGCTTGATCATTGATGTACTTAATGCTTATCTAGATGAACTCAATGGTTGATTCAGTGTTTTACTGTGTTTTTATGCTTAATTTATGTGTACATATGTTTGCACATCATTTTGAAATAAGTTTGTGTTTTTAAATTGGACATAACAGTTTTTTTCTGCACTTTCTGGTAATTGCTCGACTGCAGCAATCGGCCTGCCGACCATTCAGAATCGGCCTGCCGATTTTGCTGAGTTCGACCTGCCGAACTATAAGTTCGGCCTGCCGATTTGTCGGGGTATATAAACCTCGAACTCGAGCATGCCCTCATTCATCTTCATTTTCTTGCTTTCCTCGGCCGCCTCTTTCCAATCTCAAGTGCGAAAATCATCACCCACTCCACCGTTCATCGATTTTCTTGCATTTTTCATCAATTTTGTGGACTTTCATCGTTCTCCCTCATTTTTTTCTTGAATTTCCCATGTGTTCTTACACTTTTCTTTCAAGATTCTCCACTTTCCCTCAAAACCCGTTGTTCCCTGCTTGTATTTGAGCTCTACCTCCGGCATTTCCAAATGGCTTCAGGTTCTCGTCCTTTCAAGCGCACCAAATCTGTCGCTCACAAGGAAACCCACAAAGAGGTAACCTTAGAGGAATTTTCAAACGAAAATTATGTTAAATTTTTCTCCTCTAGGAAAATTATTGATGGAAAGTATGTTTGTTTTGAGGATTTTGCTAGCTTTGGTATAGAACCTTTGTTAGATAGACTAGGATGGAAGAACATTATGCTTTTGAAGGAAAATACATATCCTAGGCTTGTTAAAGGGTTTTATGCCAATCTTAGAGCATCATATGATCCCCTTGAAATTGAGGTGACTTTGAAACAGAGACACATAGAGTTGAACCCAACTGTAATAGGGGAAATCCTTGATATGCCACTAGAAGGTGTAGATATTTATGGAGTCAAGACCTGGATATTTGATAAAGAACCTATGGCTAAGGTTATTTTCGAAAATGATGATGGTAGCCTACCTAGGAAAATCAATGCAGCATCTTTACCTCCTAGGAGTCGAATTCTTCATAGGCTTATTACTACCAACATCTTACCTAGAGCTGGCCATAAGGACGAAGTCCAATTTATTGACCTCCACCTTATTTATTGTATTCTTAGTGGTACCAAAATAAATTTACCCCTCTTGTTGGTGCGACGGATGATTGATGTCGCTGAAGGAAAGAAAAGTGCCGGACTGCCATATGGAATGCTTCTTTCTAAAATTTTTTATTCATTTAATGTCCATACTGCTGATGAGAAGGACGTGGCTCTGTATAAACCCCATAATGCTTTTGGTGTCCTAACCATTTGCAAAATGGGATTTGAGGAAGTTCACGGGCAATGGATGCCAGCTGGTGGGCGAGCCGTTCCTCCAGGTAGTCAAGCAGAAGAAGAAGAAGAGATAGCCAACATTGAAGCTCAAGGTGGCCAAGATGACGATGAAGAGCCTATCACTCTTCAAAGGCTTTACTCGCATCAACAGCTCCTTTTTGAGCAGCAGCAAAAGATGGGGGCCGACATTGCAAATCTGCAAGCCGGTCAACAAGAGATTCTCAATCTTCTTCGTCAAATGCACTTTGGTGGAGGATCATCAAGCCAACCATAAAATCCCTCATCATGCTTGATCATTCTTTTGACTTTGAAAATTTTATGAACTATACTTGTAAATTAATTTTTTTTTTTTTTTGATTATTTTCTTCTTTTATATCAATTGCCTATATTTTGTTTTCTTCGTTTTGTTGATGACAAAAAGGGGGAGAATATGCATATTTTTTATTGTGGAGCGATAAGGATGGTGGTTCTTGATTATGTCTAATGATTATGATGATTATGCTATATTTCATTTGGAGATTGTTTGATGATTGTGGAGATATAAGGTTGGTGGTACTTGTGATATATTTTCTTTAATCCTTATTGGTTTCCTGACATTTGTAATGAAATTTGATGTAAAGGAAAAGCATATTTTTCAGGGGGAGCTCTTTCAAATTATTTTTTTTTACATGTTGTATCCCTGCACATATTAAGGGGGAGCTATTGCAATTTTTCAAATTCAATCAAAAATTGTTTTGTCATCATCAAAAAGGGGGAGATTGTTGGCTCCAAGGTTTCACAAAGCTATTTTGATGATAACAAATACAATTTTATGTGCAAAATATTCTTTTAAATAAATAATTATCTTGAGTGTCTCTAAGCTTACTTTTCAAGTTATCAAGTGAAGACAGTTCAAGAAAGCTTGTGGAAAAAGTCTTTTGAAAGGGAACTCACAAGGACTTGAAGATTACAAGTTTTATTTTATAGTCTAGAATTGTAAGTGAGTAATTCTCAAATTGAATGATCAAAAGAAAGCTCAAGAGCACACACTCACATTGCATACTTGCATTTAATGTTATTTTTGAATTCATATTGCATGTGAAAATCATGATTTAAACTATTTTAGAAGTGCTTAAATATGTTGATATAAAACAGGTTTCAAAATCAGGTCATAAAGGCTTTTTGGCCTCAGGCAGATCGCCCTGCCGACCAAATTTGGTCGGCCTGCCGAAAATCCTGCTTCGGCCTGTCGATCTGGGGATTTTTTTTACCCCTCGCTGCAAAGGCTCTGCCGGCCTGCCGAAGGCATCTTCGGCCTGCCGGAGTTATGGAGATCGGCCTGCCGAACTCCCTGCTTCGGCCTGCCGATCTGGGGACTTTTTAGCCCCTCGCTGCAAAGGCTCTGTCGGCCTGCCGAACTCAACTTTCGGCCTGCCAATGGTTCAAAGTTCGGCCTGCCGAACTGTGAACCGGCCTGCCGATTTGGTGACCGTTGAGAAATTGATTTTTAGCGCCTCATTCTTCGGCCTGCCGATCTTTATTTCCGGCCTGCCGAACTATCTGTAACGGCTAGTTTTCTGACCGTTGGAGATCCATTTGTAACGGCTAGTTTGACTCAAAATTGATTCATTCAAATGTTTCTAAGCACTAGGAGGCTATATATACCTATCCATTCAATGTGCAATGTTTGATGAAGGAATTGAAGTGAAATTTGACATTATTCTACATTGTTCTTCTCAAGCATTCATTACACACATTTTCTCTTGAGCCAAAATTGTTTCATACTCTAATTGAGAATTACTCACACCTCCAAACACACACCATATTTGTATTTTCATCTCTTTCTGTTTTGGAGTGTATATCTTATGAGTGTACCAAAATTACAACTACATTATTTTCATTGTTGGTTTCCAAAGCCTTGTAAATTTGGGGAATTCTTGGTTAGACAATCTCCGGGAAAATTGTCACTTTGTAAGAAGGTGTGGTGAGCCTTGGGTTGAGCAAGTCACCGGTTGTATAAAGGAGTGATCGTGCCGAAAAGACGGTCTATTAGTGCAAGAGGTCAAGCAAAGGAGTTTAGCTTGGCGACAGTGGACGTAGGCATATTGGCCGAACCACTATAAATAGCGTTTGCATTTCTTCTCCTTACTCTTCACTTTATTGCTGCTTAATTGTTGCTTGGTTGTGCTCTTATTATCTCGTTCTCATTTTTACTTCTTAAGCATTTTACTTTAGAATATTTCCAATAATTGTAAAAGTTTCGAAAACCCAATTCACCCCCCCTCTTGGGTAGTTATTCTTGGGATAACATATCTGGGATATTGGGTTTCATAATTTTCATGAGCTTGAACTTTATAGGTCCATTTTGGTCCCCTTTGCTAGCTCACAAAATCCTGTAACGACACGGCGTGCTTTTCCAATAATTGGTGACTTATGTCGGATTTATCAAATTGGTTTAAAATTTGTAAGAATCAAATAATTCATGTCTGTTTGTCGGTTGAATTAATTTTGAAAGAAATTAGTTCAAGATAAACTTGTTGAATTATTGCGATCAGATAATTCTTGTTTGTTTATCGGTTGTTTTAATTTTGGATAAAATTAGAACAAGATAAACTTGTAGAATTATTGTGAATTGATTTATTTTCTTAGAGACTATCTTTATAAAGTTTGTTTTGATCAAATTACTTCTCTGTTGGGTTATTTGAATCAAAACTGAGGCTTTATCCCTTAGAATCGTGTGTGAAAAATAAAAGATTCGCGGAGATTTTTTCTAGAGAGTTCGGCCTGCCAGATGACGCGTTCGGCCTGCCGAACTGGCCTGTTCGGCTTGTCGAACTGAATGTTCGGCCTGCCGATCAACGGTAGATAAGATTACGCATTTTTACATGGATCTTATCAGATATTGATCCGAACTTGATTCTGTTTCGAGGTTTTTGAGACCTAATCTGATATGAACTGACCCTAGGACCAATAGGTATAAAAAGGGAGTGAGTCTCATGATTTACTCAGATCAATTTGAGAGATTAAGAGTGATACTCTTCTAGTGAGCATTTGAAAACTCCCTTAGAGCTTTTGTTCACAAATCACGAACACTAGCTTTGGGTTCTCTCTGTTGGTTGGAAGGAGAGTCACTGGTGGAAGAGCTGTACATGTGAGCCTACACTCACTCCGGTTGTGGATAGAGAATAGCAAAGAAGACCAGTTGGTTGAGGCTCTTCTGGAACGTTACTTCTCTACACAGGTTACGGAGGTTCTTTGGCACACTGAGGTTAGTAAGATCTGTCTAATTTATACATATAACATGTCAAACTTGTGTTTTGGAAATTACTCTGTTGAAAAATTTTTAAAATTCCGCTGTGCACTTTGTTTCCAACATTCTGATGGTGAGATAATGGAACCTAAGATAAAAATAATCGAGAAGGTAAGACAGAACTTGTCCTTAAGCCGATTATGGATTATCATATGAGGATACGATACACTATGATATGTCATGGAGACTTAGCTATACGGGCTTCATAATTCTATGTAGTTTGAGAGTGCAGCTCCAAGCTTTTAGTGGAGTAGCATTGGAGTTGATAATTATGCAATATATATTTAGGATGTTAGGTTTCATAATTATCAGGAACTTGAACTATATAGGTCAATTTGGTCCCCTTTGCTAGCTCACAACATCCTGTGACGACACGGCGTGTTTTTCCAAAATTGGCGACTTATGTCAGAATTATCATATTGATTAAAATTTGAAAGAATCAAATAATTCATGTCTGTTTATCAGTTGAATTAATTTTGTAATAAATTAATTCAAGATAAACTTGTTGAATTATTGGGATTATATAATTCTTGTCTGTTTATCGGTTGATTTAATTTTAGATAAATTAGATCAAGAAAAACTAGTAGAATTATAGAGAATTGATTTATTTTCTTAGAGATTATCTAGATAAAGTTGTTTTGATCAAATAACTTCTCTATTGGGTTATTTGAATTAAAACTGAGACTTTATCTTATAAAATCTCAAGTGGAAAATAAAAGATTCGCGAGATTTTTTATTCGGTAGTTCGGCCTACCGATGGACGTGTTCGGCCTACCGATGGGACCTGTTCGGCCTACCGATCAGGTGGTTCAGCCTGCCGATCAGCGAAGGATAAGATCACACGTTTTCATGCGAATCTTATCAGATATTGATCCAAATTTGATTCTGATCCAAATTTTGAGACCTAATCTGATGAGGATTGACCCTAGGACCAACCTCTATAAATAGGGAGTGATTCTCACATGTTACTTAGATCAATAGAGAGATTAAGAGTGATACTCTGCTAAGTGAGAATCAAAAAAACTCCGTGAGAGTTTTTGTTCACAAATCACGAACACTTGCTTTGGGTTCTCTCGATTGGTTGGAAGGAGAGTCACCAGTGGAAGAGCTGTACGTGTGAGCCCACACTCACTCCGGTCATGGATAGAGAATAGCAAAGAAGACTAGTTGGTTGAGGCTCTTCTAGAATGTTATTTCTCTTCACAGATTATAGAGGTTCTTCAGCATACAAAGGTTAGTAAGATCTGGTTAATTTATGCATATAGCATGTCAAACTTGTGTTTTGGAAATTACTCTGATGAAAAAAAATTTTAAAATTTCACTGCGCACTATTTTTCCAACAATTGGTATCAGAGCCATGGTTTTTACATAAATTTACGATTTTGTGATCATGTTATATGCATAAAATTTGTGATCTTAATCTCTCCTATGCTTGAATTGAATTTTATAGAGAGTTGGCACTCTAAGTTTCTATAAATTATATTTGTTGTCATGGATTATGTGGTGAATGTTTATTAATTAATTGTGGTTGATTAAATCGTTGTTTAATTATTTATTAATTAATTAATTTATACCAGTTATGGTTCCTTAGAGGTTAGAATGTGTATCTAAGTTTTTCATATAATTAGATGGTAGACTATCATCTCCGTCTAGGAATTATTATTTATTTCAAATTTATAAAAATTTTGTAATTAAATAATTATTTAGAGAAGTCAGATCTAGAAGATTGATGATGATACACCCAGGTATTTCTTGAGTCTCTAGTTTTATGATTTTGAAGTGTTGAAAATAAAATTAATAAATTGCTTTAAAAATTGTATTTTCTGGAATGGAGATTTCTGCTCGGTCGGCATACCGAACATCACAGTTCGACAGGCCGATGGTCACAAATCGGCAGGCCAGACGTGTGGTTCGGTAGGCCATCAGCGGGGCAAAAATCGACTGGCTCTGCCGGCAGGCCAAACTTTCATGGGCCGGTAGGCCGATCTTACTGATCGGTAGACCAATGGAGCATGACCGGCAGGCCGATGACCCAGATCGGCCTGCCGACCGAGAGTTGGAAAATTTTCAAAAAATGTGCAGTTTTTTTAAAGTACAATTTTAATTTTATTTTTAGGACAATTCTGAGAAACATTAAATTTGGATATGTCTGGAAATATAAAGTGTTTAATTCATACAGGATTGAAGACTTGAAGATGGAATTACATGAAGAAGGATATTGCTTAAGGATTCAAGGATGAAGAATCGATAATATGTCTCAATTATTCTCTTGTAATCTTAGTTTTCTATTCTCTAGGGTAGAGCCATAATATTACGGTTATTATTATTATTTTGCTTGGAGCTTTACTTAATTACTTTGCTTGTCTGCCTTATAATGTGATTTGCCATGTATATTGATAACATATCATATAGAATAGGGAGTGCCGCTCATATTAAGATTGTTCATGCATGTTCTTAAAATAAAACCTTGATTTCAAAAGACTGAGTGGGACAAGGTTTTCGAAGAGAGAACCTAAGGCATCCATCGTTGGTCCATAGGCAAAACATGGTGGTCCCGACCCCTAGGAAGGGATTTCTATCATGTACTAGATTGGATCTCTGAGAGGATAAGGTATTTTAGCATGATTTATGGTTGCACACCCCTAGGTGGTGATTATAAATCATTGATAAAATATTGAAACGATGGTTATACACTCATGTTAATTTTATTATTAACCTCCCTTAGGAGCTCTGTTAATAAAATTAATGGCCAAAGAAACGATTATTAATATATGCTGGATCATATGGGTCTTGGATGGCATATATTAATCAGGAGGGGATCCGTGTTCCTGATTAAATTTGACATGACTCCCCTAGGAGCTTGTTGAATTCTGAGTTGGGAATTATCATTGTAAGGTTGTGATATTTTCAAGGTTTTGACACATAAACACATTTGTACAATTTTTACATGATTGTGTTATGTTACTAAATTATTATTATATGTTTGCTTATGTTTGGTATATGATTCTTTATTGTAGATTAAAAATGTCTAAAAATGTTTTATCATCGATACTTGATAAAAACCTGTTAACCGATGAGAACTATAACGATTCGAAACGGAACCTAAATATCGTCTTGTCCTTTGAGAAACTAAAATATGTACTGACAACTCCTTGTCCTCTTGAGCCTACGAGAGACTCAAGTAATGAGCAATTCCAAGCGTATGATCATTGGAAAGATGCTAATGATCAGGCCCGCTGCTATGTTATGGCTAGCATGACCAACGTGTTGCAGGCTCAACATTAGGATTATGAGACTGCGAAGCAGATCTTGGATAATCTTGAGGATATGTTTGGAGGCCAGGCCATAACAAAGCGGCAAGGGGCTCTTTGGAAACTCTTAAACTATAGACAGAGACTGGGGACATCTGTAAAGGCGTACACGATGTTGGTCATGGGTTACCTCGTTGAGGCTCAAACCAATGGAGCAGACATCGATGCTGAAACTCAGATGGCTATGGTCTTTGAGACTCTGTCTAAGGAATTTATTCCATTTAGAGCAACTTTTAATTTAAGCAATAGACGGGATATGACCTTAACAGAACTGATGAAATAGTTACAGGAGTTCAAACTGCTGATCAGGGAGTCTCTTGCTTGTAGTGAGGTCAACACGGTAGCTGCTTCTGGTTCTAATCCTAACTCTGGGAATGGAAAGAAGCAACGGACCAAGAATGGGAAGTCTTCTATTCCTGCTACTACCAAGAGCAAGAAGAAGAAGAAGAACCTGAAGAAGCTTAAGTACTTCTTCTGTGGAAAGGTCGGGCATATCAAGAAGCATTGCAAGAACTTCCTTTCCAAACGAGGTAGGTGTGATCTTCTATATTTAGAAACTTGTTTGGTTGAGGAATCCAGTGACATTTGGCTCATAGATTTTGGTGCAACTAATCATGTTTGTGTTTCTCTGTAGGGGTTCAAAGAAATGAGAAGTCTGCTACATGAGGACTTCACGCTTCAGATGGGCGATGGATCCTTGGTCTCAACGAAAGCAGTTTGAGACGTCCATCTTTATTTTGATAATTATAGGAATTTATTTTTGCCAGATTATTTTTATGTTCCTAAATTTAAAAGGAATTTAATTTATGTGTCTTCTTTATTTAAAGACTCCTATTTGATTTCTTTTAATGATAAAATAGTGATTCGTAAAAATAAATCTTTTATTTGTTCCAGATTGTTGCAAAATAATATATATTTTATCAAACCTAAGATGGACTTGTTAGACATGTATGCTCTAAGGAGTAAAAATGTAATACGTTTTTGGAGACATTTTTATCAATAAAGAATTTATTCATTTATATATACCAAATATTGTCCTCTTTACGTTCATATTCGTTGAATGTATGATAAGCAAACAGTAGTCTGAGACTGTCAGTCTAAACCTTAAGAGTTGGGCATATGATGGGATGATTATGCGGTAGACACGACTCTTAAGGTGATGGTCTAAAATATATGATCCGCAATCGAGGGAATAAAGTTGGGCGCTTTATTCATGTAAAGATTGTTATGTTGTCTATATCCCTTTTGGGAGATGGTTTGTCTTGGCCATTGGAGTTGGACTCCGTGAATAGAAACATTGGCGCGTTGTCATAGGTGACGATGTGTTGGATCGGGACATAAAGTGAATTGATTTGGATTAATAATTCTGTCTTGGCAAATCGATTCACTTTAGACAGTCGTTTATATTGTATCTTAATCCTGAGATGAATAATGGGCCCGTTGTCTCGACTTGTGTCTTTTGATGTACCAATGGGTGACTCCCACATCTCTATAGTGGCATGCATGCCGGTACGTTGGAGGCATGACTCTTGATAGCGTAGACTTGTTATTCATAGATATGGAATCCATAGCTTCTCTTTAGGAGTAATGATATCCTCTTATATGCGTTGTCCTGTAATTGGAAAACTGGAGCGCTCAACCATTTGGATACATAGGTGTAACCGAATGGTATACTATCTTTGGATGGTAAGTTTTCTAATGGTGAGACAATGGAACGTAAGATAAAAATAATCGGGAAGGTAAGACAGAACTTGTCCTTAAGCCGATTATGGATGATCATATGGGGATGCGATACACTATGATATGTCATGGAGACTTAGCTACATGAGCTTCGTAATTCTATAAAGTTCGAGAGTGCAGCTCCAAGCTTTTAGTGGAGTAGCGTTGGAGTTGATAATTGTGAAATGTATATCTGGGATATTGGGTTTCATAATTATCATGAGCTTGAACTTTATAGGTCCATTTTGGTCCCCTTTGCTAGCTCACAAAATCCTGTAACGACACGGCGTGCTTTTCCAATAATTGGTGACTTATGTCGGATTTATCAGATTGGTTTAAAATTTATAAGAATCAAATAATTCATGTCTGTTTATCGGTTGAATTAATTTTGTAAGAAATTAGTTCAAGATGAACTTGTTGAATTATGGCGTTCGGATAATTCTTGTCTGTTTATCAGTTGTTTTAATTTTGGACAATTAGAACAAGATAAACTTGTAGAATTATTTGAATTGATTTATTTTCTTAGAGATTATCTTGATAGAGTTTGTTTTGATCAGATATCTTTTCTATTGGGCTATTTGAATCAAAACTGAGACTTTATCCTTTAGAATCTCGGGTGGAAAATAAAAGATTCGCGGAGATTTTTTCTCGGCAGTTCGGCCTGCCGATCAGAAAGTTCGGCTTGCCGAACTGGCCAGTTCGGCCTGCCTATCTCACAGTTCGGCATGCCGACCGCGACAGCTAAGATTACGCGTTTTTCACGCGTATCTTATCAGATATTGATCCGAACTTGATTCTGTTTCGATTTTTGAGACCTAATCTGATATGGACTGACCCCAAGGACCAATAGGTATAAAAAGGGAGTGAGTCTAATGATTTACTCAGATCAATTTGAGAGATTAAGAGTGATACTCTTCTAGTGAGCATCTGAAAACTCCCTGAGAGCTTTTGTTCACAAATCACGAACACTAGCTTTGGGTTCTCTCTATTGGTTGGAAGGAGAGTCACCGGTGGAAGAGTTGTACGTGTGAGCCCACACTCACTCCGGTTGTGGATAGAGAATAGCAAAGAAGACCAGTTGGTTGAGGCTCTTTTGGAACGTTACTTCTCTACACAGGTCGCGGAGGTTCTTCGGCACACTGAGGTTAGTAAGATCTGTTTAATTTATACATATAACATGTCATACTTGTATTTTGGAAAATACTCTGATAAAAAATTTTTTAAAATTCCGCTGCGCACTTTGTTTCCAACAATTGGTATCAGAGCCGAGGTTTTTACATAAATTTGCAAGTTTGTGATCATGTTATATGCATAAATTTTGTGATCTTAATCTCTCCTATGCTTGAATTAAATTTTATAGAGAGATGGCACTCTAGGTTTCTATATAATATATATGTTGTCATGGATTATATGGTGAATGTTTATTAATTAATTATGGTTGATTAAAATGTTGTTTAATTATTTATTAATTAATTAATACCGGTTATGGTTCCTTAGAGGTTAGAATGTGTATCTAGGTTTTTCATGTAATTAGATGGCGGACTATCATCTCCGTCTAGGAATTATTATTTAATTTGTAAGAATTTTGTAATTAAATAATTATTCGGAGAAGACGGAACGAGAAGTCGGATCTTGAAGATAGATGATGGCGCCTCCAGGTATTTCCTGAGTCTCTAATTTTATGTTTTTGAATTGTTGAAAATAAAATTGATGAATTGCATTAAAATTGTATTTTCTGGATTGAGTGTTTTCTGCTCGGTCGGCATGCCGGACCTCACAGTTCGGCAGGCCGAAGGTCACAGATCGGCAGGCCGGACGTACGGTCCGGCAGGCCGACAGTGGGGCAGAAATTTTGGTGCTCTGCCGGCAGGCCGAACCTTCATGTTCGGCAGGGCGAACCACCATGATCGGCAGACCGATCACCTAGATCGGCCTGCCGACAGAGAGCATCCAGGTGTCCAGAAAAGGTGCAATTTTTCAGTGCAGTTTTAATTTTATTTTTTGGGACGATTCTGAGAAACATTAAATTTGGATATGACCGGAAATATGAAGTGTTCGATTCATACGGGATTGAGGACTTGAAGATGGATATTACATGAAGAAGGATATAGCTTGAGGATTCAAGGATGAAGAATCGATAAATGTCTCGATTATTCTCTTGTAATCTTAGTTTTTTCTATTCTCTAGGGTGGAACCATAATATTACGGTTATTATTATTATGCTTGTAGCTTTGCTTGATTGCTTTGCTTGTCTGCATTATAATATGATTTACCATGTATATTGATAACATGTCATATAGAATAGGGAGTGCCGCTCATATTAAAATTGTTCATGCATAATTTTAAAATAAAACCTTGACTTCAAAAGATTGAGTGGGAGAAGGTTTTCGAAGAGAGAACCTAAGGCCTCCATCGTTGGTCCATAGGAAGAACATGATGGTCCCAACCCCTAGGAAGGGATTTCTATTATGTACCAGATTGGATCTCTAAAAGGATAAGGTATTTTAGTATGATTTATGGTTGCACACCCCTAGGTGGTGATTATAAACCATGGATAAAATATTGAAACGGTGGTTATACACTCACGTTAATTTTATTATTAACCTCCCCTAGGAGCTCTGTTAATAAAATTAATGGCCAAAGAAACGATTATTAGTATATGCTGGATCATACGGGTCCTGGATGGCATATATTAATCAGGAGGGGATCCGTGTTCCTGATTGAATTTGGCATGACTCCCCTAGGAGCTTGTTGAATTCTGAGTTGGGAATTATCGTTGTAAGGTTGTGATATTTTCAAGGTTTTGACACATAAACACATTTGTATGATTTTACATGATTGTGTTATCTTACTAAATTATTAAATATGTTTGCTTATGTTTGGTATATGATTCTTTATTGTAGATTGAAAATGTCTAAAAACGCTTTATCATCGATACTTGACAAAAACCAATTAACCGGTGAGAACTATAATGATTGGAAACGGAACCTGGACATCGTCCTATCCTTTGAGAAACTGAAATATGTACTGACAACTCCTTGTCCTCCCGAGCCTACGGGAGACTCAAGTAATGAGCAATTCCAAGCGTACGACCGCTGGAAAGATGCTAATGATCAGGCCCGCTGCTATGTTATGGCAAGCATGAATAACGTGCTGCAGGCTCAACATCAGGATTATGAGACTGCGAAGCAGATCTTGGATAATCTTGAGGATATGTTTGGAGGCCAGGCCATAACAAAGCGGCAAGGGGCGCTTCGGAAACTCTTAAACTGTAGACAGAGACCGGGGACATCTGTAAAGGAGCACATGATGTTGGTCATGGGTTACCTCGCTGAGGCTCAAACCAATGGAGCCGACATCGATGCTGAAACTCAGATGACTATGGTCTTTGAGACTCTGTCTAAGGAATTTATTCCGTTTAGAGCTACTTTTAATTTGAGCAATAGACGGGATATGACCTTGACAGAACTGATGAAACAGTTACAGGAGTTTGAACTGCTGATCAGGGAGTCTCCTGCTGGTGGAGAGGCCAATATGGTAGCTGCTTCTGGTTCCAATCCTAACTCTGGGAATGGAAAGAAGCAACGGGCCAAGAGTGGTAAGTCTTCTATTCCTATTGCTACCAAGAGCAAGAAGAAAAAGAAGAAGAACCCAAAGAAGCTTAAGTGCTTCTTTTGTGGTAAGGTCGGGCATATAAAGAAGCATTGCAAGGACTTCCTTTCCAAGGGAGGTAGGTGTGATCTTCTATATTTAGAAACTTGTTTGGTTGAGGAATCCAGTGACATTTGGGTCATAGATTCCGGTGCAACTAATCATGTTTGTGTTTCTCTGCAGGGATTCAAAGAAACGAGAAGTCTACTTCGTGAAGACTTAACGCTTCGGATGGGCGATGGATCCTTGGTCTCAGCGGAAGCAGTGGGAGATGTCCATCTTTATTTTGATAATTATAGGAATTTAATTTTGCGAGATTGTTTTTATGTTCCTAAATTTAAAAGGAATTTAATTTCTGTATCTTCTTTATTTAAAGACTCCTACGTGGTATCTTTTAATGAAAAAGTGGTGATTCGTAAAAACAAATCTTTTATCTGTTCTGGATGGATGCAAAATAATCTATATTTTATCAAACCTAAGATGGACTTGTTGCTTAATGCTGAGATAAATGATAATGACTCAAAAAGACTTAAAACTTCTCACTCTAATAAGACTTATCTTTGGCATTTGCGCCTTGGCCATATTAACCTGAATAGGATTCAAAGGTTGGTAAGGGATGGACCTTTAAGTCACTTAAAGGTGGAATCTATACCTCAATGTGAGTCTTGTTTGGAGGGTAAAATGACCAAAAGACCATACGGGTCTAAGGGCAATAGGGCCGAAGGGGTTCTAGAACTTGTGCATAGTGATGTTTGCGGACCGATGAACATCCGGGCACGAGGAGGGTATGAGTACTTCGTCACTTTTATTGACGATTACTCAAGATATGGGTATGTGTACCTAATGCACCACAAAAGCGAAACTTATGATAAGTTCAGGGAGTTTCGGGCTGAAGTGGAAAAGCAATTGGGTAGACCCATAAAGGCACTTCGATCTGATCGAGGTGGGGAATACCTTTCTGATGAGTTCTTGGGACACTTGTTAGAGAATGGGATTTTATCCCATTTGACTGCGCCGGGCACTCCGCAGCAGAATGGCGTAGCGGAGAGAAGGAATAGGACTTTGTTGGACATGATTCGGTCCATGATGAGTTATTCATCATTGCCTTTATCCTTTTGGGGATATGCACTACAAACCGCATGTTATCTTTTGAACAATGTGCCTTCAAAATCGGTCCCTAAAACTCCTCACGAGTTGTGGACAAGACGGAAGACATCCTTAAACCATATTCGCATATGGGGATGTCCAGCTCATGTCCTGTTTAAGGATCCGAATAAGTTGGAAGCACGTTCAGAAGTTTGCGTGTTTGTAGGATATCCAAAAGGGACTAAAGGGGGTTATTTTTATAACCCAAAGGAAAATAAAGTCGTGGTTTCAACTAATGCAACTTTCCTTGAGGAGAGTTACATGAACGACTTTAAACCTCAAAGCAAAGTGGTGCTTGAGGAGTTGAGGGGTAATCTGTTTACTCCGGAGGTTCCGAACGAAACCATTCCGATCGGTGTAGAAAAACCAAACAAACCTGAACAACAACCTCAGGGGCTTCGGCGTAGTGGGAGGATCGGGCGTCAACCTGAGAGGTATATGTTCAATGGGGAGGTCTTTTTGGCTGAACCGGATGAACATGACAGGGATCCTTATACTTACGCAGAAGCTATGGAGGATGTTGATTCAAGACTCTGGACAGAGGCCATGAACATTGAGATGAAGTCTATGGAGACTAATCGGGTCTGGGAGCTTGTGGATCTTCCCGAAGGGGTAAAACCCATAGGGTGTAAGTGGATCTACAAGAGGAAAAGAGGAGTGGATGGAAAGGTCGAAACCTTTAAGGCTAGACTGGTAGCTAAGGGTTATACGCAAAAGGAAGGAATCGATTATGAGGAAACCTTTTCGCCTGTAGCCATGCTTAAGTCCATCCGGATTCTCTTGTCCATAGCTGCCGCTCTCGACTACGAGATTTGGCAGATGGATGTCAAGACGGCTTTTCTAAATGGCTATCTTGATGAGTCCATTTATATGGAACAACCAGACGGGTTCAAGGTCGCGGGTCAAGAGGGTAAGGTTTGTAAGTTGCTAAAGTCTATTTATGGACTTAAGCAGGCTTCTCGTTCTTGGAACATAAGATTTGATCAAGTGATCAAGACTTATGGGTTCTCACAAAATGTGGATGAACCATGTGTTTACAAACACATTAAGGATGGGAAGGTGGTTTTTCTACTACTCTATGTAGATGACATTCTGCTAATTGGCAATGACGTTGGGGCGTTGTCATCGGTCAAATTATGGTTGACCAAGCAGTTTGACATGAAGGACTTGGGTGAGGCTAATTTTGTTCTCGGTATCCAGATCTTGCGGGATAGGAAGAACAAAATGATAGCTTTGTCACAGGCCGGCTACATAGATAAAATTCTCAGGAGGTTTGCAATGCAGGATTCCAAGAAAGGTGGGCAACCATCTAGGTCTGGAATTACTCTTTCTAAGAAAGACTCTCCAAAGTCTTATGAAGAAAGAGAATACATGAAGAAGGTGCCTTATGCTTCGGCAGTGGGTAGTCTCATGTATGCCATGCTTTGCACTCGACCGGATATTAGCTATGCGGTCGGGATTGTGAGTCGATTTCAGGCGGATCCAGGACCGAACCATTGGGTTGCGGTAAAGCATATTTTCAAGTACCTGAGAAGGACTCGAGGGTATATGCTTGTGTATTCGGGTGAGGATTTAACTCCTCTAGGATACACTGATTCGGATTTTCAATCCTGCCTGGATTCTAGGAAATCGACTTCAGGGTTTGTGTTTACTCTGGGTGGCGGTGCCATCAGTTGGAGAAGTGCGAAGCAAGATTGCACTTCGGATTCAACGATGGAGGCCGAGTATGTGGCGGCTAGTGATGCTTCGAAAGAAGCAGTGTGGCTCCGCAAGTTCCTTGGGGATCTTGAGGTAGTTCCTGGTATGGATAAAGCGGTATCACTGTACTGTGATAACAGTGCGGCGGTAGCTAATGCTAAGGAACCAAGATTTCACAAGAAGAGTAAGCATATTGATCGGAAGTATCATGTGATAAAGGACTTCGTTGAGAGCGGGCATGTCACGGTGTGCAAGATCGCGTCAGAGGACAATTTAGCTGATCCATTTACGAAGACACTTTCTGGGAGAGTCTTCGAAAGGCATGTGGAAGCTATGGGGATGCGAAATTTGCAGTATTTACTCACTTAGTGCAAGTGGGAGATTGTTAGACATGTATGCTCTAAGGAGTAAAAATGTAATACGTTTTTGGAGACATTTTTATCAATAAAGAATTTATTCATTTATATATACCAAATATTGTCCTCTTTACGTTCATATTCGTTGAATGTATGATAAGCAAACAGTAGTCTGAGACTGTCAGTCTAAACCTTAAGAGTTGGGCATATGATGGGATGATTATGCGGTAGACACGACTCTTAAGGTGATGGTCTAAAATATATGATCCGCAATCGAGGGAATAAAGTTGGGCGCTTTATTCATGTAAAGATTGTTATGTTGTCTATATCCCTTTTGGGAGATGGTTTGTCTTGGCCATTGGAGTTGGACTCCGTGAATAGAAACATTGGCGCGTTGTCATAGGTGACGATGTGTTGGATCGGGACATAAAGTGAATTGATTTGGATTAATAATTCTGTCTTGGCAAATCGATTCACTTTAGACAGTCGTTTGTATTGTATCTTAATCCTGAGATGAATAATGGGCCCGTTGTCTCGACTTGTGTCTTTTGATGTACCAATGGGTGACTCCCACATCTCTATAGTGGCATGCATGCCGGTACGTTGGAGGCATGACTCTTGATAGCGTAGACTTGTTATTCATAGATATGGAATCCATAGCTCCTCTTTAGGAGTAATGATATCCTCTTATATGCGTTGTCCTGTAATTGGAAAACTGGAGCGCTCAACCATTTGGATACATAGGTGTAACCGAATGGTATACTATCTTTGGATGGTAAGTTTTCTAATGGTGAGACAATGGAACGTAAGATAAAAATAATCGGGAAGGTAAGACAGAACTTGTCCTTAAGCCGATTATGGATGATCATATGGGGATGCGATACACTATGATATGTCATGGAGACTTAGCTACATGAGCTTCGTAATTCTATAAAGTTCGAGAGTGCAGCTCCAAGCTTTTAGTGGAGTAGCGTTGGAGTTGATAATTGTGAAATGTATATCTGGGATATTGGGTTTCATAATTATCATGAGCTTGAACTTTATAGGTCCATTTTGGTCCCCTTTGCTAGCTCACAAAATCCTGTAACGACACGGCGTGCTTTTCCAATAATTGGTGACTTATGTCGGATTTATCAGATTGGTTTAAAATTTATAAGAATCAAATAATTCATGTCTGTTTATCGGTTGAATTAATTTTGTAAGAAATTAGTTCAAGATGAACTTGTTGAATTATGGCGTTCGGATAATTCTTGTCTGTTTATCGGTTGTTTTAATTTTGGACAATTAGAACAAGATAAACTTGTAGAATTATTTGAATTGATTTATTTTCTTAGAGATTATCTTGATAGAGTTTGTTTTGATCAGATATCTTTTCTATTGGGCTATTTGAATCAAAACTGAGACTTTATCCTTTAGAATCTCCGGTGGAAAATAAAAGATTCGCGGAGATTTTTTCTCGGCAGTTCGGCCTGCCGATCAGAAAGTTCGGCTTGCCGAACTGGCCAGTTCGGCCTGCCTATCTCACAGTTCGGCATGCCGACCGCGACAGCTAAGATTACGCGTTTTTCACGCGTATCTTATCAGATATTGATCCGAACTTGATTCTGTTTCGATTTTTGAGACCTAATCTGATATGGACTGACCCCAAGGACCAATAGGTATAAAAAGGGAGTGAGTCTAATGATTTACTCAGATCAATTTGAGAGATTAAGAGTGATACTCTTCTAGTGAGCATCTGAAAACTCCCTGAGAGCTTTTGTTCACAAATCACGAACACTAGCTTTGGGTTCTCTCTATTGGTTGGAAGGAGAGTCACCGGTGGAAGAGTTGTACGTGTGAGCCCACACTCACTCCGGTTGTGGATAGAGAATAGCAAAGAAGACCAGTTGGTTGAGGCTCTTCTGGAACGTTACTTCTCTACACAGGTCGCGGAGGTTCTTCGGCACACTGAGGTTAGTAAGATCTGTTTAATTTATACATATAACATGTCATACTTGTATTTTGGAAAATACTCTGATAAAAAATTTTTTAAAATTCCGCTGCGCACTTTGTTTCCAACAGGACTTATTGCTTAATGCTGAGATAAATGATAATAACTCTAAAAGACTTAAAACTTCTCAATCTAATAAGACTTCTCTTTGGCATTTGCGCCTTGGTCATATTAACCTGAATAGGATTCAAAGGTTGGTAAGGGATGGACCTTTAAGTCACTTAAAGGTGGAATCTATACCTCAATGTGAATCTTGTTTGGAGGGTAAAATGACCAAAAGACCATTCAGGTCTAAGGGCAATAGGGCCGAAGGGGTTCTAGAACTTGTGCATAGTGATATTTTTTCGAATCGATTAACATCCGGGCACGATGAGGGTATGAGTACTTCGTCACTTTTATTGACTATTACTCAAGATATGGGCATGTGTACCTGATGTACCACAAAAGTGAAACTTTTGACAAGTTCAGGGAGTTTTGGGCTGAAGTGGAAAAACAATTAGGTAGACCTATAAAGGCACTTCGATCAGATTGAGGTGGGGAATACCTTTCTGATGAGTTCTTGGAACACTTGTTAGAGAATGGGATTTTATCCCATTTGACTGCACCAGGCACTTCGCAGCAGAATGGCATAGCGAAGAGAAGAAATAGGACTTTGTTGGACATGATTAGGTCCATGATGAGTTATTCATCATTGCCTTTATCCTTTTGGGGATATGCACTACAAACCGCATGTTATCTTTGGAACAATGTGCCTTCAAAATCGGTCCCTAAAACTCCTCACGAGTTGTGGAGGGGTAGGAAGACATCTTTAAGCCACATTTGCATATGGGGATGTCTGGCTCATATCCTAATTAAGGATCCGAATAAGTTGGAAGCACGTTCGGAAGTTTGCATGCTTATAAGATATCCAAAAGGGACTAAAGGGGGTTATTTTTATAACCCAAAGGAAAATAAAGTCGTGGTTTCAACTAATGTAACTTTCCTTGAGGAAAGTTACATGGACGACTTTAAATCCCGAAGCAAAGTGGTGCATGAGGAGTTAAGGAGTGATCAGATGACTCTAGAGGTTCCGAATGAAACCATTTCAATTGGTGTAGAAAAACCAAACAAACCTGAACAACAACCTCAGGGGCTTCGGCGTAGTGGGAGGATCGGGCGTCAACCTAAGAGGTATATGTTCAATGGGTAGGTCTTCTTGGTTGAACCGGACGAACATGACAGGGATCCTTATACTTTCACAGAAGCTATGGAGGATGTTGATTAAAAACTATGGACAGAGGCCATGAACATTGAGATGAAGTCTATGGAGACTAATCAGGTTTGGGAGCTTGTGGATCTTCCCGAAGGGGTAAAACCCATAGGGTGTAAGTGGATCTACAAGAGGAAAAGAGGAGTGGATGGAAAGGTCTTAACCTTTAAGACTAGACTGGTAGCTAAGGGTTATACGCAAAAGGAAGGAATCGATTATGAGGAAACCTTTTTGCCTGTAGCCATGCTTAAGTCCATCCGAATTCTCTTATCCATAGCTGCCGCTCTCGACTACGAGATTTGGTAGATGGATGTCAAGACAGCTTTTCTGAATGGCTATCTTGATGAGTCCATTTATATGGAACAACCGGATGGGTTCAAGGTCACGGGTCAAGAGGGTAAGGTTTGTAAGCTGCTAAAGTTAATTTATGGACTTAATTTATGGAGCATAAGATTTGATCAAGTGATCACGACTTATGGGTTTTCACAAAATATGGATGAACCATGTGTTTACAAACACATTAGGGATGGGAATGTGGTTTTTCTACTGCTTTATGTAGATGACATTCTGCTAATTAGCAATGACGTTGGGGCGTTGTCATCGGTCAAATTATGGTTGACCAAGCAGTTTGACATGAATGACTTAGGTGAGGCTAATTTTGTTCTCGGTATCTAGATCTTTTGGGATAAGAAGAACAAAATGATAGCTTTGTCACAGGCCGGCTACATAGATAAAATTTTCAGGAGGTTTGCAATGCAGGATTCCAAGAAAGGTAGGCAACCATCTAGGTCTGAAATTACTCTTTCTAAGAAAGACTCTCCAATGTCTTATGAAGAAAGAGAATACATGAAGAAGGTACCTTATGTTTCAGCAGTGAGTAGTCTCATGTATGCCATGCTTTGCACACGACCGAATATTAGCTATGCGGTTGGGATTGTAAGTCGATTTCAGGCAGATCCAGGACAGAACCATTGGGTTGCGGTAAAGCATATTTTCAAGTACCTGAGAAGGACTCGAGGATATATGCTTATATATTCGGGTGAGGACCTGACACCTCTAGGATATATTGACTCTGATTTTTAATCCTGTCTAGATTCTAGGAAATTAACTTCAGGTTTTGTGTTTACTTTGGGAGGCGGTGCCATCAGTTGGAGAAGTGATAAGCAAGATTGCACTTCGGATTCAATGATGGAGGCTGAGTTTGTGGCAGCTAGTGATACTTCGATAGAAGCAGTGTGACTCCTCAAGTTCCTTAGGGATCTTGAGGTAGTTCCTGACATGAATAAAGCGGTATCACTGTACTGTGATAACAGTTTGGCGGTAGCTAATGCCAAGGAACCAAGATTTCACAAGAAGAGTAAGCATATTGATCGAAAGTATTATGTGATAAAGGACTTCATTGCGGGCAGGCATGTCACGGTGTGCAAGATCGCATCACAGGATAATTTAGCTAATCCATTAAAGAAGACACTTACTGGGAGAGTCTTCGAGAGGCATGGGGATGCGAGATTTGTCATATTTACTCACTTAGTGCAAGTGGGAGATTGTTAGACATGTATGCCCTAAGGAGTAAAAATGTAATAAGTTTTTGGAGACATTTTTATCAATAAAGAATTTATTCATTATTTATAAACCAAATCTTGTCCTCTTTACACTCATATTTGTTGAATGTATGTTAAGCAAACAATAGTATGAGATTGTCGATCTAAACCTTTAGAATTAGGCATATGATGGACGAATTATGCGAAAGACACAATTCTCAAGGTGATGGTCTAAATCATACGATCCGCAATCGAGGGAATAAAGCTGGGCGTTTTATTCATGCAATGATTGTTATGTTATCTATATCCCTTTTGGGAGATGGTTTGTCTTGACCATCAGAGATGGACTCCGTGAATAGAAACATTAGCACGTTGTCATAAGTGACGATGTGTTGGATCGGGACATAAAGTGAATTGATTTGGATTAATAATTCTATCTCGGCAAATCGATTCACTTTAGACAATCAATTGTGTTGTATCTTAATCCTGAGATGAATAGTGGGTTCGTTGTCTTGACTTGTGTCTTTTGATGTACCAAAGGGTGACACCCACATCTTAATAGTGGTATGCATGCCAGTACATTGGAGGCAAGACTCTTGTTGGCGTAGACTTGTTATTGATAGATATGGAATCCATAGCTCCTCTTTAGGAGTAATGATATCCTCTTATATGTGTTATCCTGTAATTGGAAAACTGAAGCGCTCAACTATTTGGTGTAACCAAATAGTATACTGTCATTGGATGGTAAGTTTTCTGATGGTGAGATAATGGAACCTAACATAAAAATAATCAAGAAGGTAAGACAGAACTTGTCCTTAAGCCGATTATGGATTGTCATATGGGGATACGATACACTATGATATGTCATGTTGACTTAGCTATACGGGCTTCGTAATTCTATGTAGTTTGAGAGTGCAGCTCCAAGCTTTTAGTGGAGTAGCGTCGGAGTTGATAGTTGTGAAATGTATATCTGGGATATTGGGTTTCATAATTATCATGAGCTTGAACTTTATAGATCTATTTTGGTCCCCTTTGCTAGCTCACAAACTCCTGTAACAACATGGCGTGCTTTTCCAATAATTGGTGACTTATGTCGGAATTATCAGATTGGTTAAAATTTGGAAGAATCCAATAATTCATGTTTGTTTATCGGTTGAATTAATTTTGTAATAAATTAATTCAAGATAAACTTGCTGAATTATTAGGATTAGATAATTCTTGTCTGTTTATCGGTTGATTTAATTTTGGATAAATTAGATCAAGAAAAACTAGTAGAATTATTCAGAATTGATTTATTTTCTTAGAGATTATCTAGATAAAGTTGTTTTGATTAGATAACTTCTTTATTGGGTTATTTGAATTAAAACTAAGACTTTAACCTATAGAATCTTGGGTGGAAAATAAAAGATTCGCGAGATTTTTTATTTGACAGTTTGACCGTCGATGGACGTGTTCGGCCTGCCGATGGGACCTATTCAGCCTGCCGATTAGGTGGTTCGGTCTGCCGATCAACAAAGGATAAGATCATGCGTTTCCATGTAGATCTTATCAGATATTGATTCGAATTTGATTCTGATCTGAATTTTGAGACCTAATCTGATGAGGACTGACCCTAGGACCAACCTCTATAAATAGGGAGTGATTCTCACAGGTTACTTAGATCAATAGAGAGATTAAGAGTGATACTCTGCTAAGTGAGAATCAAAAAAACTCCCTGAGAGCTTTTGTTCACAAATCACAAACACTTGCTTTGGGTTCTCTCAATTGGTTGGAAGGAGAGTCACCGGTGGAAGAGCTATACATGTGAGCCCACACTCACTCCAGTTGTGGATAGAGAATAGCAAAGAAGATCAGTTGGTTGAGGCTCTTCTAGAATGTTATTTTTCTTCACAGATTGCGGAGGTTCTTCAGCATACAAAGGTTAGTAAGATCTGGTTAATTTATGTATATAGCATGTCAAACTTGTGTTTTAGAATTTACTCTGATGAAAAAAAAATTTAAAATTTCGTTGCGCACTATTTTTTCAACACCTTTATGGGTCCACCTAATTGTTTTTCTACTTCAGCTCGAAACTCCCTGAACTTGTCAAAAGTTTTGCTTTTGTGGTGTATTAGGTGTACATACCCATATCTTGAGTAGTCGTCAATAAAAGTGACGAAGTACTCATACCCTCCTCATGCCCGGATGTTCATTGGTCCGCAAACATCACTATGCGCAAGTTCTAGAACCCTTTCGGCCCTATTGTCCTTAGACCCGTATGGTCTTTTGGTCATTTTACTCTCCAAACAAGATTCATATTAAGGTATAGATTCCACCTTTAAGTGACTTAAAGATACATCCCTTACCAACCTTTGAATCCTGTTCAAGTTAATATGACCAAGGCGCAAATGCCAAAGATAAGTCTTATTAGAGTGAGAGATTTTAGGTCTTTTAGAGTTATTATTATTCATCTCATCATTAAGCAGTAAGTCCATCTTAGGTTTGACAAAATATAGATTATTTTGCATCCATCCAGATTAGATAAAAGATTTGTTTCTATGAATCACCACTTTATCATTAAAAGAAACCAAATAGAAGTCTTTAAATAAACAAGCTATAGAAATTAAATTCCTTTCAAATTTAGGAACATAAAAACAATCTCGCAATTTTAAATTCCTATAACTATCAAAATAAAGATGGACATCTCCCATTTCTTCCGCTAAGACCAAGGATCTATTGTCCATCCAAAGTGTGAAGTCTTCATGTAGCAGACTTCTCATTTCTTTGAACACTTGTAGAGAAACGTAAACATTATTAGTTGCACCAAAATCTATGACCCAAATGTCACTGGATTCCTCAACCAAACGCATTTCCATATATAGAAGATCACACTTACCTCCTTTGGAAAGAAAGTCCTTGCAATGCTTCTTTATGTACCCGACCTTCCTGCAGAAGAAGCACTTAAGCTTCTTCAGGTACTTCTTCTTCTTTTTCTTGCTCTTGGTGCTAGCAGGAATAGAAGACTTCCCATTCTTGGCCCGTTGCTTCTTTCTATTCCTAGAGTTGGGATTGGTACTAGAAGCAGCTACCATATTGGCCTCTCCACCCGTAGGAGACTCCTTGATCAGCAGTTTGAACTCTTATAATTGTTTCATTAATTCCGTCAAGGTCATATCTCGTCTATTGCTCAAATTTAATATAGCTCTAAATGAAATAAATTCCTTTGACAGAGCCTCAAAGACCATAATCATCTGAGTTTCAGCATCGATGTCGACTCCATTGGTTTGTGCCTCAGCGAGGTAACCCATGACTAACATCATGTGCTCCTTTCCAGATGTCCCCAGTCTTTACTTACATTTCAAGAGTTTCTGAAGCACCCCTTGCTGCTTTGTTATGGTCTGGCCTCCAAACATGTTTTCAAAATTATCCAAGATCTACTTTGCAGTCTCATAATCTTCATGTTGAGCCAACAACACGTTATTCATGCTGACCATAACATAGCAGCGGGCCTGATCATTTGCATCTTTCCAGCGATCGTACGCTTGGAATTGCTCATTAGTGGAATCTCTCGTAGGCTCAAGAGGACAAGGGGTTGTCAACATAAATTTCAGTTTCTTAAAGGAGAGGACGATATCCAGGTTCCGTTTCCAATCATTATAATTCTCTCCGGTTGATAGGTTTTTGTCAAGTATCGAAGATAAAGTGTTTTTAGATATTTTTAATCTACAATAAAGAATCATATACCAAACATAAGCAATCATATTATAATAATTTAGTAAGATAACACAATCATGTAAAAACGTACAAATCTGTTTATGTGTCAAAACCTTAAAAATATCACGACCTTACAACAATAATTAACAACGTAGAATTCAACAAGCTCCTAGGAGAGTCATGCCAAATTTAATCAGGAACACGGATCCCCTCCTGATTAATATATGCCATCCAGGACCCGTATGATCCAGCATATATTAATAATCGTTTCTTTGGCCATTAATTTTATTAACAGAGCTCCTAGGGGAGGTTAATAATAAAATTAACGTGAGTGTATAACCATCATTTTAATATTTTATCCATAATTTATAATCACCACCTAGGTGTGTGCAACCATAAATCATGCTAAAATACTTTATCCTCTCAGAGATCCAATCTAGTACATAATAGAAATCCCTTCCTAGGGTTGGGACCACCATGTTCTTCCTATGGACCAACAATGGAGGCCGTAAGTCCTCTCTTCGAAAACGTTCTCACACTCAATCTTTTGAAATCAAGGTTTTATTTTAAAAGACATGCATGACCAATTTTAATATGAGCGGCACTGTCATGTCCTGAAGTACGGGAGGTGACATGGCTAGTTATTTAAGTTAATTAAGTGAAAATTTAATTATAATATGAGCTTAAGTTTTTAAATTAATTATGAAAATATGAAGATTTTTAAATCCTTTTTAAGACAAGCATTTATAAGCATTAAACAGATAAAAACATTGAGGTAAACATTAAGAAAGTAATAATAAAGTAATAAATGATGTAAGTATAAGTCCCACTGACCCACAACTTGTGCACACACATAATGCTGACAATATAATAATACAACCACAATCCAAGTAAAGAAAAAGTTAAAATGTTACATGCTTGAATGTTATAATTTAAATAACCTACTAGGTCCTTCTATTGCTCCTGAGTCCTGTCTGTGGAATCCTCTTTCAACCTAAGCTAAAATCCACCTAGAGGGGAAAAAGTTTGAAAACAAATAAAAAATGAGTAAAAGGTGCAATAGGACTATATTTTAAGAAACATTAAATTTAAAAAGAAATATCATCATTCAAGAAATTATTTAAGAAAAGACTTGAATAAATAAAATTGAACAAAATCAGTCTTACCCAAAAACAGTTTATTGGCTGACCTGAAAAATCATCATTTTCTTTTCCTGGGCAAACCATATGCATAGCACCACCGTAGTGGCCCAACTATGTTTCAGGACCTGCCCCCAAGGTCGCACGCTATATGACCCGATCTCTGATATGGCATCATGCACTTATATTCCTTTCTATCATTATTTAAAACCTATTTACCAAGTATTTTCATTTACATTCGTTATGGAGTTCATTATGAAATTCACATCATTCCACGGTTTATAAAAATAACCAATAAGATTTCCTTTTTCAATCAACCGTTGAAAACATTTTGATAAAAACCCTTTTTAAGGTCAAAATCATTTGGAACTATTACCAAAGAAAGGGTAGAAGTCCTACCTCAATACTCGGGCCGGTGTTCCACACCGTAATCCTGGTCCGCTATACGTTAGCTCCACATAACCACAAACGACCTTAAATAGAAACTAGGTCTATCAGTTTCTAGTTTAAGATATCCTACATTGCTAAACTATTTCATGGTGTCCTAGTGTGCCACTTATATTGATAAAATTATTTTATAAAGTTGGGATTTCAATCAGGGTTCAAAACAATAAAAACGGGTGAAAAATCACAAAATCTCACCATGCTCGGTTGGCCTGTTGGTCGCCCTAGTTCGGCCTACCGAACTATGTAGTTTGGCCTGTCGGAAGACCAGGTTCGGCCGACAGAACTTTCTCCAGGTTCGGCCAGCTAGATGTATGAATTCACCTGTCGAACCCATGAATCCGGCCTACCGAACACAAAGTTTGGCCTGCCGATCTGGAAAAATTCTAGAATTTTTCATGCACGGGTTCTCGGCCTCCCGAGCTCCAATCTTCATTTCGACCTATTTTTCTCAGTTCTTAGGCATGGAAAGCAAGCACAAATGATAGAAAAACATAGTAGAACACTTTTAAACTCATTTAAACAAGATTTGCGCACAAAATCCAAGAAAATCCAAAAATGGAGAAAAATGAAAAATCTTGATTCGAACTCGTTTTTCTTCAAACAAAGCTTAGATTTTAGTTGTTCTAAGTTTCCCTAACTTAGATTAAAGGTTTCTAAGTTCAAATAAGCTTAAATTTCAAAATGCAAGAAAATTTGAAAAATTAAAAAAGTTTTAAAATTTAAAAACTAACCTTGAATCAAAGCTTTAAATCGCGTTTGTGGTTGCTCAATCACGTTCCTGAGCCTCTAATCCACTAAACTGAAGCTTGGGCTCACCTTTTTCACTCAAAAATTTGAGAAAGGAAGAGAGGGTGAGGAAAATGAAAAGAGGGAAAAGGAAGCAAAACCATCAAAAAGAAACCATGTACCACCCACGGTTTTGAAAATGGACGGGTTTAGTATTTGGTAAATTATTTTGTTTTAGGCACTCCCTATTCTATATGACATGTTATCAATATATATGGCAAATCATATTATAATGCAAAGAAGCTAAACAATTAAGCAAGGCTACAAGAAAAATAATAAATAACCGTAATATTATGGTTCCTCCCTAAAGAGTAGAAAAACAAAGATTACAAGAGAATAATCGAAACATATTATCAACTCTTCATCCTTGAATCCTCAAGCTATATCCTTCTTCATGTAATGTCCATCTCAAGTCTTCAATCCCACATAGATCAAATACACCATATTTTTTGTCATATTCAAATTTAATATTTCTTAGAATTGTCCCAAAAATAAAATTAAAACTGTATTGACAAACTGCACCTTTTCTGGAGAAATTTCCAACTCTCTGTCGGCAAACCGATTTGGTTGATCGACCTGCCGGTCATGACCCACCGGCCTATCGATTTTCACAAATTGGCATGCCGATTCATCACAGATCGACTTGCCGAACTAGAAGTTCGGCCTATCGTCAAAGCCACTTGATTTCTGCCCCATTGACGGCCTGTCGAACCTCACGTCTAACCTGTCGATCTGCAACCATTGGCCTGCCGATCTGGAGGGTTTGGCATGCAGACGGAGCAAAAACCACTCTTTCTAGAAAATACAATTTTTAATGCAATTCATCAATTTTATTTTTAACAATTCAAAAAAAAATAAATTAGAGACTAAGGAAATACCTTGGAGCATCATCAGCCATCTTCTAGATTCGCCATCTAGATCTGTCTTCTCTGAATGATTATTTAATTACAAAATTCTTACAAATTTAAAATTAAATAATAATTCCTAAACGGAGATGATAGTCCGCCATCTAATTACATGAAAAAGCTAGATACACATTCTAACCTCTAAGGAACCATAACCGATATAAATTAATTAATTAATAATTAAATAATAATTTAATCAACCATAATTAATTAATCAGCATTCACCATATAATCATGACAATATATAAAATATATAGAAACCTAGAGTGCCAACTCTCTATAAAATTAAATTCAAGCATAGGAGAGATTAAGATCACAAAATTTATACATATAGTATGATCACAACTCGCAAATTTATATAAAAACCATGGCTCTAATACCAATTGTTGAAAAATAGTATTGTAGTAGAATTTTAAAAAATTTTATATCAGAGTATTTTCCAAAACACAAGTTTGACACACTATATGCATAAATTAGCCAGATCTTGCAAACCTTTGAATACCGAAGAACTCTCGTGATATGTGAAGAGAAGTAACGGTCCAAAAGAGCCTTAACTAACTGGTCTTTTTTGCTATTCTCTATCCATGAATGAAGTGAGTGTGGGCTCACACGTACAACTCTTCCACCAGGTGAGTCTCCTTCCAACCAATTGAGAGAACCCAAAGCTAGTGTTCGTGATTTGTTAACAAGAGCTCTCAGGGAGTTTCAGATTCTCACCAGCAGAGTATCACTCTTAATCTCTCAATTGATCTAAATAACTTATGAGACTTACTCCCTATTTATAGAGGTTGGGTCTAGGGTCAGTCCTTATCAGATAAGGTTTCAAAATTTTGAATCAAAATCAAATTTGAATCAATATCTGATAAAATATGCAAGAAAACACGTGATCTTTTTATCGCACATCGACAGGCCAAACTTGTCCCATCGGTAAGCCGAACTTGAGGATCGGCAAGCCGAACTACCAAAAAAAATCTCAGCAAATCTTTTATTTTCCACCTGAGATTCTATAAGATAATGTCTCAGTTTTAATTTAAATAACTCAATAGAGAAGTTATCTGATTAAAACAACTTTATCTAGATAGTCGCTAGGAAAATAAATAAATTCCTAATAACTCTACAAGTTTATCTTGATTTAATTTATTCAATATTAAATCAACTTATAAACAGACAAGAATTATCCGATCCCAATAATTCAACAAGTTTATCTTGAATTAATTTTATAACAAAATTAATTCAACCGATAAACAAACATAAATTATTTTATTTTTTTGAATTTCAACCAATCTAATAAATCTGACGTAAGTCACTAATTATTGGAAAAGCACGCCGTATCGTTACAGGATGTTATGAGCTAGCAAAGGGGACCAAATGGACCTATATAGTTCAAGCTTCTGATATTTATGAAACCCAATATCCCAGATATACATTTCATAATTATCAACTCTAAAGCTACTCCACTAAAAGCTTGGAGCTGCACTCTCAACCTACATAGAATTACGAAGCCCATATAACTAAGTTTCCATGACATATCATGGTGTATCGTATCCCCATAGGATTAACCATAACCGGTCTAAGCACAAGTTCTATCTTACCTTCCTGATTATTTTTATCTTACGTTCCATTATCTCACAATTAGAAAACTTACCATCCGAAGGCAGCATACCATTCGGTTACACCTATGTATTTAAATGGTTGAGCACTCCAGTTTTCTAATTACAGGTTAAAGCATATAAGAGGATATCACTACTCCTAAAGAGGAGCTATGGATTTCATATCTATGAATAACAGGTCTACACTATCAAGAGTCATGCCTCCAATGTGCCGGCATGTATACCATTATTAAGATGTGGGTGTGACCCTTTGGTATATTAAAAGACTCAAGTCAAGACAACGGGCCCACTATTCATCTCAAGATTAAGATACAATACAAAGGATTGTCTAAAGTGAATCAAGTTGCCAAGATAGAATCATTAATCCAAATCAATTCACTTTATGTCCCGATCCAACACATCGTCACTTATGACAATGTGCTAATGTTTCTATTCATGGAATCCACTTTCAATGGTCCAGACAAACCATCTCCCGATAGGGATATAGATAACATAACAATCTTTAAATGAATAAAGCGCTCAACTTTATTCTCTCGATTGCGGATCTTATGACTTAGACCATTACTTTAAGAATCGTGTTTTTCACATAATCTGTCCATCATATGCCCAATTCTTAAAGGTTTAGACAGACAATCTCAGACTTTTGTTTGCTTAACATACATTCAACAATTATGAATGTAAAGAGGACAAGATTAAATAAATTCTTTATTGATAAAAAGGTCTCTAAAAAACTTATTACATTTTTACTCCTTAGGGCATGCATATCTAACAATTAAAGCATGTGATATTTTGTTAAGGACATATTTATAAATAAATAAAGTGAAGTTTTGGTTATATTTGTGTACATATATTTTGAATACTTTATGAATATCAATAAAACTCCGTAATTATATATATGATTTTAAATATTGTATATAAGTGTTACATATATGAGGATTATATTAAAAGATGATAATCAAAATGTCAGTAATATATACATATATATATATATATAATTATTGTAGTTAATTATAAATTAAAGTATGGAATCTTTGATTGAGCATTACTAGTGCAGGTCATTTCTATTAAGAATGAAACAGTCTTATTCAAACTATTACTATAGTGAGTTATTAAATAAGTATACTATATATAATGAGATTATGTAACATCAAGACTTGATGTGATATTAACAGCTAATAATTTTGGTCAAATATAGCAAGTTCTAATCATATCGACCAACGGTCGTATATAAGATGATCTTAAATTGAGTTGTTAATAGACTCCTGTATGGATTTATGTCTTTTTATTTACTCAGTACGGACTCAAAAACTAATCATATCCTTTGTATTTTTAAGGCATAATGAAAAAGTAGTCGGGAATGTTAATTTTACAAGATGGAATTCATTCATTCCCTAACAAGAAGTAGATAAATAATTCTCTCTAATATTGATTCGGGTCTTCAATAATATGAGCGCTTAATTTATGATTAAGTTCATGAATTTATTATTTATTAGAGAATCAATGACACTCAAGAATAAAGAAGTAATTAGAGAGGTGAATGGATTTAACCATCTTTAATTACAAATTATTTATGGAGGATCAATTTATATGTAATAATGATATCAAATGGACGATTCTGGAGATGAGTAATTATATTTGTAATGTCAAGAGTGTAACTCCAAGTTTTGAGTAGAGTAACATTAAAATTACTAAACAATAACATATTAATTAAAGAGTTTAATTAATACATTTATTTTATTAGGGCATGTTTGACACATCGTATTGTGTTGTGTTGCATTGTTTTGTAATATATACAGAAAATGTAATGCAATATAATACAAATATTGTTCACATGATTTCATTCAAAATTAGAAACTTAAATTTGGAAACAAATCAAATTGGATAACAAGTAGATTTTCTCTCTCTTTTCTCCTCAAATTAGCGCCATGCACAAAAAATATATTTGTGTATGGGTGGCACTTATTATAGATAAGGAAAGAGAGAAAATCTCTTTACTATGAAAATTTTGGTACAAATTACAATACTTATGGAATTAGAAATCTAACTGTAAGAGTATGAGTGTTGTCAAATTCAACCAAAAAGAGAGAGATATCCCCTAAATGGAGGGTTTCATGCCTATTAATAGAGGTCAAATACAACATAATAGGGTTCTTATCCAAAAAGTAGTGGGTCTATGTGGTTGCTAATGAAGTGAGACACGTGTTAGATAGCCATTGCTCTCATATTTTGGGCTGCCTCATCTTGAGTAATCGCTTGGTTTGGTGGGTTATAACTTTTATTTAGCAGTTTCTAGCTTCAAGTCGATTACTTTTAAGTGAGGCGTACACTTTGACCATAGCGACCGAAGAGTTGCACTTAATGCAATTAGGATAAATTGAGCCAATTTGGCTCTTATGAAATGAGCACATTGAGCACTAGATATTTGTTGACATGGAGGGGCTCGTTTTACTCGCTGCACAATTTGGACTATTTACTCATCTGATCTGATAGGGCCTTGATTTGGCCTGATTTAGGCCTCTCCAAATTGGAGCCAACACCAACCGATATGAATGACCACACCTAATATCTTGTCATAATTATTAAATCTTGAAAGTTAATTGTAAAAGCAAACCTTTAATATAAAAATATATTAAAAGTCAAAGTATTGTGATGATTAAAAGAAAAAATTAATCCATAACTCTATGAAAACAGAATTATTTAAGTACTAATTGAATATAATTCTATTATGTTCTAGGCATTTTTATTTCCTTTTATTCAATTTTTTATTTTTATTCAATTTTATTTTAGTTAATTTAATTTTATTTGTTTTTATTTTACTTTAATTTAATTTTGTAGAATTTTATTTTATTTTAATTTCTCTTCTAATTAGTTATTTTGCAGGAAATTGTAGTTTAAATGAAATTTATGGCAATTCAAATTAATTTGGGTCAAAAGGGATAACTCAAGTTAAAATTCAAAATTGGAAAGCCTTTAGGGGAAAAAAAGCATAAAGCTCAGACTCCAACAACTTGCAGTTAAAAACTTTTTTTTTCCTACTAGACTGTGGCTTGGCCCTCTTAGTGGGGTCCCAGGCCCTCTTAGTGGGGTGGGACCCACCAGAGGGCTGTGCTACAGCCTGGTTGGGATGTATAGTATAGCCCACTTACAGCACAGGCGGCCTAATCGTGCTCTAGCCAGCCTAGATGAGCGCGTGTTCTTCACGCCCCACAAATTTTCCCTCCATAGTTGAAGCCGGTGCTGAAAAGAAAAATTCTGTTGGAATATTTTTCTTATCCTACGAAAACTTTTTTTTTTCATAAACAAATTACCAAATTACAACAAAAATTCATATCAAACCTCCATATTTCTTTTAAGGAATAAAAAAAAATGACCAAAAATCATAAAATTGACCTAAAGTGTCATGTTTGCTCGAGTTCTCATCATGTTGGAGGTCGCCTGCGGCGGCGATGCGATTTTGCTGGAGAGGATATCAGATGACGTTGCACATATCTGAAGTGTCGTCTTTGTTGCAGCTTCGGCTTCAATCGCCATCGCCCAACTGTTGCCAGTGTAGATCTACGATTGTCGCGACTAAGGAAAGCCGACCGGAGTTTACTGGCATTCTAACCTCGTTAGAGGTCGCCCATGGTGGCGACGTAACTTCACTGGAAACAAGATTACGTTGTCGTGGCCTTGAAAATGTATCACCCACGGTGGTGATGCAACGTCCATGGAGAGAAGATTGGATCGTTGTGACTGAGGAGGACGATAGGAGATTGTTCCCATTCGAACCACATGACTTTGCTGGAGAGGGACGATGTCGCGCTAATCTGAAGTGCTGCCTTCATGATCATAGCTCCATCGCTGCCTAGTCATCGTCAATGGCAGATCGAGATGAGAAACATAGGGAAAGAAAGAAATGAGAGGTAGACTTTAAAGAAATGAGAGGTGGACTTTTTTGTTCATATGAGAGAGAGTGGATTCGGGAAGGAGATGGAGACAAATCTGAGGGATTTGTTTTTCTTATTTGTTTTTATTTTATTTTTTATTTTTATTTTTATTTTTTTTTTGACAGATGAATGTTTATGGTAACTGTGGCATAATTTTATTTATCTTTTTTTAAAAAAAAATTTAAGGCTACTGGCATAAATAAAAGGATAGATAAGAAAAAAAAATCACAAAAGACTGTGTAAATTTTTCTAAATATTTGAGTACGTAATGTATCTAAATAGTACGCAGCAAAATTTAAAAAATTTTATATCAGAGTATTTTTTAAAACACAAGTTTGACATGCTATATACATAAATTAACCAGATCTTACCAACCTTTATGTGCTGAAAAGCTCCTGCAATCAGAGAAGAAAAGTAACGTTCTAAAAGTGCCTCAACGAACTGGTCTTCTTTGCTATTCCTATCCATGATAGGAGTGAGTGTGGGCTCATACGTACAGCTCTTCCACGAGGTGACTCTCCTTCCAACCAATCGAGAGAACCCAAAGCTAGTGTTCGTAATTTGTGAACAAGAGCTCTCAGGGAGTTTTAAGATTCTCAACAGTAAAGTATCACTCTTAATCTCTCAATTGATCTTAATAACCCATTTCACTTACTCCCTATTTATATAGGTTGGGACCAGGGTCGATCCTTATCAGATTAGGTCTCAAAATTCTAATCAGAATCAAATTTGGATCAATATCTAATAAGATCCGCATAAAAACGTGTGATCTTATCCTTCGCTGATCGATAGGCCGATCAAGATGATCGGCAAGCCGAACAAGCCCCATCAGAAGGCCAAACACGACGATCAGTAGGCCAAACTACCGAATAAAAATCTTAGCGAATCTTTTATTTTCCACCTGAGATTCTATAGGATAAAGTCTCAATTTTAATTCAAATAACCCAATAGAAAAGTTATCTGATTAAAACAACTTTATCTAGATAATCTCTAAGAAAATTAATGAATTCTCAATAATTCTACAAGTTTATCTTGATCTAATTTATCCAAAAATTAACTCAACCCATAAACAGACAAGAATTATCCGATCTCAATAATTCAACAAGTTTATCTTGAATTAATTTTATCACAAAATTAATTCAACCAATAAACAGACATGAATTATTTGATTCTTTCAAATTTTAACCAATCTAATAAATCTGACATAAGTCACAAATTATTGAAAAAGCACGCCCTATTGTTACCGGAAGTTGTGAGCTAGCAAAGGGGACCAAATGGGCCTATATAGTTCAAGCTCCTGATAATTATGAAACCTAATATCCCATATATACATTTCATAATTATCAACTCCAACGCTACTCCACTAAAAGCTTGGAGCTACACTCTCGAACTACATAGAATTACCAAGCCCGTATAGCTAAGTCTCCATGACATATCATAGTGTATCGTATCCCTATATATGATTATCCATAATCGGCTTAAGGACAAGTTTTGTCTTACCTTCCCGATTATTTTTATCTTACGTTCCATTATCTCACCATCAAAAAACTTACCATTCAACGACAGTGTACCATTTGGTTACACCTATCTATCCAAATGGTTGAGCGCTCTAATTTTTCAATTACAGGATAACACATATAAGAGGACATCATTACTTCTAAAGAGGAGCTATGGATTCCATATCTATGAATAACAGGTCTACGCCATCAAGAGTCTACCTCCAACATTCCGGTATGCATATCACTATTAAGATATGGGTGTCACCCTTTGGTACATCAAAAGACTCAAGTCAAGACAATGGGCCTACTATTGATCTCAAGATTAAGATACAATACAAATGATTGTCTAAAGTGAATCGATTTGCCAAGATAGAATTATTAATCCAAATCAATTCACTTTATGTCTTGATCCAACACATCATCACCTATGACAACATGCCAATGTTTCTATTCACGGAGTCCACCTCCGATGGCCAAGACAAACCATCTCCCAATTGGGATATAAATAACATAACAATCTTTACATGAATAAAGCGCCCAACTTTATTCCTGCAATTGCAGATCTTATGATTTAGACAATCACCTTAAGAATCGTGTCTTCCGCATTATCTGTCCAACATATGCCCAATTCTTAAGGTTTAGACCGACAGTCTCAGACTATTGTTTGTTTAACATACATTCAACAAATATGAACGTAAAGAGGATAAGATTTGGTCAACCATAATTTGACCGATGACAATGCCCCAATGTCATTGCCAATTAGCAGAATGTCATCTACAGAGAGCAGTAGAAAAACCACCTTCCCATCCTTAATGTGTTTGTAAACACATGACTCATCCATATTTTGTGAGAACCCGTAAGTCTTAATCACCTGATCAAATCGTATATTCCAAGAATGGGAAGCCTGCTTAAGTCCATAAATTGACTTTAGTAGCTTAGAAATCTTACCCTCTTGACCTTTGACCTTGAACCCGTCTGGTTGTCCCATATACATAGACTCATCAAGATAGCCATTCAAAAAACCCATCTTGACATCCATCTACCAAATCTCGTAGTCAAGAGCGGTAGCTATGGACAAGAGAATCTGAATGGACTTAAGCATGGCTACAAGCAAAAAGGTTTCCTCATAATCGATTCCTTCCTTTTGCATATAACCCTTAGCTACTAATCTAGCCTTAAAGGTTTCGACCTTTCCATCCACTCCTCTTTTCCTCTTGTAGATCCACTTACATGCTATGGGTTTTACTCTTTCAGGAAGATCCACAAGCTCCCAGACCTGATTAGTCTCCATAGACTTCATCTCAATGTTCATGGCCTCTGTGTAGAGTTTTGAATTAACATCCTCCATAGCTTCTATGTAAGTATAAGGATCCCTATCATGTTCATCCGGTTTAGCCAAGAAGACCTCCCATTGAACATATACCTCTTAGGTTGACGCCCATTCCTCTCACTACGTCGAAGCTCCTTAGGTTGTTATTCAGGTTTGTTTGGTTTTTCTACACTGATCGGAATGGTTTCATTCGGAACCTCCAGAGTGATCGGATCACTCCTTAACTCCTCAAGCACCACTTTGCTTCAAGGTTTCCATGTAACTCTCCTCAAGGAAAGTTACATTAGTTGAAACCATGACTTTATTTTCCTTTCGGTTATAGAAATAACCCCCTTTAGTCCCTTTTGGATATCCTACAAATACGCAAACTTTTGAACGCACTTCCAACTTATTCGGATCCTTAAATAGGACATGAGCTGGACATCCCCATATGCGAATATGGTTTAAGGATGTCTTCCTACCCGTCCGTAACTCGTGAGGAGTTTTAAGGATAGATTTTGAAGGCACATTGTTCAAAAGATAATATGCGGTTTGTAGTGCATATCCCCAAAAGGATAAAGGCAATGATGAATAACTCATCATGGACCTAATCATGTCCAATAAAGTCCTATTTATTCTCTCCGCTACGTTCCTTCTGCTGCAGAGTGCCTGGCGTAGTCAAATGGGATAAAATCCCATTCTCTAATAAGTGTTCCAAGAACTCATTAGAAAGGTATTTCCCACCTCGATCCGATCGAAGTGCCTTTATGGGTCTACCGAATTGCTTTTCCACTTGAGCCTAAAACTCCCTTAACTCGTCAAAAGTTTTGCTTTTGTGGTGCATCAGGAACACATACCCATATCTTGAGTAATCGTCAATAAAAGTGACGAAGTACTCATACCCTCCTCGTGCCTGGATGTTCATCGGTCCACAAACATCACTATGTACAAGTTCTAGAACCCCTTCGGCCCTATTGCCCTTAGACCCGAATGGTTTTTTGGTCATTTAACCCTCCAAATAAGATTCACATTGAGGTATAGATTCCACCTTTAAGTGACTTAAAGGTCCATCCCTTACCAACCTTTGAATCATATTTGGGTTAATATGACCAAGGCACAAATGCCAAAGATAAGTCTTATTAGAGTGAGAAGTTTTAAGTCTTTTAGAGTTATTATCATTCATCTCAACATTAAGCAATAAGTCCATCTTTGGTTTGATAAAATATAGATTATTTGGCATCTATCCAGAACAGATAAAAGATTTATTTTTACGAATCACCACTTTATCATTAAAAGAAACCAAATAGGAGTCTTTAAATAAACAAGCTACAGAAATTAAATTCCCTTTAAATTTAAGAACATAACAACAATCTTGCAAAAATAAATTCCTTTAATGATCAAAATAAAGATGGATCTCTCCCACTGCTTCCGCTGAGACCAAGGATCCATCGCCCATCCGAAGCATGAAGTCTTCATGTAGCAAACTTCTTGTTTCTTTAAACCCCTGTAGAGAACACAAACATGATTAGTTGCACCAGAATCTATAACCCAAATGTCACTGGATTTCTCAGCCAAACAAGTTTCTAAATACAGAAGATCACACCTACCTCCTTTTGAAAGGAAGTCCTTGTAATGATTCTTTATGTGCCTGACCTTCCCACCGAAGAAGCACTTAAGCTTCTTCGGGTTCTTCTTCTTCTTCTTCTTGCTCTTTGTGCTAGTAGGAATAGAAGACTTCCCGTTCTTGGCCCGTTGCTTTTTTCCATTTCTAGAGATAGGATTGGAATCAAAAGCAGCTACCATGTTGGCCTCTCCACCTGCAAGAGACTCCCTGATCAGCAATTAGAACTCCTGTAACTGTTTCATTAATTCCGTCAAGGTCATATCCCGTCTATTGCTTAAATTAAAAGTAGTTCTAAATAGAATAAATTCCTTTAACAGAGTCTTAAAGACCATAGTCATTTGAGTTTCAACATCGATGTCGACTCCATTGGTTTGAGCCTTAGTGAGGTAACCCACGACCAACATCATGTGCTCCTTTACAGATGTCCCGACCTCTGCTTATAGTTAAGAAGTTTTCAAAGCGCCCCTTGCCACTTTGTTATGGCTTGGCCTCCAAACATATCCTCAAAATTATCCAAGATCTGCTTCGCAATCTCATAATCCTGATGTTGAGCTGCAACACGTTATTCATGCTAGCCATAACATAGCAGCGGGCCTAATCATTGGCATCTTTCCAATGATCATACGCTTGGAATTGCTCATTAGTTGAGACTCCTGTAGGCTCGGGAGGACAAGGGGTTGTCAGCACATATTTCAGTTTCTCAAAAGAAAGGACGATATCTAGGTTCGATTTCCAATCATTATAATTCTCTCCAATTAATAGGTTTTTGTCAAGTATCGAAGATAAAACATTTTTAGACATTTTAATCTACAATAAAGAATCATATACCAAACATAAGCAAACATATAATAATAATTTAGTAAGATAACACAATCATGTAAAAAAATACAAATGTGTTTACGTGTCAAAACCTTGAAAATATCACAACCTTACAGCGATAATTCCCAACTCATAATTCAACAAGCTCTTAGGGGAGTCATGCCAAATTCAATCAGGACCACGGATCCCCTCTTGATTAATATATGCCATCCAGGACCCATATAATCCAGCATATATTAATAATCGTTTCTTTGGCCATTAAATTTATTAACAGAGCTCCTAAGGGAGGTTAATAATAGAATTAACGTGAGTGTATAACCATCGTTTCACTATTTTATCCATGATTTATAATCACCACCTAGGGGTGTGCAACCATAAATCATGTTAAAATACCTTATCCTCTCAGGAATCCAATTTGGTACATGATAGAAATCCCTTCCTAGGGGTCAGGACCACCATATTCTGCCTATGGACCAACGATGGAGGCCTTAGGTTCTCTCTTCAAAAACCTTCTCCCACTCAATCTTTTGAAATCAAGGTTTTATTTTAAGAATATGCATGAACAATTTTAATATGAGTGGCACTCCCTATTCTATATGACATGTTATTAATATACATGGCAAATCATATTATAATGAAGACAAGCAAAGCAATCAAGCAAAGCTACAAGAAAAATAATAATAACCGTAATATTATGGCTCCACACTAGAGAATAGAAAACTAAGATTACAAGAGAATAATCGAGACATATTATTGATTCTTCATCCTTGAATCCTCAAGCTGTATTCTTCTTCATGTAATGTCGATCTTCAAGTCTTCAATCCCGTATGAATTGAATGCTTTATATTTTCGGTCATATCTAAATTTAGTGTTTCATAGAATTATCCCAAAAATAAAATTAAAACTACATAGAAAAAACTGCACCTTTTTTGAAGATTTTTCAGCTCTCGGTCGGCAGTCCGATTTAGGTGATCGGCCTACCGGTCATGCTCCATCAGCCTGTCAAACCATGAAAGTTTGGCCTGCTGCCAAAACCTCCTGATTTCTGCTCTGTTGATGGCCTGCCGAACCACATGTCTAGCTTGTCGATCTGCGACCATTGGCTTGCCGAATTGTGCAGTTCGACATGCTGACCGAGCAAAAATCTTCCATTCTAGAAAATATAATTTTTTAATGCAATTCATAAATTTTATTTTCAACAATTCAAAAACATAAAATTAGATACTCAGGAAATACTTGGGAGCGCATCATCATTCTTCTAGATCCGTCTTCTCCAAATGATTATTTAATTACAAAATTCTTACAAATTTAAAAAATAAATAATAATTCATAGACGAAGATGATAGTCTACCATCTAATTACATGAAAAACCTAGATACACATTCTAACCTCTAAGGAATCATAACCGGTATACATTAATTAATTAATAAATAATTAAATAACCATTTAATCAACCATAATTAATTAATAAACATTCACCACATAATCCATGATAACATAAAAATATATAGAAATCTAGAGTGCCAACTCTCTATAAAATTAAATTCAAGCATAGGAGAGATTAAGATCGCAAAATTTATACATATAACATGATCACAAACTCGTAAACTTATGTAAAAACCTGGCTGTGATATCAATTGTTGGAAAAATTGTACGCAGCAGAATTTTAAAAATTTTATATTAGGATATTTTTCAAAACACAAGTTTGACAAGCTATATGTATAAATTAACTAGATGTTACTAACCTTGGTGTGCCAAAAAGCTTCTACAATCAGTGAAGAGAAGTAACGTTCCAAAAGAGCCTTAACCAACTAGTCTTCTTTACTATTCTCTATCCACGATCGAAGTGAGTGTGGCCTCACACGTTCAGCTCTTCCACGAGGTGACTCTCCTTCCAACCAATCAAGAGAACCCAAAGCTAGTGTTCGTGATTTGTGAACAAGAGCTCTCAAGGAGTTTCTAGATTCTCACCAGCAGAGTATCACTCTTAATCTCTCAATTGATCTTAATAGCTTATGTGATTTACTCCCTATTTATAGAGGTTGGGTCCGGGATCAATCTTTATCAGATTAGGTCTCAAAATTCAAATCAGAATCAAATTCGGATTAATATCTAATAAGATCCGTGTAAAAACACGTGATTTTATCCTTCGCTCATCGACAAGCCAATCAGGATGATCGGCAAGCCGAGCAGGCCCCATTGGCAGGCTGAACACGACGATCGGTAGGTCAAACTATAGAATAAAAATCTTGGTGAATCTTTTATTTTTCACCCGAGATTCTATAGCATAAAGTCTCAGTTTTAATTCAAATAACCCAATAGAAAGGTTATCTGATTAAAACAACTTTATCTAGATAATCTCTAAGAAAATAAAAAAATTTCCAATAATTCTACAAGTTTATCTTGATCTAATTTATCCAAAAATTAAATCAACCGATAAACAGACAAGAATTATCCAATCCCAATAATTCAACAAGTTTATCTTGAATTAATTTTATCACAAAATTAATTCAATCGATAAATAGGCATGAATTATTTGATTCTTCTAAATTTTAACCAATCTAATTAATCTGACATAATTCACCAAGTATTAGAAAAGCACGCCATATCATTACCAGATGTTGTGAGCTAAGAAAAGGGACCAAATGGACCTATATAGTTCAAGCTCTCAATAATTATGAAACCTAATATCCCAGATATACATTTCATAATTATGAACTCCAACGCTACTCCACTAAAAGCTTAAAGCTGCACTCTCGAACTACATAGAATTACAAAGCCCGTATAGCTAAGTCTCTATGACATATCATAGTGTATCGTATCCTCATATGATTATCTATAATCGGCTTAAGTACAAGTTCTGTCTTACCTTCCCAACTATTTTTATCTTACATTCTATTATCTCACCATCAAAAAACTTACCATCCAAAAACAATATACCATTCGGTTACACCTATGTATCCAAATGGTTGAGCGCTCCAGTTTTTCAATTACAAGATAATGCATATAAGAGGATATCACTACTCCTAAAGAGGAGCTATGGATTCTATATCTATGAATAACAGGTCTACGCCATCAAGAGGCATGCCTCTAACGTACCGGCATGCATACCACTGTTAAGATGTGGGTGTCACCCTTTGGTACATCAAAAGACACAAGTCAAGACAACAGGCCCACTATTCATTTCAGGATTAAGATACAATACAAATGATTGTCTAAAGTGATTCGATTTGCCAAGACAAAATTATTAATCCAAATCAATTCACTTTATGTCCCGATCCAACACATCATCACCTATGACAACGTGCCAATGTTTTTATTCACGGAGTCCACCTCCGATGGCCAAGACAAACTGTCTCCTAATTGGGATATAGACAACATAACAATCTTTACATGAATAGAGCGCCTAACTTTATTCCCTCAATTGTGGATCTTATGATTTAGGCCATCACCTTAAGAATCGTGTCTTCTGCATAATCTATCCATCATATGCCCAATTCTTAAGGTTTAGACCGACAGTCTCAGACTATTGTTTGCTTAACATACATTCAACAAATATGAATGAAAAGAGGACAAGATTTGGTATATAAACAATAAATAAATTCTTTATTGATAAAAATATCTCCAGAAACTTATTATATTTTTACTCATTATGGCATATATGTCTAACATCTACGACTTTAAAAATATTAGATAATGTATTTATTAAGAAAAGAAATTGATAATAGTAATAAATAATAATTTTTTTCTGAGCAGATATTGGGTAAACAATTATTTGCAAAGTCAATACTCACTGTGTCAATATAAGGTATATATTTATCTAGTAATAATGGTAAACAAGAAAAAAGTTTGAAAAAATGTATAGTAAATAATTTATTTACTTAGGAGACGTTTATTTAAGTTGTTTTTGTTTTTCAAACAAAAAAGTCTTCGTTGTTAAAACACATTTGTTCAGTCATTTTTAAGTTTTTTAATTTAAGGTAGGAGGATTGAAACTCTTCACTTCATGGCGAGTCAAGTATTTTTTTGTTTTTTAAGTTTCTCATTTTTTTCTTTAAAGAATTGAGGAAACAAGCCTTTTGGTCATCTTTTCAGGCCAAATGGTGAGAACTTTGAAATGATCAACATTCTTTTAATCCTTAAAAATTGAAATGCTGGTGTTTTCGGAAAGAATTAATTTAATATTTAATTCTGAATTATAATAAATCATATATAAGTTGTGATAATAATCTTGTTATCAATGATTAGAAAACCAATTTAAATTAGTATGTGGTGTTATGAATTATTTGCTTTGAAATTAAATAATTAATTGAAAATATTAATGTAATTCGATTTGGATAATCAAATCACAAATATTTTAATTAAATAACTATTGCAATAATTTTATTTAATAAAAATTGGAAGATGAAGCAGAATTACAAGGGACTATCTCCTCACACTGGCCAATTTTTCACAGGGTTATTTCCTTGTGATATGGTTGAACTTTTCGAAGATAATTGCTAGGACTGGCCAATTTATTGAGTGATATAGGGGGAGAGAAAAATTTTTAGAATTCTAAGATTGCCTATGATTAGACCCTAACACCTCCAATTAGCATTATAAATAAGGTTTTGGGTCTTTATTGATTCCAAGACCGGCTAAAGTGCAATTTAAAGAGAGAGAGAAAATTATTTGTTCCTCATTAATAGATAACTGTTCTAGAGCACTTTAATAGTTAGAAAAAGATTTACTGATGATTGAAAAATTGCTAAATTGTACCTGCACAACAATCTGTAGAAAAGAGAAGAATATATAAAACAAGTTAGTTGAAGCTCTTTTAAAGACTATATCATACATGCATATCAATTTTTTTTCCAGAGTTATAAAATTATTGGATTTAATTTGTTATTTATGTTACATATGTTAATACTGGCAATTATTAAAACTTTTCCCAATTATCAAAACTTTTTAAATTTCCGTTGCGTAACACAACCAATTTTTTTCAATAAACGGCCTGTGTGGTTTTTTGGCAGCACGACAGAGCTAAGTGCTTTTTTTTTTTTTTTTTTTGAAAAATCAGAGGCCATTTTTTTTTTTAAACAATCCGTAAATAAGTGTAGTTAAATTTGACTGTCTTTGCTGGTGACAGTTCGTACGGTTACCCTTCCGTTGCAGGAAACTAACTTATGGCGAACAAGATGAGTAGGCACTGTAATATTAGCGCATCGGAGCAGGATGTGACTTAAAGTATATGCTCCGAAAGAAGAAGATTTGATTGAACATAGGCAAGGAAAAAGATGAAGGAGAAGAGAGGATTGAAGAGCTTCCTCAGCCTTAATATAGAACCAAAATTGTTGACAACCTTCGAATTGAAGTTCGTCCAAAACCGGGAAAAAGGAAACAAGAAAAAAAAAAAAAGGGAAAAAATCAGAACAAGGGTAGGGTAACGAAGAACAAATTAAAGCGTGGGGATCAATCAAGAGTCGGATTCAGATTGCAACCCTCCGCCTGAAGCGGATCCTCCACAAGGCTCGCGACGTCACCGCTTCCGCCGATGACTTGTGTGGACCCTTTTCTCTCCTCTTCCTCTTTTTGTTCGTGTTCTATTTTTGGCAGTCGTCAATTTGCTCCTAAATAGTTGAAGATTGCCAGAAGTGAATTTGTCTGCTATTATTATTTTTTTATAAAATATTGAAGTATTAGTTGTTGTTTTGTTGCTGCATCAATGGGTTCCTGGTCTTTTTTTCCCTTTTTTTTTGGATGAGTGTGATCGTTAGCTTCATATTCATGTATTCATGTTTCGAATTGCAAATTGCATATGGATGGAAAATTTGCTGTGAGGAGGGAGAGATTTCATGAATCATTAGGAAAACTAAACTATGAGAGTTTAGGGAGACACATTAGAGCCTAAAGAGCGAGAGAAGGTGGTGTAGAAATCAGAGAGAGGTAAAGTGAGGTTCGAAACGCGAGGGCCTGGTTATAGAGAGAAGGTGAAGCAGCGATTTGGGGAAGAGTAGAGGGATTTTGAATGCCAATCGACGGCAACAACGCTCGTCCAAATAGGATTTTTTTTTTCCTCAATATCAGTTTGGCCATCAGATGTGAGTGGCTTTCATAAATGCAAGCCACTCTTCTTTATACGCATGTTGTTGGAAATGGAGAAGAAAGGAAGTTGCTTTTGTATTTTTCCCCACTGGCTGTGTATGAACAGTTAGTGCATCGTCTTATGACGCTAAAGTGAGATTAAAAATGCTTTATGTCCTCCTCCTCTTCTATTCTTCGTTGCTCAACACAAGTTTTCTTTTTTTTTTTTTTTTTTTTTTTTTTTTTTTTTTGGTATTGGAAGAGCTGCCGAATGGTTGTCGACAAGTATAGTGGTTTGGATCTTCGGTTTCCTTTTCTTGTTGTTAAATTTTGCAATTCATGTTTAGGCCTTCACATTTAATTGGATGTGGGCAGGCTCATTTTAACCCTGACTGGAAATTTTTAAACCGTTACATTTAATCGAACAGTTAGTAGAGTGTCATCGACAAGACTTTTTAGGGTTCCCCTTGTTAATTTATGTGTGTTGTCTTGTGTTGAATTTTGTAGAAATGGCCGACCCATTTGAGCGATATGTGTTGCCATCAGCTGCCCAGATTCGCAAGGAGAACGCAGAGTGGTGGAGGAGCGGAGACTTATGTCTAATGAGGTGACGGCTTTGTGGGATGACATTGACAGAAAAAATCTTTATGGTGCAGTTACTGGTTTAAAAGTTATTGAAGATGGCAGGCATCTTCTAAGTGCAGGTTTGGGTTTGTTACTGGTTTAAAATTCTTTTATCTTTAATAAAATTGTTGTTTAAGTCGTCTCAGATATTTTAGATATAGTTGGCTTTGAAGGCCATCTGGCTTTTTTATCATCAACATATCAATTTATGTTATAGTTTCATCTGACTATTATGGAGGTTCTTCGTTATACTTTGTACACAGAAATATACTAGTAGCCTTTACAGGAATCATATCAGTCTGATGTAACATTTACGGAGGCAGATCATTTGTTTTATAATTGCAGCAATAATATCTCCTCTTATATCAGTTTCTGATTCAACATTAAGGCTTTGGGACGTTGAATCTGGTCGCAATACTCTAGTGAATTTCAAGACCGTACGCCTGCAAACCAGCAAGCCTATGCAGTTAGCTGCAAGTCAGAATTCAGCCGTTGTTTTTTTTCCCCATGCATGACAAGTGTGAAGGTCATTCATTCTTCTTGAAGTTTCAATCAGTTGAATTCTACACCTGTATGAGAATATCCTTAAATACCCATTATCTGCCCATTTTAAATTCCCGGTGTATGGATTTTCAGGCATTTGATATGTGCTCGGATAGACAGCCCTGACATTTTGTGGCCACTATGAGTATGTAAACTGTTGCCGCTTTAGTTTCCATGATCGAGTACTGTGATAAGGGTGATCTTAGAACTAGACTGTTCTATGAAAAAAATCCTAAAACCGACTGATACGTGTCCTGGGAAACATTAATGAACTTGTTTGCATTATGTGTAAGTGCAGGAATTGTATAAGGTGGCAATGATAGACAAATTCTCATCTGGTCACTGTATAGATTGGTTTCTGATGAAATGGTACACCCAATGACATCAAGATTCTCGCGTGTTTGAACTTTAAGTTTGTCCTCTATGCCTAGTTTGAATCATACTTATTGCCGCTTCTTCACTAGAAAGTGTCATTAATTTTGGGTGGACTTGCAGGATGAAGGACCTTATCAAGACCAGGATAATTGAAGCGACTGAAATTTGCTGCTGTTGCAGCGTGGATCTTCAAACCCCCGGAAGTAAAAGCCCTGCGATGCAAAATTTTTGCTTTTCAATCCAAGTGCTCCAGTGGAATACACATTTTTGTTTGACATGTAGAACAATACCCTTTTTTCTCATCATGTAAATTGTCACTCATTCTTCGTGCAATAGTTTTATGTGTTTTTCGTGTAATTATCCTAAAACTCTCTAATAAACAAAGTGGCTTGTCACAGTTTTTAGCATAGATGTTTCCTTTTTCCATATTTCAGACTTTATGGCGTTGTACGTACATACTTGATTCACTTCACTCAGCAAGACATTCATTTACAAAGACATTCTTTCAGACTTCTTAGAATTATATCTCCTGCAAATTATGATGGATTGCTTCAAAGAACTAATAAAGGTCACGGCACACGCCTTAAAACAAACATGACCACTTACTATTATCTGCTGCCACAAGGCTATGGATTCGACAGACTAATAATGGATAAAATAAACAAGGGCAAGGGATCAATAAACGTGGAATTATCTTATGGCAAACGCTCCTCAAAATTGTTTATTTTCTCTTAAACAATAGTTTTTAGTTAGTTCATTTACGTAAGATCGACAGAGTTGCGTAGAGAAGCCTCAATCAAGTGTGGTAGGCCAATGAGTCTTCTTTCGACCCCTTATTAAGATCTTATATATTGTCATCAATCTTTTTCTTAAAATTCCAAAAGAAAATAGAGATGGTTACCTTTGCATTAATACAACATAGAAGGAGCAAAATTTACCCCCAAAAAAAAAAAAAACCCTAAGTGGTGATATTAGCAAAAACAAGGAAAGATGGCTTTTGGCAAAAATAAAATAAAATAAGTTTAGCTCTATAATTAGCAATATGTTCAACATACTCATATAGACATGAATAATTGTAAGAGGTCTCCATAATTTTCAAAAAGCAAATCTATATACAACTGACCGAGGAGTTCCCAAAATTTGAAAGAACTAGACCAAAAAAGAAAAAAATGTCTGAGTTACACTACCACTTTCCATGGCTGTCATCTTTTTGGTTCACAAAATCGACTTTAATTTTCTTCAAACAGCTACTTCAAACCTTGCATCCACATCAGCTGTGCTAGTCTTTGGTTCCATACTCCCCAGAATGCTATGCAGAGACACCACATCCTCCTCAAAAAAGAACAAGACATTAACATAATCCTCCGCCTGTTTAGTAGGCGAATTTCCTTCACACAGGCTTGATTTTGCTTCACTTGTCTTCTCCATTAGCCGCTTTTGGCACATGAAGATATCTTGGGTTTTAAGCAAGTCATAACTCAGAAACTGCAACTTCTCAGCATCTGTCATCATTGAGAACCCAAAAGAAGTAGTCCAAGTTTGGACAACACTTGGAGCAGAAGGCAAAGTAAGCCTCTCCGCTCCCAATTTCGCAAGCTGCTTCTGAAGCTCATTCATTAAAACATGACAAATTTCACGCCTCCGGTGCTCAAACCTTGTGGTGAACCGAGGCACTTCTGCCAACTTCTATCCATAGACTCTCACAGTAGCCACAGTGATCAACTCATTATCATCTCTCTCCAAAACCAAAATGTAAAATCCCCTGAAGTTCAGATGGCTCAGCTTTGACTCTCTGCCGAAGAAGACATCGTCACAATGTCTCTCTTTGTCAAAGGATCCTTAGCAGGCTCAAAACACTCATTTGGACCACGTCTAAATTACAAAATCAATGTCAATTACAAACCTGATACCTTTTTCATTTTTTTGGGATGCTAACAAATTAACACCAGACAAAAAGACTTGCATCATATTTCACTAACGAAAGAAGCTGCAATTACTACTTCACATATTGATAAATCTGCCAACTTCAAAACATTTCGTACATGGTTTAATTCCCCAAACAACCAAAAAAAAAAAAAAAACAGAAACCCAACTTGAAGATTACACTATCGCCAACAACTCAAACCAAAACAACAGATCAAAGCATTCAAAAAAAACAACCCAAAACAGATAAAGCAAAGAAAAACAGCTTTGCAACTCACTTTCTTTTCCCACGAAAAACAAACGGAACGCAAATAATGATCCAACACCACCAAAACTGGGAATTTTGCCACTCCTTACCCTATCCAAATGAGAGAACGAAGGACCAAAATCGATGTTGGGCATTCTTTGTTGGTCGGATGGAGGCGCAACGACTGGTGATAGTTCTCTTCTACAATATACAGTAACAAACGAATATTCGAATTTCAAAAATCTCTCTTCTCCCCAAAACCGTTAGGTAACTCTCACTCCCTAACCCTTCTCCTTCCCTCTTGGGCCAATACCAGCACCGGCATAATCAAACCTCCGTTACCTTCGTACTACTAGAAATTGTGTGAAACCCATTATCTTCTTAGCAAATATTAAAATAATTAAATTAATTATTAATGTATCAATTAAAAATTTATTTTATTTAAAATTTATTTTATAATATTTATTTTTATTTATTTTTAAAATTTTTTAAAATTTTCTATACTCATTAAGTGTATTTATCAAAATATCTTGAAACTTTTAATTAATTACGAAAATACCATTTGGCATTATTTACACTAAAAGTCTTCAGAGGAGACTCACTCACCTACTCCTCAATTATTTCCTTACCTCTCATTTAGGTCAAATCACTCTCTCTCTTTCCCTTGTGTCTCCCTGCTCCTCTCTTTTTTCTTTCTTTTTCTCTTCATTTCTCTTACACAGTGAGATAAATCAGAGGAAGACCAAAGGAAAACTCAAGTTGTTCTATCACAATCTTCACAAACAACTACCCACCAACTCAAAGATCAAGGAAACTCAAGGATTTTCAAGTTCAAACTACTTTTGAGTTAAGTTTTTAAGGATTTTCAAGTTCAAACCACTTTTGAGTTAAGTTTTTAAGGTTAGATTTTTAAAACTTTAACTTTGATTTTAAGTTGTATTTTGGTATGAAAATTTGTGAGAAATATGTTTTTGATGTTTGTGAATGGTTATACATCATTTTTAAGCTTAGAAACATGTTACAAACCTGAATTTTGATTAAGAATGTGTAAAAAACAATCAAGAACCCGTATGTGCATTTTTCTAGAGTTTATGTCGTTTTTCTAGCTTTCTGTCGTTTTTCCTATAAAAACATGTTAAATCATTTTCTAAGCTAGAAACATGTTACATCATTTTTCCAGAGTTTATGTCGTTTATGTGCATTTTTCCAGAGTTTATGTCATTCTTCTAGCTTTCTGTCATTTTTCCTATAAAAAAAAAAATTTGTGAGAAATATGTTTTTGATGTTTGTGAATGGTTATACATCATTTTTAAGCTAAGAAACATGTTACAAATCTGAGTTTTGATTGAGAATGGGTAAAAAAACAATCAAGAACCCGTATGTGCATTAGAGTTTATGTCGTTTTTCTAGCTTTCTGTCGTTTTTCCTATAAAGGGGAAACGACATATCGTTTTTCCAAAACAGAGATTTAATAAAAATAGCAGCAAATTTTAGCTTCAGGTGGGATTTGAACACCCCACCTTAGGGATAAATAAAGGAGGCCAAACCACCAGGACAATGATGGTTATTTAATAACCTATATTTCAAAAATAATAAATAGTTCTCTATAAAAAGTTTGTAATTTCAAATAATTTTATTTTAATGAATATTAAACTTTTCAATTATTATATTATTAAATATTTTATAATCGTATTATTTATTTTAAAAATTCATTCAACATATTTCGTACCAAAATAAAATTTGTATATTTTAATTTTATTGTTATTTTAGCATTTACTAAAATTAAGTTAGAAAAGTAATATTCACAATTTTAGTACGTTAATGATTATGGCACACTAATAAAAATAAATGATAAATTGACATAATTAAAAATTAGAATTTAAGTTAAAGTATGGTTATTTTATTCGTTTTGGGATAATAGCATGCTGGAGCTTACGTGGTGAATTGTGTAAGCTAGGAATTGTCAATGGATGTTTGTAAAGAGGTAAGGATTCTATTACTCATCTTTTGTGAGGTTTTGATAAATTAAAAATTTGCTTGTTTTATGTTGCAAGATATGTATATGGTATTTTGAATGTATATGATTATATCTATATTATGATGATGTAGAACTCGTCTTGTATTGTACAGCGAGGAATAAAATGATTTGACACATGTTGTAAATTGAGAAACATGGTTAGAAAAACTGACTCTATAAATAACGATTTAATATAAAAGAATTGTGAGACATGAAGAGGGCGGCGGTTACGTAATTGGGCACGAATACCCTAAAAGGTAAAATAGGGGGAAGGTGATGATGCTTCCTTGGGTCGAAAGTCCCAGAACACACTGTATAGGAATCGACTTGGTGAGGACTCGGGGCTTGATGTCTCCTCACCGAAACACCCTTGGAATGTTTTGTTGGAAAAAATAGGTGTGAGGTGCGCAGCGAAAATTTTAAAAATTTTAACATAAGAGTATTTTTTTAAAACACAAGTTTGACATGCTATATGTATAAATTAAACAGATCTTACTAACGTCTATGTGCTGAAGAACCTCCGCAATCCGTGAAGAGAAGTAACGTTCCAAAAGAGCCTCATCCAACTGGTCTTCTTTGCTATTCTCTATCCACGATCAGACTGAGTGTGGGCTCACACGTACAACTCTTCCACCGGTGAATCTCCTTCCAACCAATCGAGAGAACCCAAAACTAGTGTTCGTGATTTGTGAACAAAAGCTCTCAGGGAGTTTTCAGATGCTCACCAGAAGAGTATCACTCTTAATCTCTCAATTGATCTGAGTAACTCATGAGACTTACTCCCTTTATATAGCGATTGGTCCTGGGGTCAGTCCTTTTCAGATTAGGTCTCAAAAACTCGAAACAGAATCAAGTTCGGATCAATATCTGACAAGATCCGCATGAAAACGCATAATCTTATCTCTCGCTGATCGGCAGGACAAACACGTAGATCGGCAGGCTGAACTGCTGCGTAAATATCTCCGTGAATCTTTTATTTTCCACCAGAGATTCTATAGGATAAAGTCTCAGTTTTGATTCAAATAACCCAATAGAGAAGTTATCTGATCAAAAACAAACTTTATCAAGATAATCTCTAAGAAAATAAATCAATGCACGATAATTCTACAAGTTTATCTTGATTTAATTTATCCAATTAAATCAACCGATAAATAGACAAGAATTATCCGATCCCAATAATTCAACAAGTTTATCTTAAATTAATTTTATTACAAAATTAATTTAACAAACAAACAGACATGAATTACTCGATTCTTTCAAATTTTAAACCAATCCGATAAATCTGACATAAGTCACCAATTATTGAAAAAGCACGCCGTATCGTTACAGGATTTTGTGAGCTAGCGAAGGGGACCAAAATAGACCTATAAAGTTCAAGCTCTCAATAATTATGAAACCTAATATCCCAGATATACATTTCACAATTATCAACTTCAACGCTACTCCACTAAAAGCTTGGAGCTGCACGCTCAAACTTTATAGAATTACAAAGCCCGTATAGCTAAGTCTCCATGACATATCAAAGTGTATCGTATCTTCATATGATAATCCATAATCATCTTAAGGACAAGCTTTGTCTTACCTTTCCGATTATTTTTATCTTACGTTCCATTATCTCACCATTTGAAAACTTTCCATCCAAAGATAGTATACATTTGGTTACACCTATGTATCCAAATGGTTGAGCGCTCCAGTTTTTCAATTACAGGATAACGCATATAAGAGGATATCATTACTCCTAAAGAGGAGCTATGGATTCCATATCTATGAATAACAAGTCTACGCTATCAAGAGTCATGCCTCCAACGTACCGACATGCATACCACTATTAAGATGTGGGAGTCACCCTTTGGTACATCAAAAGACACAAGTCGAGACAACGGGCCCACTATCCATCTCAGGATTAAGATACAATATAAATGATTGTCTAAAGTGAATCAATTTTCCAAGACAGAATTATTAATCCAAATCAATTCACTTTGTGCCCCGATCCAACACATCGTCACCTATGACAACGTGCCAATGTTTCTATTCACGGAGTCCAACTCCAATGATCAAGACAAACCATCTCCCAATAGGGATACAGAAAACATAACAATCTTTGCATAAATAAAGCGCCCAACTTTATTCCCTCGATTGCGGATCATATGTTTTAGACCGTCACCTTAAGAATCGTGTCCTCTGCATAATCAGTCCATCATATGCCCAATTCTTAAAGGTTTAGACTGACAGTCTCAGACTACCGTTTGCTTAAATATATTGAACAAATATGAACATAAAGAGGACAAGATTTGGTACATATAAATGAATAAATTCTTTATTGATAAAAATGTCTCTAAAAACGTATTACATTTTTACTCCTTAGGGCATACATATCTAACAATCTCCCACTTGCACTAAGCGAGTAAATACAGTAAATCTCGCATCCCCATAGCTTCCACATGTTTCTCAAAGACTCTCCATGTAAGTGTCTTCGTAAATGGATCAGCTAAATTGTCCTCTGACGCGATCTTGCACACCGTGACATGCCCGCTCTCAACGAAGTCCTTTATCACATGATACTTCTGATCAATATGTTTACTCTTCTTGTGAAATCTTGGTTCCTTAGCATTAGCTACCGCGCGCACTGTTATCACAGTACAGTGATACTGCCTTATCCATCCCAGGAACAACCTCAAGATCCCCAAGGAACTTGCGGAGCCACACTGCTTCTTTCGAAGCATCACTAGCTGCCACATACTCGGCCTCCATCGTTGAATCCGAAGTGCAATCTTGCTTCGCACTTCTCCAACTGATGGCACCGCCACCCAGAGTAAACACAAACCCCGAAGTCGATTTTCTAGAATCCAGACAGGATTGAAAATCCGAATCAGTATATCCTAGAGGAGTCAGGTCCTCACCCAAATATACAAGCATATACCCTTGAGTCCTTTGCAGGTACTTGAAAATATGCTTTACCACAACCCAGTGCTTCGGTCCTGGATCTGCCTGAAATCGAGTTACAATCCCGACCGCATAGCCAATATCCGGTCGTGTGCAAAGCATGGCATACATGAGACTATCCACTGCTGAAGCATAAGGCACCTTCTTCATGTATTCTCTTTCTTCATAAGACTTTGGAGAGTCTTTCTTAGAAAGAGTAATTCCAGACCAGGATGGTTGCCCACCTTTCTTGGAATCCTACATTGTAAACCTCCTGAGAATTTTATCTATGTAGCCTGCTTGTGACAAAGCTATCATTTTGTTCTTTCTATCTCAAAAGATCTGGATACTGAGAACAAAATTACCCTCACCCAAGTCCTTCATGTCAGACTGCTTGGTCAACCATAATTTGACCGATGACAACGCCCCAACGTCATTGCCAATTAGCTGAATGTCATCTACATAGAGTAGTAGAAAAACCACATTCCCATCCTTTATGTGTTTATAAACACATGGTTAATCCACATTTTGTGAGAACCCATAACTCTTGATCACCTGATCAAATCTTATGTTCCAAGAACGAGAAGCCTGCTTAAGTCCATAAATTGACTTTAGCAGCTTACAAACCTTACCCTCTTGACCCGTGACCTTGAACCCATATGGTTGTTCCATATAAATGGACTCATCAAGATAGCCATTTAGAAAAGTCATCTTGACATCCATCTGTCAAATCTCATAGTCGAGAGCGGCAGCTATGGATAATAGAATCCGGATGGACTTAAGCATGGCTACAGGCGAAAAGGTTTCCTCATAATTGATTCCTTCCTTTTGCGTATAACCCTTAGCTACCAGTCTAACCTTAAAGGTTTCAACCTTTCCATCCACTCCTCTTTTCCTCTTGTAGATCCACTTACACCCTATGGGTTTTGCCCTTTCGGGAAGATGCACAAGCTCCCAGACCTGATTAGTCTCCATAGACTTCATCTCTATGTTCATGCCCTCTGTCTAGAGTTTTGAATCAACATCCTCCATAGCTTTTGCGTAAGTATAAGGATCCTTGTTATGTTCATTCGGTTCAGCCAAGTAGACCTCCCCATTGAACATATACCTCTCAGGTTGACACTTGATCCTCCCACTACATCGAAGCCCCTGAGATTGTTGTTCAAGTTTGTTTGGTTTTTCTACACTAATCAGAACGGTTTCATTTGGAACCTGTGGAGTGATTTGATCACTCCTTAACTCCTCAAGCACCACTTTGCTTTGAGGTTTAAAGTCGTCCATGTAACTCTCCTCAAGGAAAGTTGCATTAGCAGAAACCACAACTTTATTTTCCTTTGGGTTATAAAAATAACCCCATTTAGTTTCTTTTGGATATCCTACAAACACACAAACTTCTGAATGTGCTTCCAACTTATTCGGATCCTTAAACAGGACATGAGCCGGACATCCCCATATGTGAATATGGTTTAAGGATGTCTTCCTTCTTAACCACAACTCGCGAGGAGTTTTAGGGACCGATTTTGAAGGCACATTGTTCAAAAGATAACATGCAGTTTATAGTGCATATCCCGAAAAAGATAAAGGTAATGATGAATAACTCATCATGGACCTGACCATGTCCAACAAAGTCCTATTTCTTCTCTCCGCTACGCCATTCTGCTGCAGAGTGCCCGGCATAGTCAAATGGGATAAAATCTCATTCTCTAACAAGTGTCCTAAGAACTCATCATAAAGGTATTCTCTACCTCGATTGTATCGAAGAGCCTTTATGGGTCTACCCAATTGTTTTTTAACTTCAGCCCGAAACTCCCTGAACTTGTCAAAAGTTTCGCTTTTGTGGTACATCAGGCACACATACCCATATCTTGAGTAATCGTCAATAAAAGTGACGAAGTACTCATACCCTCCTCGTGCCCAGATGTTCATCGATCTGCAAACATCACTATGCACAAGTTCTAGAATCCCTTCGGCCCTATTGCCTTTAGACCCGTTTGGTCTTTTGGTCATTTTACCCTCCAAACAAGATTCACATTGAGGTATAGATTCCACCTCTAAGTGACTTAAAGGTCCATCCCTTACCAACCTTTGAATCCTATTCAGGTTAATGTGACCAAGGCGTAAATGCCAAAGATAAGTCTTATTATCATTCATCTCAACATTAAGCAATAAGTCCATCTTAGGTTTGATAAAATATAGATTATTTTGCATCCAACCAGAACAGATAAAAGATTTATTTTTACGAATCACCACTTTTTTATTAAAAGATACCACGTAGGAGTCTTTAAATAAACAAGATATAGAAATTAAATTCCTTTTAAATTTAGGAACATAAAAACAATCTTGCAAAAATAAATTCCTATAGTTATCAAAGTAAACATGGACGTCTCCCACTGCTTCCGCTGAGACCAAGGATCCATCGCCCATCCGAAGCGTGAAGTCTTCATGTAGCAAACTTCTCGTTTCTTTGAACCCCTACAAAGAAACACAAACATGATTAGTCGCACCGGAATCTATGACCCAAATGTCACTGGATTCCTCAACCAAACAAGTTTATAAATAGAGAAGATCATACCTACCTCCTTTGGAAAGGAAGTCCTTGTAATGCTTCTTAATATGCCCGACCTTTCCGCAAAAGAAGCACTTAAGCTTCTTTGGGTTCTTATTCTTCTTCTTCTTGCTCTTGGTGTTATCAAGAACAGAAGACTTCTCATTCTTGGCCCGTTGCTTCTTTCCATTCCCAGAGTTAGAATTGGAACCAGAAGCAGCTGCCATGTTGGCCTCACAACCTGCAGGAGACTCCTTGATCAGTAGTTCAAACTCCTGCAACTATTTCATCAGTTCTGTCAAGGTCATATCCCGTCTATTGCTCAAATTAAACGTAGCTCTAAACGGAATAAATTCCTTAGATAGAGTCTAAAAGACCATAGTCATCTAAGTTTCAGCATCGATGTCGGCTCCATTGGTTTAAGCCTCAGTGAGGTAACCCATGACCAACATTATATGCTCCTTTACAGATGTCCCCGATCTTTGTCTACAGTTAAGAAGTTTTCAAAGAGCCCCTTGCCGCTTTGTTATGGCCTGGCCCCCAAACATGTCCTCAAGATTATCCAAGATCTGCTTCGTAGTCTCATAATCTTGATGTTGAGCCTGCAGCACATTATTCATGCTGGCCATAACATAGCAGCGGGCCTGATCATTAGCATCTTTCCAGCGGTCATACGCTTGGAATTGCTCATTAGATGAGTCTCCCGTAGGCTCGGGAGGATAGGGGGTTATCAGAACATATTTCAGTTTCTCAAAGGACAGGACGATATCCAGGTTCCATTTCCAATCATTGTAATTCTTGCCAATTAATAGGTTTTTGTCAAGTATCAATGATAAAGCGTTTTTAGACTTTTTTAATCTACAATAAAGAATCATATACCAAAAATAAGCAAACATATCATAATAATTTAGTAAGATAACACAATCATGTAAAATCATACAAATGTGTTTATGTGTCGAAATCTTAAAAATATCACAACCTTACAATGATAATTCCCAACTCAGAATTCAACAAGCTCCTAGGGGAGTCATGTCAAATTCAATCAAGAACACGGATCCCCTTCTGATTAATATATGCCATCGAGGACCCATATGATCTATCATATATTAATAATCGTTTCTTTGGCCATTAATTTTATTAACAGAGCTCCTAGGGGAGGTTAATAATAAAATTAGTGTGAGTGTATAACCATCGTTTCAATATTTTATCCATGATTTATAATCACCACCTAGGGGTGTGCAACCATAAATCATGCTAAAATACCTTATCCTTTCAGAGATCCAATATGGCACATGATCGAAATCCCTTCCTAGGGGTCGGGACCACCATGTTCTTCCTATGGACCAACGATGGAGGCCTTAGGTTCTCTTTTCGAAAACCTTCTCCCATTCAATCTTTTGAAGTCAAGGTTTTATTTTAAAATTATGCATGAATAATTTTGATATGAGCGGCACTTCCTATTCTATATGACATGTTATCAATATACATGGCAAATCATATTATAATGCAGACAAGCAAAGCTACAAGCAAAATAATAATAACCGTAATATTATGGCTCCATCCTAGAGAATAGAAAACGAAGATTACAAGAGAATAATCGAGACATAAATCGATTCTTCATCCTTGAATCCTCAAGTTGTATCCTTCTTCACATAATTCCCATCTTCAAGTCTTCAATCCCGTATGAATCAAATACTTCATATTTTCAGTCATATCCAAATTTAATGTTTCTCAGAATCGTCTCAAAAATAAAATTAAAACTGCACTGCAAAAATTGCACATTTTCTGGAAATTTTTCAGCTCTCGGTCGGTAGGCTGATCTAGGTGATCGGCCTGCCGATCATGCTTCATCGACCTGCCGATCTATCGGCCTGTCGACCCATGAAAGTTTGGCATGCTGAATTGGAAGTTCGGCCTGCCAGCAAAGCCAGCCTATTTCTGCCCCACTGTCGGCCTGCCAAACCACATGTCTGGCCTACCGATCTGTGACCGTCGGCCTGCCGAACTGAAGGTTCAGCATGCCGACCGAGTAGAAATCTTCATTCCAGAAAATACAATTTTAATGCAATTCATCAATTTTATTTTTAACAATTCAAAAACATAAAATTAGAGACACAGGAAATACCTGGGTGTGCTATCATCAATCTTCTAAATCTGACTTCTTGATCCTTCTTCTCCGAATAATTATTTAATTACAAAATTCTTATAAAATTAAAATTAAATAACAATTCCTAGACGGAGATGATAGTCCGCCATCTAATTACATGAAAAACCTATATACACATTCTAACTTCTAAGGAACCATAACCGGCATAAATTAATTAATTAATAAATAATTAAATAATAATTTAATCAACCATAATTAATTAATGAACATTCACCACTTAATCCATGACAACATATAACAATATAGAAACCTACAGTGCCAACTCTCTTTGTAAAATTAAATTCAAGTATAGGAGAGATAAAGATCACAAAATTTATACATATAGTATCATCACAAGCTTGTAAATTTATATAAAAACCACGGTTCTAATACGAATTGTTAGAAAAAATAGGTGTGAGGTGCGCAATGAAAATTTTAAAAATTTTAACATCAGAGTATTTTTTCAAAACACAAGTTTGACATGCTATATGTATAAATTAAATAGATCTTACTAACCTCTGTGTGCCGAAAAACCTTCGTAATCCGTGAAGAGAAGTAACGTTCCAGAAGAGCCTCAACCAACTAGTCGTCTTTGCTATTCTCTATCCACGATCGGAGTGAGTGTGGGCTCACACGTATAGCTCTTCCACCGGTGACTCTCCTTCCAACCAATCGAGAGAACCCAAAACTAGTGTTCGTGATTGTGAACAAAAGCTCTCAGGGTGTTTTCAGATGCTCACCAGAAAAGTATCACTCTTAATCTCTCAATTGATCTGAGTAACTCATGAGACTTACTCCCTTTATATAGCGATTGGTCCTCGGGTCAGTCCTTATCAGATTAGGTCTCAAAAACTTGAAACAGAATCAAGTTTGGATCAAAATCTGATAAGATCTGTGTGAAAACGTGTAATCTTATCTCTCGCTGATCGGCAGGCCGAACACATAGATCGGCAGGCCAAACTACCGCGTAAATATCTTCGCGAATCTTTTATTTTTCACCCGAGATTCTATAGGATAAAGTCTCAGTTTTGATTCAAATACCCCAATAGAGAAGTTATCTGATGAAAAACAAACTTTATCAAGATAATCTTTAAGAAAATAAATCAATTCACAATAATTCTACAAGTTTATCTTGATTTAATTTATCCAATTAAATCAACCGATAAATAGACAAGAATTATCCGATCCCAATAATTCAACAAGTTTATCTTAAATTAATTTTATTACAAAATTAATTTAACCAATAAACAGACATGAATTATTTGATTCTTCCAATTTTAAACTAATCCGATAAATCCGACATAAGTCACCAATTATTGAAAAAGCAGGCCGTATCGTTACAAGATTTTGTGAGCTAGCGAAGGGGACCAAAATAGACCTATAAAGTTCAAGCTCTCGATAATTATGAAACCCAATATGCCATATATACATTTCACAATTATCAACTCCAACGCTACTCCACTAGAAGCTTGGAGCTGCACTCTCAAACTTTATAGAATTACGAAGCCCGTATAGCTAAGTCTCTATGACATATCAAAGTGTATCGTATCCCCATATGATAATCTATAATCAGCTTAAGGACAAGTTCTGTCTTACCTTCCTGATTATTTTTATCTTACGCTCCATTACCATTAGAAAACTTACCATCCAAAGATAGTATACGATTCGGTTACACCTATGTAACCAAATGGTTGAGAGATCTAGTTTTTCAATTACAGGATAACGCATATAAGAGGATATCATTACTCCTAAAGAGGAGCTATGGATTCCATATCTATGAATAACAAGTCTATGCTATCAAGAGTCATGCCTCCAACGTACCGGCATGCATACCACTATTAAGATGTGGGAGTCACCCTTTGGTACATCAAAAGACACAAGTCGAGACAACGGACCCACTATCTATCTCAGGATTAAGATACAATATAAATGATTGTCTAAAGTGAATCGATTTGCCAAGACAGAATAATTAATCCAAATCAATTCACTTTGTGTTCTGATCCAACACATCGTCACCTATGACAACATGCCAATGTTTCTATTCACAAGGTCCAACTCCTATGGTCAAGATAAATCATCTCCCAATAGGGATATAGACAACATAACAATCTTTGCATGAATAAAGCACCCAACTTTATTCCCTCGATTACGGATCATATGTTTTAGACCGTCACCGTAAGAATCATGTCGTCCGCATAATCAGTCCATCATATGCCAAATTCTTAAAGGTTTAGACTAACAGTCTCATACTAGTATTTGCTTAACATACATTCAACAAATATGAACGTAAAGAGGACAAGATTTGGTACATATAAATGAATAAATTCTTTATTGATAAAAATATCTCCAAAAGCGTATTACATTTTTACTCCTTAGGACATACATATCTAACATGTTTAGAGGGTGATCAAGCGCGCCTATTTAGGTTTCGATGAGTTGAGTGATACTCTACTGAATGTGGGTACCTAGGAATAATGATAAACTATAATATTTATATATATATGCATATGTATGACACTCGATAACGATTAACTATGGTATCCACGGAATATGATTATGCCAAATCTTATAATCAGGATAATGATGAGTATTAACTAGCCATACAGGTTTTAATGTGGTAATGATAAAGAACCTAAAAGTGAGTAATGGTTTTTCCTACTGAGCATATTATCGCTCATTTCCTTATATTTTTATCTTTTCAGGACTTACTAAGTGTGAGGTGGCTACGAGAAAAATAGTTGAGGAAGCTATGTAGCTATATTACGTTGGGACTGCTTCAATTGCTAAGAATATTCTTCATGATAATGTAAGCATCAATTGTTACTTTCTGTGACTGTATTAAAATGCGTTGAGGGTTGAAATGATGATGACGATAGTTTATATTATTAAATTTAAGGCGCTACATTAAACTGTGGTTTAATTGTCGTTTATATTTTTATTTTTGATTTGAGAGTTTTTATTTAAGCCCTAGGCAACTTTAGTTTTGAGGTTTTACTTTTATTTTTTATTTTTATTTTAATTCATTAAAAACTGTTAACCCTCATATAGGAGCGTTACAGAATTTTTGGTATCAAAGCCTAGGTTCTATTAACCTAGGGAGTGTATCACCACTTTAAAAAAATTTGTTTTTGAGATGGTTTTGAAGTTGAATTCTCATTGTCATCATCAAAATGAACCTTCAGATTGATTTATACAGTCCAGAAGGATGTAACATGGAAAGGCCCTAGAATAAAGATATTAATGGTTATGTGAGTACGATAATTATATAGAAGGAAAGTATTAATAGTTATGAGGGAATGAGAATTATATGGAATGGGTTTATAAGTAGAATGCTTATGAGAGATTCGTATAGTATTAGGATCTATAAGCATATCTAATTTGTATAGAATATTGAGAACTTCGTGTAAATACGAGGATTTAAGAGGCTTTTATCTCGTGAAAAACAATAAGAAATATAAGGCTTGATTTATTGATTTCAAAGTTTGGCATAGATGTGCCAAATTCTTTGTAATTGATTCAGACCTAAGTAATGATTATGCGTGAATTCGGTGGAGCACATAAGTGTCAATAACTTTTCTTGAAAGTTCTATTTACTTGAGGAATATGAGATAAGTTAAGAATCCATGGTATTGAATCTTGAGTGAGACAAACGTTAGACTTTTGGTCTGTTGAGACTGTGTAAAGGGAAGAATGCATGAATTTCAAGGTTGGAATATATTGTTACGTACATTGTATTTAAGTGTATAAGTGAATCTTTATGAATAGATGCAATGTGAAAATGATCAATAGGAGTTTCCTTAAGTAAATCATAATACTTAAGGCACCTTTACTAATTTTGGATAATTACGATAAAAGGTTTAACTTCTAGATGTTTAGATGTGAATCTTTTTGTTACCTAAGGTTTTATTACATGAGGAAATTAAATATTGTATAAGTGGAATTGTGGGGATTGTAGATGTTCCTAAGTAGTAACATCAAATGTCTTTGTTCATTGATATGGTCTATGTTGGAAGACGTAAATCGTATTGATTTCAAGGTTAGTCACATTCTAAACCCTTGGTAGTAATGATGATGAATCCATTGATAGATGTTGATTATTAAGGATAACATATGGGTGTATGCATTGTTCAATAAGGTTTTGATTAAAACAAATTATTTGAGTTGCTAGAAAATTATGTTATGAAATAATTTTAAATACCATTTAGGAAGATCCATGATTGTCGTTAAATTAGACTTGTTGTTCATAGTTAATTTTACTTTAGTGGGCTTTGAATTAGGCTCAAGATCTATACAAATTGGTTTTCAATTTTATGTTGTTATTTAACTTGTTCTAAATGTGTTAAGGCCTGAAACAACCTAACCCATTTCAACTTAGAACATTTGGGCCTAGTCCAAATCTAAATCAGTTTGATTCACACTGTCTCTCCCACGTGGCCTCTATACGTGTCATCTACAGTAGTTTAATCATTGTTTACATGTACGTCTACTGTGTATAGGAGCTTGTTTCTCTGAGCTTACTCTCTCTCTAAAAGAAGAAGGAATTCTAGGATTCTGCAACTTACTATCTAAATTTTTACTTTCTATTTACTCTTTTTTCATCTCATCATGGACCCAAAGTACCAACACCTGAGAAAGTATTTCCCATCACTCTCCCAAAAGATTCTTAGAAAGAAATACAAGGCTAAAATCGCTCGGTTGTGGATTCTTATGCGTTTTGGCATCCCTTGTGATGTGAGAATGTTGATAGAGGGAAAGATCCATCTGAGTGACTTCAGTCAAGATGTCGGTTTACCAGAAACGGGTACTAGTCGTAGTGCAATGAAAAGAAGAGCTCGTGCCATCGCGGTCACTTGTAACAAATGTGGAAGACAAAATTGTAACAGTAAATGTACTTCACCTGGTTATATGTCTACGAATAGAGAGGATAAAATAAGGTTTTGTAGGGATGGACTTTCAAAGGAGAACTTGGATAGCATCCATCCTCCTCTTCATGGTCACTCTAGTGGATATGTTCAAGGAGCTATTTTTAAACTCTGGCTAAATTTTATGCAAAAAGACAATGCCTCAGGAATATGGTATTTCTAGATCCTGTTTGCCAAGCCATAAGAAAACTGGATGGGGAATTAGTCATCGCTCTATAAAGGTTGTTTAGTCTTTGCTTATTTGAAACAGTTTCAGTTGATGTTCAACAGTTTGTGTTTTTCTCTTACTTAGAATATTTGCCTTTGTGTTTGAAATAATTGTGTTTATTAGATTGATACAGTAAGTGATCGTATCTCATTTAATTTATGGTTTTCTTAAATATATATATAATAAAATATATTATCTTATCAGACACGTCACATACGGTACAATAACATATTTGAATTTTGAAAACTTATCCAGATATTTCAAGATTTGTGTCTCAAATTTCAAAAGTTCTACAACATTTATCGTTTATATTAAATTTCTAGATTCGATGTATATTTGTTAAAAGGTTTGCAGTTGTGTCAAGAGGGTCTTCTGTCAAGCCATTCTCAATTGTTAAAAGGTATACCATTAGAGTCTAATCCTTTTCAAAAAGTAAATCAGATTTTTTGTAAACTATCAATCACCTTATCTTACTTTCTTACCCGCATAAGATTTTGTTTAAATCTTTGGATTACCTTTTCATTTCTTACTCGTCTGTCTCTTTAGTCCTTTTTGCGTATTCCTCATCTTTAAAATCTCATGTAGAACCCGAAGTCTAAGTGGAGCAGATATAAAGCAATCACTTATATAAACCAAATATATCTACCACCCAGTCCACCAAGAAAATAAAGAATGCCGTGTCTTTTGTGGTTCCAGCCTTGGAAAAGATAAAGCCTATGTAGAAGCTATAAAACACTTATGGCAAGTCCTAGCATGCAGGAAGATTAACATAATCTATGGGGGTGGTCGTATAAAAATGATGGAAAATATGACGTTAGTAGCTAGGTCTAGTGACGCCACAGCTGTAGAAATTTGGCCTCATATTCTAGCTGAAGGAAACCTTTATAAGGAAACCATAGGTAAGGGAAAAGGAGTCAGGAGCATCCCTAGAAATTTTTAAGCCATAATCAATAATTCTGATGCTTTTATAGCATTACTTGGTGGTCTAGGTATTCTTGAGGAAATATTCATAGTTGCTTGTAAGCAATTATTAGGCTTTCATTCTAAACCCTTGGGACTACTGAATGTAAATGGTTTTTATGATGGTCTTTTGAAATTTCTAGATTACGCTATGAAAGAAAACATCATTACAGAATTGAAAAGACAAATCTTTGTTACCGCTTCAACAGCTGAGGAATTGTAGATAAGATGCAAATCATACATCTAGAATCTGACACTACAACATCCAAGCTTGAATTAGAAAGGGAAAGCCGAGAGCAACCAATTGATTTGAATCTCCATCTGTAATCTTTTAGTTTTATCTATGGCATGTAGGCATGCGTGTCCGTATTTTGTGTGTCATGAATAACCATTTACCTTGTATTCTGTATTTCTTGGGGTATGCCATTATTCAATCTTTTAGATTCATTGAGCCTAATGTCAGGATGGCTGGATACGGAGTACTTGATGCTCTCGAAACACATCCCACTAAGGTCTGATCTTTTGTTTATCGATGTTTTTGTATGCTATAAGCATACATGATATGGATAGCTGGTATACAGAGTGCCTTGTACTCTCAAAATATATCTGTATCATGTTTGTAAGGTATAGTATTTTGTTAATGTTTTGTAGAAGACTAAAGTTAACTGTGGCGATACTTTGTGGAAAATATGAGTGTGTTATGTGGATGAAATGTTTCAGTGTCATAAAGGTAGATATTTAATTAAAAAAAAACCTGTCGAGTTGACTATAATTATGAGACTCACTCTAATATCCCCATATATAAGTTTAATGTATGATTTTGAATAAAAGCGCTTGTGTTATATATTTTATGGTTGTGTTTTAGTTTATCAGTTGGAATATAAAATTTATCATTCTTGACTTTTCTTTGCTCAGAAAGGAAAAGGAACCCAAAGATGAAGTATGTAGAATTTCTCGAGCAATCTCCCTAATGTGATTGTAGATTACAGTCAATGAATAGTGAAGGACTAAAAAAAAAAGGTATGATCGGCATGCGTGCTTTTCTAATTAGATTCCTAAATCATTATGCGGTTTTATTTGTAACACCTGCCTATTTTATGTAACGGACCACGTTAAGTTTGTAACGTTGATAAGAAATTTTTATTAATAATTTATGTTATATGGTATGATATATGATGTTAACGTTACTAACTCCTTATGTCAAGTTTTATGACAGGTGACGACCACATGGAATCGTCGTGCTCTAGTGTTCATGTGAATTTTTAAATGTATGATTAATTATGATGCATGATGAATTGAATGATTTAATGTATGACATTTAAGGACAGTTCAGCAGGACGAACTTAAAAGTTCGGCAGGCCGAATAGTCTGCCAAGTACCGGCAGGCCGATGGGAAGTATCAGCAAGCCAAACTTGGTGGAACCGACAGGCGAAGAGGAAAATTGGCAAGCCGAACACAGCAGACGAGCAGTCAGTATAAATCTCTCCAAAGTTATGGCTGAGTTAATTACGTTAATTGGATGATTTAATGTGATTAATTGGCATAATAATGGAATGTTTTTATCAGTTAAGGAAATAAGGGGTTTGACTTTGCATTGATTTGTCTAATTTTAAATGGTTTCCTATTTTAAGAGGGTAAAACATGGTAAGTGATGAGTGAGAGTTTTGACTTCCTCTTTTCACTCCTTCCTCCACGCCTCTTGCCCCTCTAAATAGTCAGAAATTTCTGACTTAATGAAGAGTAATGACTCTTCATTATGCACGTTACGTTCAAAAATTTTTACGTTTTCTGTACTCAGATTTTTCTCTCATTCTCACGTTTTTCTCTCCTTCATTTATGAGACATTCTCTCATTCTCATTCTTCCTCCTCTCCTCTCCACGAGTTCTTCTCTTTCTCTCAAAAAGATTTCTGAGTATATTGAAAGAAAAGTTGAAATTTCGTTGGTTGAATTCAAGGGTTTTGAGAAGAAAGTCTTCTAAGGTAAGGACTCATGTATTTGTAAATTTAAAAAGATATTCTCCTCCTCAAATTCGTCTACAATATCTTCTCTAGGTATTGTATTTTTGTTTTGTGTTTTTATGATGTTCATATATGTATTATGTGATTTTCTTCACGTTTCATGTTTTTGGTGTTTTAATGAAAATATGAAATTTCTATCTTCTTCTCTTCACAGTAAATATTACTGTTTAACCTTGATGCATGAAAAATATAATGATTATTCAAGAGGTAAATGAATGATGTTTTTCATGAAAAGTTGTCAAGAATATGCATGTGTATGTATGAATGAATGTATTTTATGTTATGAGATTTCTACGAGAAAACTGTTTTATTAAATGTTATTTCTGGATTTTTGTTTATGAAATGTTATGTATGTTTAAAAGATTTTATGATAATAAAATAATTTTATGCATGATAATATGATATTTGTATGAATTTTTTAAATTAAAATATATATATTTTAATTGTTCGAAAACGTTTTATTTAAAAGATAATTATGTTCAAAATGTATGGTTTGTTTTATATGCTTAAGGTAATTTTTATGATTTAAGAAAAATCATAATAACATGTTTATGTGATGACGATTTTTATGGTTATGAATTATGTTTATAATATGAGATGAGTGTATGTATGTGAATATTATATGAATGAATGTTATGTGAATGGATATTTCATGATAAGTATTGATTTTTATTGTATTTTTAAATGGATAAATGGCATGAACACTCAAGAAGCGAGCACTACGAGACCGCGACGTCGTCACCAAATCACGTTAAGGTTAAGTAAGCTATCGTTAAGGTAAGTACATTCTCACCTACAACATGACACGTTTTACAAGGATTTGATGATATGTTCACCATGATGATTTTAAGATGATTTTTCCTTAAAGGATTTCTATGAAAGATTTTCATGATTTAAAATTATGCATGATGATTATGACATGTTTTCAAGTGTGGAAATTATGTATTTATATGTATCACGTAATAAGTGTTGCACACCAATGTAATGTAATGATGTTTTATGATGTCATGTTTGGTTTGGGATTAGCTACCCTTCTCCTCTTAATACGGCGCGCCTATGATGATGTTTATGGTGCAACACTTTGGCCCTTAAGATAAAATGGAAAAGTTTTAAACATGGTCAATGTAGTGAAAGATATGTTTCTATGAAATTGTGCTTAAGGCACTCCTATGATGATGATGATGATGATGTTTATGTAATGTTTTTAATTGTGAGAATTATATGTACTTACTAAGCATTAGCTTAATCATGTTTTATGTCATGTTGCAGATAAGGGTAAGAAAATCATGGGCTAGGTGGAGGACATGGGAAGGCGTGTGAGCACAAAGCACGATGAATTGTAACCGGAAGCACGCCAAGAAAATCGTTTCTATGTTTTTAATAAAGTTCCATATTTTTGAACACTATTTTTATGATAAACATTTCAAGGACTTTTTGAACTATATTTCATATTTTATTTCATTATCTTAAGTGTTATGATTTTTTGCATTTTTATGAAAGGTTGATTATGTTTTGCAAAATAAGTTTTCTCAAGGTTTATGGCTCGGTCGGCCTGCCGATGTCTGAAAGTTTGGCCTGCCGATCACGTTCTCGGCCTACCGAACAATGATGAATTTTTAAGTTGATTTGCATAGCCTTTGCCGACCTGCCGGTTGAGAAACTCCGGCTTGCCAATGATGTTCGGCCTGTCGAACTGTGAATGCAAGTAATGTTTAAGTAATGTGATGATTCATGAGAAATGATGTGATGTTTTATAAGTCCTGATTTTACAAACTTGATAAACTTATATTATTAAATAAGTTCATGATTAATTTAAGTATTATTGAATAAATTATGATATGGAATGAGTTAAGTAGTGAGATTTAATAATGTTAAGTTGTAAAAAAAAATGCATGAATGGATCCTGGTTAAGTATGTTTAATTACTTTTTAATTTGAAAGTATCATTTAAGTTTTGAAATATATTCATGTTTAAAGTTCAAGTAAGTATGAATGTAAGAATGTAACGACATCTGTGACGTCCGAATTAAGGGGCGTTGCATTATTAATGTGGAATCTACTAGAAATACTCTTGTTGAGGGATTTAGAAATTAGAATGAATTGATATTTTAAGTATATAAGTGGAGATATGGTAACTTACATTTGAGGAGAAACAACACTAACGGTTTAGAGCTAGAAGTAGAATCATAACAGAATTGTGGTTATCACTAGTATGATTAGATTTGAAATTCCGATGATGAAATTTTTTTAAGGGGGTTAGAGCTGTGACACATGTTATTTTCCGAGCAGGTATTAAGGTAATGAAATTAATTATTAGTGTGCCAATTAAAAATTTGTATCATTTAAAATCCATTTCACAATAGTTATTTCTACTTATTTTTAGAATTTTCTAAAATTTCCTATACTCATTTAGTATATTTACCAAAATGTCTTGAAACTTCTAATTAATTACGAAAATGCCATTTGGCATTATTTGAACTAAAAGTCTCCGAAGGAGACTCACTCACCTACTCCTCAATTATTTCCTTACCTCTGATTTAGATCAAATCACTCTCTCTCTTTCCTTCATGTCTCCCTGCTCCTCTCTCTTTTCTTTCTTTTCCTCTTCATTTCTCTTACACGGTGAGATAAATAAGAGGAAGACCAAAGGAAAACTCAAGTTGTTCTATCACAATCTTCACAAACAACTACCCACTAGCTCAAAGATCAAGGAAACTCAAGGATTTTCAAGTTCAAACCACTTTTGAGTTAAGTTTTTAAGGATTTTCAAGTTCAAACCACTTTTGAGTTAAGTTTTTAAGGTTAGATTTTTAAAACTTTAACTTTGATTTTAAGTTGTATTTTGGTATGAAAATTTGTGAGAAATATGTTTTTGATGTTTGTGATTGGTTATACATCATTTTTAAGCTTAGAAACATATTACAAACCTAAATTTTGATTGAGAATGGGTAAAAGACAATCAAGAACCCGTATGTGCATTTTTCCAAAGTTTATGTCATTTTTTTGGCTTTCTGTTGTTTTTCCTATAAAGGGGAAATGACATGACATGTCGTTTTCCCAAAACAGAGATTTAATAAAAATAGAAGCAAATTTTAGCTTCAGGTGGGATTTGAACTCCCCACCGTAGGGATAAATAAAGGAGGCCAAACCACTAGGACAATGATGGTTATTTGATAACCTATATTTCGAAATAATAAATAGTTCTCTATAAAAAGTTTGTAATTTCAAATAATTTTATTTTAATGAATATTAAACTTTTCAATTATTTAATTTCTAAATATTTTATAATTGTATTATTTATTTTAAAAATTCATTCAACATATTTCATACCAAAATAAAATTCGTATATTTTAATTTTATTGTTATTTTAGCATTTACTAAAATTAAGTTAGAAAAGTGATATTCACAATTTTAGTACGTTAATGATTATGGCACACTAATAAAAATAAATGATAAATTGACATAATTAAAAATTAGGATTTAAGTTAAAGTATGGTTATTTTATACGTTTTAGGACAATAGCATGCTGGAGCTTATGTAGTGAATTGTGTAAGCTGGGAATTGTCAGTGGATGTTTGTAAAGAGGTAGGGATTCTATTACTCATCTTTTATGAGGTTTTGGTAAATTAAAAATTTGGTTGTTTTATGTTGCAAGATATGTATATGGTATTCTGAATGTATATTATTATATCTATATTATGATGATGTAAAACTCGTCTTGTATTGTACAGCGAGAAATATAATATTTGACACATGTTGTAAATTGAGAAGCATGGTTAGGAAAACTGACTCCATAAATAACGATTTAATATAAAGGAATGGTGAGACGTGAAGAGAGTGGCAGTTACGTCCTTGGGCACGAATACCCTAAAAGGTAAAATAGGGGGGAAGGTAATGACGCTTCCTTGGGTCGAAAGTCCCAGAACACACTATACAGGAATCGACTTGGTGAGGACTCGGGGCTTGATGTCGCATCACCGAAACACCCTTGGAATGTTTAGAGGGTGATCAAGTGGGCCATTTGGGTTTCGATGAGTTGAGTGATACTCTATTGAACGTGGATACCTAGGAATAATGATAAACTATAATATTTGTATATATATATATGTATGAAACTCAATAATGATTAACTATAGTATCCACGGAATATGATTATAACAAATCTCATAATCTGGATAATGATGAGTATTAACTAACCATGCAGGTTTTAATGTGGTAATGATAAAAAACCTAAAGGTGAGTAATGGTTTTCCCTATTGAGCATATTGTCCCTCATTCCCTTATATTTTCATCTTTTCAAGACTCATTAAGTATGAGATGGCTACGAGAAAAATAGTTGAGGAAGCTATATAGCTATATTACGTTGGGACTGCTTCAATTGCTAAGAACTTTCTTCATGATAATGTAAGCATCAATTGTTACTTTCTGTAACTGTATTAAAATGCGTTGAGGGTTGAAATGGTGATGACGAGAGTTTATATTATTAAATTTAAGGTGCTACATTAAACTGTGGTTTAATGTCATTTATATTTTTATTTTTGATTTGAGAGTTTTTATTCAAGCCCTGGGCAATTTTATTTTTGAGGTTTTACTTTTATTTTTTATTTTTATTTTAATTCATTAAGAATTTTAACCCTATATAGGGGTGTTAAAAATTGTAGAATACACGACGCTTAATCAATGATGGTTTCTTAAAAACTGTCATGTTAAGCAAAGGAAAATAAGTAGAAAGTATGCATAAAATAGGAAAACCGTCGTGGTAGTAAACATAAGACTTTACAACAGTTTTTACAACAAAGTGTTGTAGTAGGAAGCATATTACACGACGCCTTTTGCTAAACACCGTCGTGAAAGATAGTCTGTGAAAATTTAAAAGCCCTCTTTCACCACAATTAGGGAAATTTTAAAAGCTTGCTCTCTCTCTTTCTTATTCGAATTAGCACTTGAATTCGACCCTCTCTTTCTAAACCTAGACCTACCTATTGGACATGTATGCCTTAAAGAGTAAAAATATAATATGTTTTTGGAGACATTTTTATCGATAAAGAAATTATTTATTATATACCATATCTTGTCCTCTTTATGTTCATATTTGTTGAATGTATGATAAGCAAACAAAAGTCTAAGACTATCAGTCTAAACCTTTAGAATCGGCATATGATAGACAGATTATGCGAAAGAATGATTCTAATGGTGACAGTCTAAATTATAAGATCTATAATTGAGGGAATAAAGTTGGGTGCTTTATTTATGTAAAGATTGTTATATTGTCTATATCCCTAACGGGACATTGTTTATCTTGACCATCAGATGTGGACTCTACGAATAGAAACATTGGCACATTGTCATAAGTGACGATGTGTTGGATTGAGACATAAAGTGAATTGATTTGGATTAATAATTATGTCTCGACAAATCGATTTGCTTTAGACAATCATATGTAATCTTGAGATAAATAGTAGGCTCATTGTCTTAACTTATGTCTTTTTATGTGCCAAAGGGTGACATCTGTATTTTATGTTGTTACACATGCCAGTACATTAGAGGTATGACTCTTTATAGCGTAGACCTGTTATTCATAGATATGGAATCCATAGCTCTTCTTTAAGAGTTGATGATATCCTTTTATATGTGTTATCTTGTAATTGAAAAACTGAAGCGCTCAATCATTTGGATACATAGGTTTAATTGAATGGTATACCGTCTTTGGATGGTAAATTTTTCGACGGTGAGATAATGGAACATAGGACAAAAATAATCGGGAAGGTAAGACAGAATTTATCCTTAAGTCAATTATGGATAATCCTATGGAGATATGACACATTATGATATGTCATGGAGACTTAGCTATACAGGCTTTATAATTCTATATAGTTCAAGAGTGCAGCTCTAAGCTTCTAGTGGAGTAGTGTTGGAGTTAATAATTATGAAACATATATCTAGGATATGATAATTATGAAACGCATATTTGGGATATTGGGTTTTATAATTATCGAGAACTTGAACTATATAGGTCCCTCAGGTCCCCTTTGCTAGCTCATAAAAAGTCCTGTAATGATACGATATGCTTGTTCAATAAATTGGTGACTTATGTCAAATTATCAGATTGGTTGAAATTTAGTAGGATCAGATGATTCACGTGTATTTATCAGTTGAATTAATTTTATGAAAAATTAATTCAAGATAAACTTGTTGAATTATCAGGATCAGATAATTCATGTCTATTTATCCGTTGCATTAATTTTGAATAAATTAATTCAAGATAAACTTGTTGAATTATCAGAAACATTTATTTTCCTAAAGATTATCTAGAAATGACTGTTTTAATTAGATAACTTTTTTATTGGGTTATTTGAATTAAAACTGAGGTTTTATCCTAAGAATCTCAGGGTGGGAAATAAAGATTCACAGCTATCAAAAATCGTAAGTTCGATAGGCCGGTCTTCAGGTTCAGCTTATCGATAGAGTAAGTTCGACAGGCCGATTTGCCAGTTCAGTCTACCGACTGAGCGATAAATAGATCACGTATTTTCACACGGATCTTATATGATATTGATCTTGATTCAAACTTTCGAGGCCTTATCTAATAAGGACTGACCCCTGGGCCCAACCTCTATAAAAAGAAGAGTGAGACTCATTATTATTTAGATTAGTTGAGAAATCTAGATTGAGTACTCTGCTAGTGAGACTCTAAAGCTCCCCAAAGAGTTGTTGTTCACAAATCATGAACTATAGCTTTGGGTATTTCTCAATTGGTTGGAAGGAGAGTTACCTGGTGGAAGAGCTACACGAGTGTGCCCACACACACATTGGTCGTGGATAGAGATTAATAAAGAAGGCTAGTTACTTGAGGTCCTTCTATAACGTCCTTTCTCTTCATCGATTGTGGGAGCTTTTCAGGAAACAATGTTAGTAATATCAGCTTAATTTATGCATATAGCGTGTCAAACTAGTGTTTTAGAAAATACTCTGGTATTAAAAATTTTAAAATTCTACTACGTATTATTTTTCCTACACTACCTCTCTCTCCTACCCTCAAAGCCTCTCTCTCTACTACAACCATCACCATTGCTGTCTTTGCCTTGACCCAACATGCCGTTGTTAGCCTCGAAACCTCCACGACCCACAAGCTCACCGCCAACCCTTGTTTGTGAAGGTTTTTCTCTTCAAGTATTTGTCTTTTCGAGCTCATCGCCTCCACAACCTTATTGTTGCCCTCCTTCGACCGTCATTTGATATCATTTCGTTTCTTTTTTATTGTTTAGTTTTTTAATTTTTAGTTATATAGTATGAGTTTAATTATTTATAGTTTGTGTAAATTAATTAATTTTAGTTGTTTAGTTCAAATTTTAGTTTTTTTTTTTTTAAACTTTCTATGCCTTTGTGTATGTGTTTGTACATGTGATGTCCACCACATGTTTGATGAACTCTCTAAGTGTTCTTTTCTTCAAGCTTATCACCTCTACGACCTTGCCATCACCATTAGCCCTGCCATTACCTACTTACGACTGCCGTTTAGTAACATTCCATTTCTTTCTTTTTTTTATTGTTTAGTTTATTTTTTTAATTTTTAGTAATATAGTTTTAGTTTTAATTATTTATCGTTTGTGTGAATTAATTAGTTTGAGTTGTTTAGTTCTAATTTTAGTTTTAGTTTTAAAAAAAATTCTATGTATTTGTGTTTGTGTTTGTATATGTGATGCCCACCACATGTTTGATGAAAATCTTCTATGACCATTATAGCAATTATTCATATTTTTTGTTGCTCAAAACTCAGAAGTAATTATTTAAAGTTTGTGTGAATTAATTATTTTTAGTTATATAGTTTGTTAATTACTTTTGTAAATTAGTTTTGTTAGTTTTAGTTTTTTGTTATTTTCTTGTTTTTTAGGTTTAGTTTTATAAAACTAACTACTTTTTTTTAAATTAATTCTATTAATTTGTTATGTTAATTTGTTTTATTTTTAATTTGTTTTGTTCTTTAATATCTTGTTTGTGTTAGAATTACTGTTGCTCTATGTTAGTTATACTAATATTTGTTATTTAGTTAATGTTTGTATATGTGTTTGTGTGAATTACAATTTACATGTGTTTGTATATGTGTTTGTGTGAATTATTTAGGCTTTAGTTTTAGTTTTAGCATTGTTAGTGTATATTAATGTGAATTATTATTTGGACATGACTGCTTAGATATAGGTAGTAGGATAGATATATGATTTTGTAAAAATTTATTGTTCAATGTAAATATATGATTTTGCAATCAGGGCTTTGTATTGGTAGATAATATACGAAAATAACCATATGTGAGAAATTAGATATTTTGATAATGTTTTTGTTTATGACCAATTTTCCACGGCGATTTTTGGTAAAAACCGTTGTAGAAACTATACCTTATATGATGGTTTTTACAAAAAACTGTCATGTAAGGTAGAAAATAACCAAGATTATATAATGAAAACTGCCATGTATTCTACTCATTCTACGATGGTTTTTTCTCAAAACTGTCATGATAGCCTTTTGTAGAACACACTCAATAACCGCTACTAGCGGCATTCCACGAGGATAAAAAACCGTCATGAAAAGTCTTTACGGTATCACAATGAACAATTTCACTACAGTTTTTTAACTTTCATGAATGCTTTCCATGACGGTTTAAAACCGTAGTACAATCCTCAGTTTTTTTACTAACCCCTTACTTGTCCTCCTCCTCCTTCACTTTCCTCTCTCCTCCGCAAAATTTCCAGCCCTTTAACAGTTTCACAAAAAAGAAGATGAACAGGGACTCCAAAAACGACTGAATCAATGGTTTAGGGTCTAAGCTACAAAACGACCACGTTCAACTTTTATAAACCGCGTCTATTTTCAATCGGGCCCTAGCCGTCTTAATCACGTGCAGCGCAGTTTAGAGGTTTACACTTATATTATAGAGTCCACTTTTAATCTAAAGTATTGCCATCCTTAGATGGTCTCCGATCAATAAGACCTTTTTCATAGGTCTTATTGTATAAATTCCCTGCATATAATCGATAATATCCACTGAGCAGCTAGATGTTGGCAGCTGGTAAGTGGTAAAAATATTTGGTGACCGACAATCGTCTTAAGTGGATGATCGGTTTAAAATGTGGACTTAAAATTTCTCCTTTTTTGTGATGACGTGTTAAATATTCTAATACGCTTGTTAGGCGTTTATTTAAAAAAAATAAAGAAAAGAAAACATAAGAACATTTGTAGTTCAAGAAACATGTTACATGGGAGTTCCAAAATCACGTTCTCTTCCAAGTTGCCTTAGACGCGGTGTTTGTAGCCCACCAACGCACCCCTCAAATTTTGTCTGGTTTCGTGAATCATTTGGGAATCTTTTTAACAAATTTTAGTTCAAATTGTAGTATACAAATTGACTGAGATTTCAGTGATTTTTTTTAAGAAGAGTTTAAATTATTTATTTAAAAATATACTATAATGTAAAACTCTTATATAATATAACCTGAGTTTAAATTCATTGTCTAAACACCAATTAATTTTTTATTTTTTTAAATTCCAAAAATCTATAAAAATATCATCCAAATAACTGAGGAACAAAAGTTGCGAATCCGGCCGCACCCTGGTTTAAAAAAAAAAAAAAAAAAAAAAAAAAAAACCTTCTAGAGACCTAAGATGGGTGATGGCAGTTGTTAATTTGTTATGATAACTATAAGAATGTTGCTAGGGTTCAAACAAAAAATAATAATAATGACTGTCTTCGTCAAATGGTGTTGGTTGAACTTTTTTATTTTATTTTCCCTCTCTCTAAACAATTATAAATCTGGAATGTGTAGTCAAACTTGCATGTCACACGCAACATTAATAATTGCCTTATTCCTTTAACATTAGACATTCATTAGTCCTTCCAATTTTTTTTTTAATTTTAAAAATCTTGTTCTGCAAAATCCAGTTGGCAATAGCTTGACGCAATCAAAAGCGTTGTTCACACTATATCTTACAAACGGAGACAAAATCTAGTTGACAGAAATAGAAACCATTACTATACACGTACATATGGATTACAATAATTGGTTGTTACATAAGCAATGCTAATGCTATTGGTGCACCGCTCTAATATGACAAAAATATGAACAAACGCGTCAATAGAAGATTTGGTAGGTAAAAGCCAATCTGATGACTCGTGAAAGCTCTTAGGCTTCTCGTTTTGAGTTCTAGGGCAAGCCTTGGGAGGCAGATAAAATGGCTGGTGGTAAATACAACCCGAATTATATTATATGTGGAATCTACTCTTTTAATTTATTATTATTTGACAAGAAGCCTATTTTATGAGTCGGTGAGAAAAACTAACGACTGAGGTTTCCTACATTTTGTCAGAAAGGCTGAAACGCGGTAATATAGCTGGACATCATGATGAAACTTCAGCATTAAGATTTGACGAGTCACCATATGATGAAATGGATTGTTAGGAAGAGGAGGAGGAAGCGGAATTGGAGTTCTTATCATGTGACGAGATGAGTGGTTAACATAGAAAAAATCACCATTGTTTTCTGAATTTTGATTTTGTTTTCTTGTTCTTCCTAATTAAAGTATATATTGTTAGTTCTTGTAACCAAATTAGTAACTAATGGCGTGTTTAGAAATATATCCGAAATGGGAATAAACTGAATTAATTAGAATTCTCACGTAAGACGGTTAGGAATTTACTTAAAGAATTCAGGATAGAAATCCAAGTAGAATTATAAAATTGACTTTTAGAATGTCAAACGCTCCATAAATCATTAAGTAGCAAACGTACGTGAAAGGGCCCGTGTAATAATATTCCAGGCCAGTTGCTAAAAGTATACATTTAGTATACATTTAACAGCAACTATTCAATTAAGAGGCAATTTCTGAGAAGATGCAGACATTACAGCTTATTATAATTTATAGTTCTTCCTCTTTATTTATTCATATTCGTGATACAAATTAATTTAAAAAGTACTAATACTTTTTAAACTTGTTGAATAATGTCGATCATCTACTTTTTCCCCCTTTATCACAACAACAAAAAAAATAATAAATAAATAAAATGCATGGTTAAAACAAAAAAACAAAAAAAACAAAAAAAAATTGATAAAACAACTCCTTATGTCTAGTTATCTAGGGAGCTATTTTTTTTTATGTGTTTTAATTGAGAGCAATGATATTTTGCAACTTTATTCTAAGCTGGGTTATAGTTAATTTTTTCAACTTAATTCTTTTTGCCCCTCAAAATTTCCATTATTTGCTTAAGATAATCATCTATCAATTGATACGCCTTTCGTTTAAATGCTTGTTAAGTACTTTGGTAGTTGATTTATCAAATCACTATCACTAAGCACTTGATAACACTAATTAGTTCAAAAGCAATAAAGATAGTTTGGAAAGACATGCAGGTTTGTTTTTGCTTTCCCCTTTTCCCAAAAGGGTGAAAAAGATTTTAGAAAAAGAATATATATATGTGTGTGTGTATATATACACATTTATATATTTAAAAGCTGTGGAACAAACACGTACGCAACAGACCAGGATCATTGAGTGGACTTATCTCATCACCTTATGATCAAGTAGGAATAGAAGACAAGATTAAAACAGATTAGGAAGGGAAAAAAAATGTGAAAACGAGTGAACAAGTCCGGCCACGGCCACTGTATAACAAGAACTAGAAGCGACCGTGAAAAGAAAGAAAGAACTAAAGGGAAAACACCAAAAACAACTAACCAATTACGAAATGAACTTATCATTATAATTAATTGACATCCACTCATATACGTATGAATATATATATATATCTCAATCCAAAAGGATAACTAGTAACTGGACAAGGCGTATATGACTGGGAATGCTGGTGCATATTTATTTTGCTAAGAGTAGAAATCAAATAATTGAGGGTTTGATATACAGAGATATAAAGGTACTCATGATGACGTAATTTCTGGTCACTTGTACAACAACTAATGTTTATCCATACTTGAGACTCGATGATCATGTAGGTTCCAGATAGAATAAAGAGTATAGATGCAAGAATTGAATCAAGATAAAGAAGAGCCATTAGAGAAATAGAAATAATGGAATCATAAGAGAACAAGAACTTAAGACGTAAAAATCAATACTTAATATTCACTCATCGACAACTCTTCTTTCTTTAAATTACAGTCTCTAAGATAATTATAACGACACAATTACAAAGATAAACTTAATTTAATAAAAAGCAATCCTAAAAATAATAACATATTCTTATTTCAAAATTAAGTACTAGAGCTAAAAAATATTTGCATAGCTATAATTATGCAAATTTAAACCCAAAATTCTAATATAAATATTTATATTTATTTTTTTATCGATTTAGGCAAAAAAAAAGGCATTTATCTACATGAGACGCTATTGACTTTATTTTTTTGTAAGTAATATAACTTTATGAAGTACTTCTATGGTACACTTGTTCCAATTAAAAACCACTTATTTAATTTGTATAATTTTTTCTCCCTAAAAAATTTAATGTATATTCAAACAATCTAAATTTCTATCATAAAACATAGATTTAGAACATTCCGCCACGAATTAAAAAAAGATCAAAATTATTAAAAAAAAAACTAAGCATTATCACAAAAGTGCCTCAAATCCCCAAATTAAAAGAAAAGAAAGAAATTATAGAAAAAAAAGAAAGATAATCATTACCACAAAAGTGCCTCAAATAATTATAAAAGAAAAAGACAAGTCTATGTTGGACAACAATTTTAGTCTCTATCGCTATAGAATGATTTAAAGGTAGACATTTTATCTCATAGATTATATAGTTAATTTTACATCAAATTAGAGCTTAAGTACAATACAAATAATTACAAAAACCACCATTCTATGTAATTACAATTCAATTTGCACCCTTGCACAAATTTCTTAACCATGGATTAAAGTCAAACTACTATTACCATCATATAAATTTTACATCTACAAATTAAAAATCAAACCAATATACAAATTTGATCCAAAACACAAATTAACTTCACAATTCTATACTCAAAAAACTAACTTCAAAATGCACAATTTCTACAACACAAATTAAGTTCTAAAATACAACTTTCAATAACATAATTAAATTATAAAACACAAATTAACTTCACAATAAAAATAAAATTAAAAAAATTGAACGAAAACCCATATTTTTAACATCAGGAGGAGCATTGTTGAGAGGAACATGGATCTCAACTTTCACCCCACCATCGGCTTCTTGGCATAGATCTTACAGCCCACCACCATCCACTAAGTGTGAGATGCAAGACCCACTTGCTCCTCGCCCACCATCGTCTTTGCCTTGAGCCTTCTCTCCTCCAAACCCAACCATGCAAAGTCCATCGGTGGTGAGGTGAGTGACGACTGTGAGGGTGCAGGTGGGAGCAAGCTGGTCCATAAGCACACAAATTCCTCCGTTCATAGCTCCAGCGTGACAAGGCACGAGTGGGTAGAGATCGATGTGATTGGAGATCATCAAACATAAGGGTTGTGGCACAAATTGGCAATGATGGGAGGTTGATTAGGGATGGGATAGAGATCGCTAGTGGTGTAACTTGGGAGGTTGTCCTCAAATTTTAGATCCTAAATTTTTTGTGGTTAAGTTTGTTGTGTTAAAGGGATAAGATGTAAATCTAATTAGATGAGTGATTGAAATTTAATTGGATAAAAAGTGAATTTTATGAAATGTGAGTTGATATTATTATTATTATAGAATTTAAAATATGAATATAATCAAATGTAGTAGTCCTCATCTTTGTTTATATTGATTAAATTATTTTGGACCATAGATTTTAAATCTAATGATCCTAACAAACATCTCCATTAGTGAAGAATTTAAGCTCGCCCCACCACAACTTTTAAAAAGAAAGGAATTCATATGGCGGAGAAGCCACTAGTAGAGCATGGGTATTTATTTAACCATCAAATTAACATTTTAATGGTTTTGATCTACAACTGGAAGCAATTTTGTATTGCGCGTTGTAAATTTTTGACGTGAATAATTACAAATTAGACCGTTAAAATATTAATCTAATGGTTAAAATAACCTTATTTACCTATGGTGTAAATTTGTCTTTTTCACCATAAAGATTCCCAAAAAATAATGACTCTGCCAAATAGAAAAAGATTATGAATACATACTCTATATAACCATTTAGGTTTCTAAAATGCAATTCAATCTCTAGGAATCCTTATGGTAGAGAATGTAATTTTGTAATATTAGTGGAATGCATTGTTTTAGTCATTAGATTAATTTTTAATTGTCTGATCCACGATTAGAAGCAATGTTGCCTCGCTTGTTGTAAATTTTCAATATGGATAGTCACAGATCATACTGTTAAAAAGTTAATCCAATGGCAAAAAAAAACATGCTTTATCGGATATACAAAATTGCCATCTCCACTATAAAAATTCCTCAATCTCTTCAAAGCAGACAGCTCAAAAAGTTAATCATCAAACTAAATCAAAGAAGAAGTATTAAAGAGAGTAAACCTCATAGAAGGATAAAAAACTACAGAAAGAGAGAAAAATATGAGTTAAGAAAACATTATAAACCTGCCTAAAATTACTTGATTTTTTCCCCTTTTTTGCCTCGGAAAGAATTGGAATAAGGTTTTGAACAATAGACCTCAACAACATTAAAAGAGTATTTTATCCTACACGGTGTTTGTGCCTAAGTTTAACAAGTGTTAATTAAAAACTAAATATACGCTATAAAATATTACATCAATAGAAACAGATTCTAGCCTTCTTTTATCCTTTGTCGAATTTTTTAATTATTATACACGCAATAAAAGATCAAAATCTTATTTACATGTTAGAAGTAACCAACTACTTGCCCTTTTTTAAATAAATGATTAAAGGGAATAACTAGCGTTAGAGGTAGACAGATTTCCCAAATAGATTAAATTCTAAATCCAAACTTATTTGTGGTTGCAGACATAGTTAAACAATAAATCTACACCAGACTTTAGCACAAGATGAAGGGTTCAAAACTCTTACTATTAAGTTTAAAAAAATTCTACCTCGTTTTGTTGTTCTATAGTAGAGTTAAATTATTATCCTGACGTACTTTGGGATTTTATCAAGGGTATTTTGAAGATTGACACTTGGTAATTCTTACTTTTTTCCTTATAAAAGAGATGCCACATTTAAGGTTTTATTAGAGATGTTAGAGAAAAACATAAAGAGTTATGAGGTGCGCATTTTTGTTTCTCGTAAAATTTTGCATCATTGATTTTGTGACTGTGATTAAAAGTGGATATAACAATTGTATTTAAGGTTAACTACTATAAATCTTAGAGGTTTGTGTCTGTTTACTTTCTTCGATAGTTCTATTGCTATTGGTAATGTAGAATTAAGGTGTCTAATTCTTAATGCCAACAATAAACCTCCACTTGAATATTATTAAAATAACAAAGAGTGCATGAGAGTTTTAAACATCAACTTAATTCGAAAATTTACTTTTTTACTTGAAACTTCTTTTGGAAGAAATACTCCTATCTATTTTTACCTTTTACACACTCTTATCTCTGCAAGATCTAGGAACATACAAATATTTCACTAGCTCATATATACATGAATTGCACGAAGATGGGTATAGAATTTCGTTCTAGTCATCCAATAAACTCATGATCGAATTTCAACTCCCCCCATTTTAAAGAGGGAAATGAATGACGCTATGTAAAAGCTATGCCTAAAAGAACATAGAAATGTTACCGTTTGGTTTTGTTTTAAGAATTTTTGAAAATGTTTTTGTATGCTTTTTAAGGTAAAAATTTCAAAAATACTCTTAGCATAATTCTTAAAAAATTCTTATTTTTTAAAACAAAAAAATTTTCACATATTTCAAAAACACCACCAAATAGTTATTTCACATAACTCTACCCAGAACATGTCAACAACATGCCCCAGTATAATTTCTCGTGCCTTGTTTGTATGGATTGCTACAAATCCTCGAAATGGAAGTCTATCCAGCAAGCCCATTGGTTTTAAAATATTTGCGATGCCTTTTGATTTCTAATTGCACGATAAGGGAAAATCTATCCATTTATCACTCTCTACGCAATTGGTGGATATGCGTACCCAGGTTACCTCCCATTGGAAGAAAAGCTACTTCTCATCCTAGAATTGAATCAAGACTATATTGAGTCTGCACATCAGCTAGATTCTTCATATCTATATGTAACTACTACCTAAGGCGCAAGTTCATTTCTAAATACATACATCTAACTTATGGCAAATATATTTAAGTATGAGTAACATTTTAAATATGAGTAAAAAATCTTAGCGGAAAAAAATGTGTACGAGTATAGAAGTTTTCCCGGTGCATAGAGGATCAGTAGTGTAAATGTTTGTGGAAGAAAAAGTTACAGCACTCTCACGAAGGTGCGTGAGAGAATTTATGGAGGATAATGATTTTAATATGACTGTGCATTGTGCATCACGATATAATGTTTTCTTGCTAGTTAGCATTATCTTAAATCAATAAATTGTTTTCTGGCAAACATTTGTTTTCTCGGTATTCCTAAACAAATCAATAAATTGCCTAAGTCGATGATTAAAAAAAAAAATTTCTTTAACTCTTTTAAAGAATTCCTTGGTTTGATGTAACATTTACAACTCCATGATAAAGAAGGTCAAAATTAATTACCAGATCTAATTATTAATCTCAAAGACTAACAAAAAGAATGTGAGACATTAATTAACATATAATGTTGAATGGATTTTTCTACCTTCACAAGCAAAAGCAAAGTCTCGTTGTGCAAAAAGAGTGAGGAGATGATGATAAGGTATTCAAACTAGAATCCCATTCACAAAATCCATTTTGGAGTTACAAAGAGAGAGAGAGAGATCACAAACCTCTCATGATCATGAAGATCAGTGACATGAGTATTACATCCTATTGCTAGGAAGCATCATCTCTTCTGAGCTTGTTTAGCAAAGCGGTGATAAGAGCGTCCCTCTTCTCAGCCCTAGCTTCCTCTCTCATCCTTCTCTGCTCTTCCCTCTCTCTCCATCTCCTCTCCATCATCAACCTCTCGTTCTCAAGCGCTTCCATAGTCTGCCTCCACTCCATCTCCTTCAACCGCCTCTCGTTCTCCCGCGCCTCGAACGCTTCTCGCCATTGCGCCTCCATTTGCATCTGTTGCTTCAAGAAATCATCTAGTATCTCCCTCAAATTTTTACTATTGCTACTTCCACTACCACTAGCAATATTCTTCACCTTTTTGATCTTCTTTCTCATAGCACTACTAATATTGCCTTTTTGTTCTCCTTCACTTTCGTCGTTGTTGTCGTCTTCGTCGTCGGAAGACAGTGCAACAGCTTTCTTCTTTGATCCAGTTCCTTCGGCCTCAGCCCACAGCATTCTTTGCATCCGAGCCGTGAAAATCGCTTGGAGCTCATTGTAAAATGGGAATTGCTGCCTCACAGTTTCAGCCTCCATAGTTTCACATCCCTATATTAAAGTATACACATAAAAAAAAAGTAATCAAAATAACACGTCATGTCTACCCTAATAACCATGAATCTAAATCCATCAACAAAGTCAACACCTGAAAAAAAAAATCAATCGCTTCGCCTCCATGAAATTCATCAAAAGAAGTAAAAAATTATTATTGTTCTCCGTCGTTTAAAACTTGAAATAACAAACGGCATACAAATATAGTAACATACATATTTAGTGAATACGAATAACAACATATATATATATATTTATTATTTTAGAAGTGGTGATGAATATTCATCGTACCTTATATCGAGTAACTAGGTTTTTCCACTTGCACTTGCACTGTTCGGGGCTGCGATTGTAACCCTTTTCTTTCATCTTAGTGGAGATGACTTCCCAAAGGAGCTTGTTCCGTTTGGTCTCCATGAAAGTCTGGTCGAGGTCTGCTCTGATCATCAACAATTCCTTCGTCTCTTGCAAACTCCATTGAGGAAACCTATCACTTACATCCATGCTTACACTGATATTAGGATTACTCTGCTGATGATGAAGAGCCTGTTGATGTTGTTGTTGTTGTTGTTGTTGATAGTGATGATGGTGGTGATGATGATGATGTCCCTCCATAACCATATACTCTTTTTTTTTTTTTTCCTTTTCTATTTCTCAAGAAGAATAGTAAGAAGAAGAAGATCTCAATCTAGAAGCCAAAAAAAAAAAGTTAGATAAATTAATGGAAGAGAGTATTGTATGACGGTGGTGTGAATGGGCCGGTGTGAATCGTCAATGAGAAAGAAAAAAGATTTTCTCTTTTTTCCTTCCCAGCTTCAAGTGTCAACTGTCAAACAGAGTTTTTTTTTATTATTATTCTTATTTATTTTATATTTATTATTCGTTCAGATCTTAGAAAACTAACAAAAGCTTTTCTTTATCTTTCCTTTCTTTCTTCTAAAAACAGCTCTTGATTTTCCAGTCTCATCTGTCCACGCGGAAACTTCTTCTCTCTAAGAAAATAAAAAGAAAAGAAATTCATATTCTCTCTCAATCTATCGCTCTTTATTTTTTGTCCACTTCCACATTTGTTCCCATTGCATCCGTTTCGTGTCGTCACGCTTACGAGAAAAAGTCGTATTATTAGATGTGGTGGGTCTTTGTTATCTGCCGCCAGTTCTATAAGACTTGCACTGCAAGCTTTCCCTTCAATTTGCCGAATTTATTATATATATATATATATAGATATATATTGGGAATCTTCTCTTCAACTTTCTAGAATCTAGTCTATCCCCCTTTGACAAGAAAAAAGGCTTTCGAGACTTAACTGGATTTTGGCAATGCTTTGCATGCAATGGATTTCCAAATCTAAAGAAGCGAGCTTAAGGAGAAAACCGATCTGTAATATTTATCTTTACGCAGGGTTCTGTGGGCCGTGCATTTTAATTTTTAATTTAATTTAATTTATTGTTTGCGGTTTTATTTATTTATTTATTTCTGCTGGTTTATGATAACCTACGCGGTATTCTGTCCTGACCCACATGTGAGCGCCTACCATCGTTATCCACGTGGTAGACATGCAGAGAGATGAGTTTTGAAACAGCGTCGGACCCACCAGTCTTGTAGTTCACACAATATGACCTGACCTGTTCTGGTCGTTATAACCCGGTCATATATGTGACCCGCCAATTCGTATCATTTTGTTGGCCAATGAGAGCCGGACGCGTCTATAGAAGGAGGGCTAGCGTTGTCATTCCAGTTTAAGATAACGTTCTGGTTTTGTGCATAAAGTAAAAAAGATGCAAATCCCGGAATTTGGGAAGATATATATTGTCTTATGACGCCCCGCGCGAGGAGGGTCGGTAAGTTTTTAGATAAAAAAAGATAAAAATTAAGTAAATAAGAGAAAAGATAAATAAATATATATAAAAAATAAATAAATATTATTGATGGTCACAATTACCTAAATGTTACGAAGGTACAGTCGAGAACTTATCTTTATTTATTATCATGTGGGTGCTTATCATAAAAATGAGTAGGTAAATAAAATACAAATAACATCAATAATAATAATGCCAGATTATTGAAAATCATTGTAAATCATCGTCTCTAAAATAAATTAAAAATATACAATTAACAAAGACGAAAACGACATCAAGATCGGGACAAGTCGTACAATAACCGTATCATACAACAGTTTTAGAGAAAATAACATTTCAACCTAGAGAGCCAGGTTTCGATCATCGGCTCATCCTTCCTCCTCAAACTTGAAAGGGGATATTAAAAAACAATAAAACGTGAGCGGAAGGCTCGGTAGGATAATTTTTAAAAAAACAAGTTATTTAAAAATAATACTTACAGATAAAAATATCATTCGTAGACAAATCTCAAGATCTTAACAAAAATCAATAAACACTTACTTGAATGAAACTTGATAAAATATCACCGTACAAGTTTTGAAAATCAAAAAGAATATCAAAATACAATTCTTTAAAATCAAAGACAAAAATTATTTTCAACAATCATTCAAAATGTTTAGCATTTGGCCAAAACAGTTTTAAAAAGGTGTCCTGGTTGCTGGCAATAATGACAATGAAAGTTGTAGGGATTACTACGCCCATTGCTAGATGAACTACTGCTACCACTGTTCACGCCACCCTGCTTGTTCTTTCCCAAAGTTGGACGACTACTGGTGCTCTTCATACCGCTCCTTTGTGGCCCTCCTGACGCTTTTGCTCGATCCTCACAATACAACGCATAATCATTTTCCACCGATATTATGGATGACCCAAGCTCTCCAAAATTCTTAAGTCGTAGAGCAACCACCTATCGTCGAATAGGAGCCTTGAGCCGTTTCTGAAACTTTATACATTTCTCACGTTCCGATGCCACTGCTAATGGAGCAAACCTGGCCAACTCATTAAACCTTGCCTCATACTCTCGAATTAACAAATCATCCTACTACAACCTGTAGAATTCAGCCGCCTTTTGGTCTCTATACCCCTGCAAAAAATATCGGTCATAGAACAGCTCCTCGAACCTATCCCAACTGATGTTACCATTGCGTTCCAAACGTTTAGCCTGCTTCCACCAGGCGTTAGCGCCACCCTCGAACTTATATGCAACAAATTCCATGCGATACTCATCTGGCACACCAAGGGTATCCAAATGCTTCACGATCGAGTCTATCCAATATTTTGCCAATTGCAGGTCCCCATTTCTATCAAAAGTCTATATAGACGCACACTGAAATTCTTTAAAATACCTATGCCGACGACTAACATTAGAATCCTCCGATCTGGCCCTAGCTGCCATCTGTCAAAATGCCGTAAACATGGCCCTCATCATACCCTCATCATTTTCAAACTCGACGTCAGTTGTCGAACGACGTCTAGGTGCCATTCTCTCACTTCTGAAAACAAAATTTGGATTGTTAGTAATATTTCATTGTCATAGTCATGTGTGCACAATTCTCAAGGTTCATAACCTTGAGCTCTGACACCATTCGTCACGCCCCATAGTACGAGAGGTGACGTGGCAGATTGATTAAGATAATTAATGTAAAATTTAATTAAAATATGAGTTTAAATCTTTAATTTAAATTATGAAAATATGAAAATTTTCAAATTCTTTACGAGAAAAAATACATAATCATTAAACAGAAAGGAGCTTGTGGCAAACATTAAAAAGGTAATAATAAATAAGAGGTACGAGAATGGGTCCCACTGACCCACATCTTGTGCACACACATAGTACTGACAATATTACATTACATCCACAGTCTAAATAAAGAGAAAGTTAAAATGTTACATGCCTTGATTTAATAATATAAATGACATACTAAGTGCTCCTACTGCTCCTGGGTTCTGTCCGAAGAATCCTCTCTAAACCTAAGTGGAAATCCACCTAGAGGGAGAAAAGTTTGAAAACAGATAAAATGTAAGCGAAAGGCTCAGTAGAACTATATTTTGTAAGAAATATTAAATTTAGAAGGAAATATCATTATTCAAGAAATTACTTAAGAGAAAACTTGAATAAATGAGTTTAAACAAAACTATTCTTACTCAAACAGTTTATTGGTCGATTAGAAATATCATCAATTTCTTTTCCTAGACAAACCATAAGAATAACACCATCGTAGTAGCCTAGTTGGGTTTCAGGACCTGCCCCTAAGGTCGCGTGCCACACGACCCGATCTCTGTTATGTCATCATGCCCTTGTATTCATTTCTATTATCATTTAAACCCAATTACTAGGTATTTTCATCTACATTTATTATAGGGATCATTATAAAGTCCACTTAAATTCATGAATTATAAAAATAACCGATAAAATCTCATTTTTCAATCAATCGTTGAAAACATTTTGATAAAACCCTTTTTAGACAAAAATTATTTGAAAACTTGGCTACTAAGGAAAGGGTAGAAGTCCTACCTCGATACTCATGTCGGTGCCCTACACCGTAATCCTGGTCCACTACACGTTAGCTCCACGGAGCCACGAACGACCCTAATAAAACTAGGTCTATCAGTATCTAATTAAGATATTCTACATTGCTAAACTATTTTATGGTGTCCTAATGTGCCATTTGTACCTTTAAAATCATTTTATAAAGTTGGGATTTCAATCGGGGTTCAAAACAGTAAAACAGATGAAAATCACAAATTTTCTCCTTGTTCGGCTAGCTTATCGATCACCTGGTTCGGCCGACCGAACTGTGCAGTTTGGCCTGCCAGAGGACCACGTTTGGTCGGCCAAACTTCTCTAGGTTTGGCCTGCCGAACGGATGAATCCGGTCTGCCGATCCCTTGAATCTGGCCTACCGAACATGAAGTTCGGCCTGCCAAACTGAAAAATCCTAGAATTTTCCAGCCATAGGTTTTGGGTCTACCAAACCCCAAATCTTGATTTCAACCTATTTTTCTCAATTCTCAGGCATGGAAAACAATCATATATGATAGAAAAACAATATAAAACACTTTTGAACCAATTTAAACAAGATTTGCACACAAAATCCAAGAAAATCCAAAAATAGAGAAAAAGGGCGAAAAATGAAAAATCTTGATTCAAATCCGTTTTTCTTCAAACAAGGTTTAGATTCTAGTTGTTCTAAGTTCCTTTAACTAAAATCAAGGGTTTCCTAAGCTCAATCAAGCTTAAATTTCAAAATGCATGAAAATTGAAAAATAGAAAAAGTTTTGAAATTTTGAAAACTAACCTCAAACCAAAGCTTTAAATCGTGTTTTCGGTTGCAAATCACACCCCCGAGCTTCCTACTTGTAACCTAAAGCTTGGGTTTAAAATTTGTTTCAAAATTTTGAGGGAAATAGAGAGGGAAAGAGAGAGTCTGAGAGAGAGTGAGATGAGCATGGAAGAGAGAGGGAGAGAGAGAGTTGAGTGAAGAGTGAGTGAGAGAGAGGAGGGGATTAAATAGAGAGAAAAGTGGAAGGTTTTACTGTACGAAAACCGTGTGCCGCCCACAGTTTTGTAAAACAAAACATGTTTGACATTTGACAAATTATTGTGTCCCAAATATTCAAAATGATAATTAAAATGATTAAAAACAACTAGAAATTATTAAAATAATCAAAACAACTTTAAACTCAAAAATCTCATCAAATGATCAAATTAAGTTTAAAATATTCATCATAGCACACTAATCCACCATTTTACATCCTAATATCATTTAATTTATTTCAGGGTGTTACAAAAATATCCTATCTCATTTGAAATCCAATAACATAACTTCCAAATAAAATTTAACGTGTGCTCCATATATGTTCAAAACCTTGAAAACTGCATTTAAAATCAAAAATTACTTTCAACAATTATCATTATGTTAATTTAATTATTAGTGTGCCTCTTGACTCAAAATAATAATGACCCAAAATCATAGTCCTTTTCAAAACATTTCTAAATCATTAGACATTGAAAACCGAAAGAAAAATATAATTTTTTAAGTTCACAATCGGCCTGTCGAACATCTTGGTTTGGCCTGCCAATCCTACATAGTTCGGCCTATTGAACTTCAAAATCGGCCTACCGAACTGGCTTGAGTCTAGCATTCGGATGACATGAATCCAGCCTATTGAACTTATGAATCTGGCATGTCAAACTGGCAAATTCTAAAAATTACCAGGTTTCGAGTTTAGACGTCCCCGAACTCAAAACCCACATTTAAACCTATTTTCTCAATCCCAAAGCATAAAAATCACACAAAAAGCATATAAAATCAGAATAGAATAAATTTAAACCATTTTCCCAAATTTAAACTCAATTTCATAATTGATTTAAAAATCAAAGAAAAATATAAAACTAATTTAAATCGATTTTACCTCAAATTAAGTTTAAATTCACTATAAAATAGCTTCTACAACTTAAATTGAACATTATTTGAGCTCAATGAAGTTCGGATTCAACATTCAAAGAAAGATTGAGAATTTAAAAATAAACTTTGAAATTCCAAAGAGAAAGAGAAAGCTAACCTTTAATGATGTTTTTGGATAAAAACTTAGTGATTTGAAATCTAATCGTTGCTCAAATCTGCGAGAAATCAGAGAAAAAGAGAGGGAAAGAGAGTGTACAGAAAGAGAGAGAAAGATGGAGAGTGAAAGGAAGAGAAAAGAGAGGGAAAAAAAAGCCCAAGGGCATTTTGGTAAATATGGGAAAATGAAGTGTACAAATTTCATTTGGTTTTTTAAAACCAAAAATCAAATTTTCATATACAACAAATACAACAAAATTTTAAAGGGATGAATATAACATCAAAAATCACTTTTGGCACACTTAATAATTAAACTTAATATAATTAATTCGACTTAAAAAAATTCAGGGGTGTTACATTTCTATTTTTAGAGTTTGAATCTTATAGTCTAGAATATAAGAGCTTTGTATTATAATTTTTTTTTTTGCTTTACATTCTACTATGTGAGAGATTTATATGGTTTATAATTTAAATTTGAAAATTTGAACTACTCTCTTAAATAGCCCAAATGGTTCCAAGCAAAATCATTTTGATGAGATATTTTGTTCACATTTGTTACGCCCCGTAGTACGGGAGGTAACGTAGCGGGTTATTTAAGTTAATTAAATAAAAATTTAATTAAAACATGAGTTTAAGATTTAAATTAATTATGAAAATGTGGAAAATTTTAAATCCTTTTTGAGAAAAGCATTCATAATCATTAAACAGATAAGAATATTGAGGCAAACATTAAGTAAGAAATAAAACAATAAAAGATGCAAATATGGGTCCCACCAATCCACAACTTATGCACACACATAGTGCTGACAATATAATAATACAACCATAGTCTAAGTAAAAAGAAAGTTAAAATATTACATGCCTTGATATAACAATTTAAACAACCTACTAGGTCCTTTCTACTACTCCTGAGTCGGTCCGTGGGGTCTTCTCTAAACCTAAGCTGATGTCCACCTAGAGGGGGAAGGGTTTAAAATATGAGCGAAAGGTTTAGTAGGACTATATTATAAGAAACATCAAATTTAAATCATTATTCAAGAAATTATTTAAGAGAAGACTTGAATAAATAAGTTTAAACAAATCATTCTTATCCAAAATAGTTTATTGGTCGACCAGAAAGAACAATCAATTCCTTTTCCTAGGCAAACCACATAATAACACCACCGTAGTGGCCCAGCTGGGTTTCAAGACCTGCCCCCAATCTCTGATATGGCATCATGCCCTTATATTCATTTCTATTATCATTTAAACCTAATTACCAGGTATTTTCATTTACATATATTATAGGGTCCATTATGAAGTTCACTTCAATTCACGGTTTATAAAAATAATCGATAAAAATTTATTTTTTCAATCAACCGTTCAAAAACATTTTGATAAAACCCTTTTTATGACCAAAATCTTTTGAAAACTTGGCTACCAAGGAAAGGGTATAGTCCTACCTCAATACTCGTGCCAATATCCCACACCGTAATCTCGGTCCGCTATACGTTAGCTCCGCGAAATCACAAACGACCTTAAATAGAAACTAGGTCTATCAGTATCTAGTTTAAGATATTCTACATTGCCAAACTATTTCATGGTATCCTAGTGTGCCATTTATATTTATAGAATCATTTTATAAAGTTGAAATTTCAATTGGGGTTCAAAATAGTGAAAACGGATGAAAAATCACATAATTTTTCCTTGTACGGTGGCCTACCGGTCACCTTGGTTTGGCCGACCGAACTGCACGGAGGACCAGGTCCGGTCAGCCGAACTTCTCTAGGTTTGGAGTATCAGATGGATGAATCTGGCCTGCCGAACTCTTGAATCCAGCCTACCGAACTGAAAAATTCTAAAATTTTCTAGGCATGGGTTCTCAGCCATCTCGTGTCCAAATATTCATTTCATCCTTGTTTCTTAGTTCTTAGGCATGGAAAACAAGTATAGATGATATAAAAACATGATATGACACTTTTAAACTCATTTAAACAAGATTTGCACACAAAATCCAAGAAAATCCAAAAATAGAGAAAAATGGAAAAAATGAAAAATCTTGATTCGAATCCGTTTTTCTTTGAACAAAGCTTAGATCCTAGTTGTTCTAAGTTCCTCTAACTTAGATCAAAGGTTTTCTAAGTTCAAATGAACTTAAATTTCAAAATACAAGAAAAATTGAAATATTGAAAAAGTTTTAAAATTTAAAAACTAACCTCTAATCGAAGCTTTAAATCACGTTTTCTGTTGCTCAAACACATTCCCGAGCCTCCAATCCATAAACCTGAAGCTTGGGGCTCAATTTGATTCAAAATTTTTGGGAGAAATGGGAGAGAAAGAGAGAGGCAGAGGGAAGAGAGAGAGACGAACGCGAGAGGGAGAGTGAGAGAGAGTGAGCGAGAATGAAGGAGAGAGGGAGAGTGAGAGGTATAAATAGAGATAAAAAGTGGACGGTTTTACTGTACGAAAACTGTATGCCACCCATGGTTTTGTAAAACAAAACATATTTGACATTTGACAAATTGTTGTGTTTCAAATATTCAAAATGATAATTAAAATAATTAAAAACAACTAGAAATTATTAAAATAATCAAAACAACTTTAACTCAAAAATTTCATCAAATGATCAAATTAAGTTTAAAATATTCATTATGGCACACTAATCCACTATTTTACATTCTAAAATCATTTAATAAATTTCAAGACGTTACATCTCCACCCCTAAAAGAAATTTCACCCTCGAAATTTACATCTCATTTTAGAAACAAAACAAATGTGGATACAACTCTAGCATGCTTGACTCTAATTCCCAAGTAGCTTCATCATCCCCCTGATGTTGCCACATGACCTTGACTAATGGTATATCATGACGATACAAGCTGATCACCTTTCGATTGATAATCTAAA